>JAKLND010000027.1:0-63162 GCA_022813125.1 Septoriella neoarundinis
GCACCTATCTCACCAAGGCATATGAGAGCCTGGGATTGAAGGAAACAACTGGCTTCGACAGCGGAGACCTTTTGGGATTTCACTACTCGCAAAGTACTGTGCGAACCAGTGACCAAACACGGAGCTCGTCGGTCGCCTATATACACGCAGTCAACGAAAGCGCCACGGCTTCCAAGAACCTAAAGGTGTTCACTCAGACGCAGGCGCGCAAGGTTCTGTTCGACACATCTTCCGGTAGACCTAAGGCTACCGGAGTCGAGGTTGCTGGTCTCCTAGACCTGATCAAGTACAACATCCACGCTCGCCACGAAGTGATCCTTTCAGCAGGCACTTTCCAATCTCCTCAGCTTCTCATGCTATCCGGCATCGGTCCTTCCGACACCCTCGAAGAGTTCGATATCCCCCAGATAGTCAACGCCCCAGGTGTTGGTCAGAACATGTGGGACCACGTCCTCTTCGGGCCCTCCTACTCCGTCAAATTCCCGACGGTCGGCTCGGTCATCGTGCGACCCCTTGAGCTCGCCGCCGCCCTCCTTCAATACGTCACCAGCGCCAGCGGTCCCCTAACTTACATAGCGGACGTTCTCGGGTGGGAAAAGCTCTCCGCTATCCCCAAGTATCGCGCGAACCTCAGCTCTTCCGCCCTGGACTCCCTCTCGCAGTTCCCCGACGACTGGCCCGAACTAGAACACATCGGTGCGGACGCCTACGCCGGCACCTGGCGCTTCCCCGTCCTGCAGCAACCGCTCGACGGCAAACGCTACGTGACCCTCCTCGATGCCCTCGTCGCCCCTCTCTCCCGCGGCAACATCACGCTCAAATCCTCCAACCCCCTCGTCGCGCCCGCCATCAACCCCAACTGGCTCTCGCACCCGACGGACCGCGAGCTCGTCATCGCGGGCTACCGCCGCCAGCGCGAGATCTTTCGCACCCAAGCCGTCGCATCCCAGCTCGACGAGATCCACCCCGGCGGCGAAGCCTACCCTGGTCTGGAAGTCGAGAGCGACGAGGAGATCCTCGCGGCCGTGAGGGAGAGTCTCATGACCGTCTGGCACGCGGCGGCGACGTGCCGGATGGGGAAGAGCGTTGTTAGAGAGGATGGGGTCCCGGAGAGGGTTGACGAGATGGATGTTGTCGATAGCCGGGCGAGGGTCTTTGGCGTCGACGGGCTGAGAGTTGTGGACGCGAGCGCGTTTCCGTTCCTGCCGCCGGGACATCCGCAGAGTACGATTTACGCGCTGGCGGAGAAGATTGCAGAGGACGTTGTCAAGGGGAGGGAGTGATTTTGAGGGGGTTCGTTTGTTTTGTTTTTCATTTGGTTTTCCATTTTTTTCTCTTGGGTTCTCGCTTCTCTGATTCGTAGTGCGGAATCCTCACCCTCGTTTCTTGCTTATATACCTTCTTTACTTCGACAGTCTTACTTTCATTTCACAGTCATTCGTTCCAAGTATACAAAATACTTCGCCTTGGGCCATCCCCACGACATTAAAGATTAGCTTTTGATATAGATCATCGATAATTACCGACCCGTTCGGAACCTCGGTGCCCATTCACTACCACCACTGTGGCTCATCTACCCAGTCTGACGCTGCACCAGCGCAGTGGGCCACACAGCTTCCTCCGCCTACTCATACCTGTAACAGAACGGCCCACCCATCGTGTCCATGCTGTCGCCCAGCGTCATGCGCACCTCGCTCGCGTAACCAAGATCCATCTCGTCGTCCAGCGTCCTACACACCGTCAGTCAGCTTCGCTGTGTTTCTCTAGAGGCTGCTTCGCCAAAAGGGCAAGCAAACTCACGCGTTCCTCGAAGGCGGCGAATCCGCCAGCGTGACCGTGCCGTACAGCGCGCGCGTGCGCTCCGCCGGCCGCTGGTTCTGCCACATCCACCACACGCGGTCGATCTGCGCGTGGTGCAGGTAGAACCACGGGTCGCCGTTGGAAGCCACGAAGTCGCTGCCCGGGTCGCCGCCGACGGTGAAGTGGCCCGCGGTGTGCACGCCCATGAAGCCGTCGGCGAACGCCGGCACGCCGCCCTGCATGTTCGCCCAGAAGCAGAAGATGCCGTCGCAGTCGAGCAGCGCTTGCACCTGCGCGTCGCTCGTCCACTGCGACGACGTCCAGGGCGAGATGTCGCGCTTGAGGCAGCGCGGGTTGTACCCGAGGCCGAACTGGGGGTTTGTGAAGTCCATGATCGGGTTGGGCGGGGTGCAGGTCAGGTCGCTGAAGACGGGGCCGAGGTTCATGCCGAAGTCCTTGAAGGGCCCGTCCTGGAGGCAGCCGCCGCCGGCGCCGTGCGGGATGAGGATGTTGGGCTGGGCGTTGGTGGGGATGCCGTAGCCGGCCTGCTGGGTGCAGCCGAGGGCGCCGTTGCCGCTCATGCTGGTGTCGGAGCCGTCGAGGGCGGGCGAGGAGGCTGGGTCGGAGGCCCAGAGCGGCCAGTTGTAGTAGGGCTGGTGGCCGGTGTAGCCACACTCGTCGCGCAGGGCGGTCTCGTAGGCCCAGGTCAGGTAGCGGTGCCAGCCGAGGAAGTTGCCCGTGTTGTGCACGGAGAAGGTCTGGTTGATGTGCGTGGCGACGAAGTCGTCGTAGCGGCGGCGGACGCCGGGGGCGGCAGAGAGGGGTGTTTTGGGCGGGAGGGTGCCGAGGCACTGCACGGCGGCGATGTATTCTTTGCGCTGGGCTTTGGAGAGCGCGCTCCTGGTGTGGAGTGTTATTAGTGGGATCGATAGGCTGAAGGTGGGTTTGGGTTGGGCACACCATTCCTTGCGGACTACCGTGTTGTTGGCGTTGCAGGTGGACCAGGAGTTGGAGGCTTTGGACTTTTGGTAGTCTTGCTGGTTGATCCAGGCTCGTCTCGCATATTCGTCGGTTTCTAGTGAGTGCTGGCCAGTCTCGTTGCGGTATCTTTCAATTGCAGCAGCCGAAACGAGAGGAAGAGCGGCTACGGCTGTGCCGAGAAGGAGCGGCAGTTGCACCATGGTGAAGGCGATAAGAATTCTATGGCAAATCATTGAACTCAAGGCTGGTTCTCACACCAGAAACGATCTTTGTTGAAGGGAAAAAGATCATTGAAGCCAGAGATGATCTCATATAACATCTTAACTTTCCCTGCCGGCAAAAAAGTCCTGGCCTCGTGGCCCAAGTGCCGTGGATTGGCTCCATCACGGCGAGGTCCAGAAGAGGTCGATAGTGCGATCATGGTCCCTCCAAGCCCGTACACAGAAGGTCGGGGCGGAGGGGCATGGGGCAGACTATATTATTGTGAGATCCTGCCAATCGGCGACCAGTATACCAGACATCATCGGCTCTCAGCAGGGCAGTGTCAGGGTCCACTAGTAGAGCCGGCTTCATTCTCCAAGGGGCCTAATGTAGATATGCAGGCATGTTCAGTGGTCATCGTGGTATCTTCAAGCGGGGGCTGAGTGTTCTGCAGGCTTGATGAATCAGGATCTTTCGTGACAGGGATTGTCAAGCGTTGAGCCACATGGGTCCGCTCCAGCCGGGGAATACCTTCCGGGATCCTGGAGAGGGCGCTTGTTCTGTTTTGGCATTCGCCTATAATATTGTTTGCTCCGACATGGATCCTGCATGACACCGTGCTGAAGGAGGATGGATGTGCGTGGAGGTATTGCAGAAAGCGGTAGAGCGCTTGGGCGACTTCGGCTGGAACGTGCCAGTGGCGATTTTGGTCAAGTCGTCGAGCTGGGCGGAGCAGCCATTGAACTTCACGTCGCGTCGTGGTGACTTATCACACGCCTGCTGCCTTTCTAATAGGCAAATTGTACAAAGCTATACCACGTCGCTTTGTCTTTCCGTCCAAGATCTTCGGTACCACAGATGCGCGTGCCTACAGGATCCGGCATGGTGAAACATCTCGCTCGGCACCTAGGTATCCGCATCTGCAGAAGCAAGCACGTGGTGAGAAGGAGAAATCAGCTCGAGCTCGATCATCAGCTCGCTTGCGGCAGAACGTCAGCCGACACACATCGGCCGAATCGACTGTACGGGGAGCATTCCTTCGGTAGCCAGAAGGTCGTATCTCCTGCATCAGGCTTGGGGAAGTCATCTTCCGTGCCGAGTATCCTTGCAATGTCTGAGGCTGCCGCTTGGTGACACAACCGAGCCACTTGATCCAATAGTTGATAGAGCCGATTCGCTCGAATCGCTGGGAAGCGAGCTGCAGTATCTTCCCCTACTTGGAGGCGCCTTCAGAGGCTGCAGACATGCAGGTTCGTTGCGCAGAGAACAGAGCGCTCGAATGTGCCAGCACCGGTATCGTGATGTCTCGCTATAATGTGCGGAGCGCCGCGGCGAGGCCAACGTCTTCGTGGTCTTGCAACTTCATTCTTTCTCGGCTCCATTGAAGCTGCCAGCATTACCAGAGAGCAGTGTTTGGCATGGATATACTTTTTTCAAATCTGCAGAAAAGGCAAGACGCCTTTCCATTTCCTGAGCCAACGATCCCGGAAGATCAGATCAGAGATGAGCGGCCTGAGATTCTAGCTATCGTCGGAACTCTTTATGGTGTTGCCGCGACCGCAGTGTTGATGCGGCTCTGGGTCCGCATCAGACTGATCAAGGCCTTTGGTAAGCTTCAACTATTCGGCAGCGTCATATTGACTTCGATCTGATAATACCCAGGTCTTGACGACTGGCTAATGTGTATTGCAATGGTGGGTGATCTTTCTCCTGTACTTACACTTGGGACAAGCCTTTGCTGATTGCGACTCAGTTACTTTGCACCGCTACTCTCATATGCATCGTCCGCATGTCTTTCTACGGACTCGGGAGATATATTGAGATTCTCTTGTATCATCCAGACTGGTGGGCACCTCTCGCAATATGGAGGTATCTCTACGCGATATTCGTCATCCTTGCCTACAGTTTCATCAAGCTGTCCATCGGTGTCTTTTTGTTGCGCTTGACGAAGGGCACCAGTTACACAAGATGGATACAGGGCATCCAAGGTCTGTCGAAACGACTGCTAGCTGACTTCTACATGCTTCAAATTGACCATGGAACAGTCTTTCTGGTGCTCTTCACCATCGGCTCAGTACTGGCAATCATCCTCCAATGCAGGCCAGTTGCGGCAGCATATGACTTCACACTCATGGAGCATGCTGAGTGCTACCCCATCGAAACTTTCGTCAAAATTGGTGTCTTCAACAGCGGTAAGTCCCCAAAACTGGTCTTGCCATTCATAGAATTATTGTGTTGATGTTCATGTCAGCAATCAACATCGCTACGGACTTACTGTTCGCGACCCTGCCGATTCCTATACTCTGGAACCTTCAAGTCAGCGTTCGCACAAGGATTGGCCTTGTCAGTGTCTTGAGCTTGGGATACTTCGCGGCGGCCACCGCCATTTACAAGACGCCCATCCAATACCACTTCTTTGAAGAGCCCGACCAGACCGGCAAGAGTGCTTGGTACTGTGAGTATCTCCCATAGCCGTACTACGTCCATTGATACGACGGCCAGCTCGCTGACATGGCCTGTCATCAATCCAGACGTCTGGCAAATCGTCGAGATGGACGTTGGCATCCTCGCCGCCTGCCTCCCAACGCTCAAGCCACTCTTCACCCGGACCGTCGACATGGCTCGCAAATACGCCAGTTCTCGCTCCGGCACATCAGGAGCTTCAAGTCGCTCCCGCCGCCCGACCGGGCAATCTGCGAACAACATGTTTGGTCTAGGTCTTGGGAGTCACTACAGTGCGCACGTGCAGCCTGGTGATCGGGCGAAAAAAGCGGGTCGCAAACATAATTCCGTCTACGGCCATTGGGACCCGATGACCAGAGACTGTGAGAGTGATGAGTTCCCGCTCCAAGAAAGGAAGGGAGCACCGGCGGAGCAAAGCAATAGTATCGTTAGGACGAGAGAGGTGCTGGTGGAGTAGATTGAGAGTTTTCGGATGGGTGTCCTATGTACATCCCGGTCTGGCTGACCATCACCTTTGAGTTTCGAGGTCTTCATTTGGTAGCAACGGTATGAATCAAGCATTTTCAGTGTCTAAACACCCACCAAAACACCACCCGCAAGCCCAAAAGTACCCCAAACACCCAGCCTCCCCAGCCCCGCAGGCTCGGCGCAGCCGACGTGCTCAGATGATTAGGCATATTGCGATAGGAAGTCTGGCGCCTCGTAAGGTCGCAAGCGTTCGCCTGTCTACGCAAGCACTCGGTAAAGTCCTCATTGAACATCAAACCGTCTTCCGCGCTCGGGTTTTGCACATAACACCGTTTACAGCCGTCAGTCCTGTGGACTTCGCCTGAACTGCAACAGTCTTGCAAGACTGTCGCAGTGACATTGGCACTGACTGGTACCGCCACAATAGGCGCTCAAGCTGGAGGTGGGAAGTGATGTTGGGACACGGACCGACTGCGATAGGGATATTTCTGGGGATGACTGTGTTAGCCGGATATGGTTCGAGAGCGCTAATGCTAAAGCTCGTTACTTACTGCTGGATTGAGTCGTGGCTAGTTGAAGCTTCTTTGAGGCGCTGTCCCGGGCCAAAGGGATGGTGCCCGTGAGGACAAGACAGCTTTATCCCTATTAAAGCACGATCAGATGTAACGACTGGAAGTATGGCGCTTCGTCTCGAGGCTGAATCTTAACGGACTTGGAACAGCAAGCAGCTCAGTTGAGGAATCGGGTGTGTGCTCCCTTTACTACATAAGGCGGAATTCTGAGTCAAAGAATGTGCTGAGGATTCCTTCCGTGGTCCAACCGCGAGCCAATACAGCGATCATCCTGTGCCCATTCGTCATGCGAGAACGTAAGTAAAGGTGTACCAACAGAAGGATCAAGATCCGACCCTCTTAGCCGCTATGATTGCGATCAACCGCACCTCAGCTATCTGCATTATGAAGACAAAGTCAAAACATCATCGCTGTCATGGGCGGCGTCCAGTTCACCCGAACCACGGCTTGAACTGGGAAAGTATCTTCATGACAGGCGTGAACTACACCAAGAGCTTGTACTCATATGTCTTTGACGAAGCCGATCTCAACCAATCGATCTATTGGCACTCTCAAGTTGGCCATCTTGCTGCGCGTGTTGTGGCGGATGAAAAGGAAGATGGAGAGCAAGAAAGACCGCCACAACGGCGACTTGGTATCAATCTTCATTTCTTCCTTGCCAATGACGTACACGATCCGATGCGCGTAAGATGTCTCAAGCGAAGCAAGGGTGTTGGTCAGTTCAACCTGGCTGGAGACAGTGTTGTTTGCTTGGGGTATGTCGTCCAGAGATGCAGACTGACTACCAATGCCATCGGACGACATTTCCACAGCTCCGGTGCGCTGGCAAGATTTGCGGGAATGTCGCTGGATGATGTGTCTTCTCACTTGCTCCAACACTATAGACGCAAGATCGGGTGTGACAACTTCGTCCATATAGCCATAGCGGATCATCAGGCGATAACAATTGGGCCAAGGCAAGTCATAAACGAAAAAGCGGTCCTCATCTGCCACCGTCGGTCTCTCCACGGCACGCAGATTGAGGAATACAGTTGTCTCCGGCCTTGCCACTAGTTTTTCAAGGAACTGGCTGAACACCATGGGTGTACTTCCGTCTCCGATCTTGTCGAAGAAGATGCCAAAGCCGCGGTTCGTGGAGACTGCCTCATTATCATGGCGCGCAAGGCGATAGACATCGTCTGCATCCTTCCTTGCGAATTTGGAAAGCGGTGCACGATCTGCAGCCTCGGTGGCCCATTGCTGTTCTTTCCCGAAACGCCAGACGATGAAGAACATGGCCAGGATTGCGGCGAGGGTCAAGGTAAACCACGCACCCAGAGGCACTTTGGTCATTGCAGCGGAGAGGAAAGCGCCATCCAGGGTAGCGATGAGCGTGGCTGGGAAAGCGACGAAGTACCAGGGAACCAACCAGACGATCAATGCGACCAGTGTAACCAGACATGTGTCGAAGAAGGTGACAAGGATGACACAAACTCCGTAAGCGTTACCGAGGGATGTTGTATTGTTGTAGACAGCTGTGACGATGATCGTACCGATCATGAGTAGCCAGTTGGCTAGAGGAACGTACAGCTGATTGTGGAATACCTTGGAAGTGTGAACGATCTTGATCGAAGGAAAATAGCTGAGCTTGGTGATCTGAGCAATGAGTTGGAAGGTTGCGGTGATGATGGCTTGCGATGCGACGACAGCAGCAAGCACAGCTAGTATCATCGTGGGAACAAGGGTGCCTTTAGGTGCTGTGTAGAACACAGGGTAGGCGTATGCTTCGGGATGCACGGAAATGTAGGCGGCTTGGCCACTGTAGGTCAACAGCAGCAACGGGAGGCACCAGCCAAGCCAACTGATTTGAATGGCTTTCCTACTGAATGCGCCGAGATCCTAGTCAATGGTGTTAGCTCGTGATGAACCATCTGAAACATACTTGAGCAAAGACTTACGGCAAACAGAGCCTCTAATCCGGTGAAGCAAAGTAGAACACCACCAAGGCTGTGCCATCCCTCCTCTTTCTGGTGTATCAAATATGAGAAGGCCTCGCCAGGATTGAAAGCCTTCAGCACTGTGTAATCGTACTTGACAAGGTTGAACAGTCCGATGCCGCCTATCCATCCTAGCCAGATGACAACAATCGGAGCGAATGAAGATGCGACCTTGGTCGTCCCGAATGGCTGAATCAAAAACAAGAAAACAAGCGTACCGCAAGTTGCTCCTACGACAGTAGACGTCTTAACGGTGGTAATGACATTGAGTCCTTGATAAGCTCCCAGTACCGATTGTGCCGGGGTCAGGACACCATCTGCGATAACAAGCGAGACGGCGAGCACCCCAATTGTCTTTAGCAAGCCACGGAAGAAAGCACTCTTCTCGATGCGAGCTCGGATGGATCGATTTCCAGATGGCATCTCTCCAGTGAGCACACGCTGTATCTTGAGCGAATGCGCTTCCTTCGGATCGATGTTCGCCAGATTCGCGTAGCGTGAAAGCAAAGAATAGCAGGAGAAGGTACCTCCCTCACCTTCATTGTCTGCGCGCAGAATCACGAAGACATATTTCAGTGTCACCATGGTCAGCAATGACCAGATGATCAATGAGAGAATGCCGACCAGATCCGCTTTCGAAGGGCTGGATGTAAATGTCGAAGAGTACACATAGAGTGGCGAAGTTCCGATGTCGCCATAGATGACACCCATTGATTGATATGCAAGCCATAGTAGATTGCGCCCTTGGAAGTTCTGGCGTACCCGATGATCGATAGGCAGGTTCTGAGTCTCTGATGCCGAATCATCCTCGCTCACGCTGGATCGAGCTTTGAGTTCCTCTTTTTCCGAATCTACGACCAGGTTCGAAGGAATCCGCGAGAAGATAATACCGGGTCCGTCCCTGGCATCGCTCATATGACTGCGGGTTCGATGGATCGCATCTTCATGGAAGCGGATGGCTGTTGCGACCATGGCTTCGTCGTTGGATAGCTGAGTAACTCAATGATTGTTGCGTGACAAAATGGAGCTGCTTTGAGATCCGCAAAATCGAGGACGATACGTGGGGTGTGGCGACATGGAGGCGTTCCTGTCAGATTTATCAGAGCCATGGCTGTACACCTAGTGGATCTTTCCGGTCTGACAGAAAAATTCGTGTGTAGTCGCAAGACAAATCCATCGTTATCTCTCGCCGTCGAATACGAAGTGTCATCAACGATATGCCGTCGTATGCCTACTGGTCAAGGATGCGCACAAATTGCGCCGACGACCTGGTTTTGGGTAAATTTGGGGGTGGCTGTGGGCGGCGTCGAAGCTCCAAAAATCACTCAACAAGCGTCTCATCAATGCCGCAACGCCAGCTGCGCTGTGATGATCAGGGCAAAGCCGTAATTTCCCACAGACTACCTTCCACATGCCAACTCGAGCATGATGAAAGCATATTAATTTGGTTTAGATGCGCGGGATGACCACGTGGAATGTCTCATGGCACCACGTGTCGTCCATCTGCATAGCGAAGTCACCGCATCTGCGCTATTTCTCTTCAAGCGCCTCAGAGTCCAACGCCCTGCATGGTACTAGACAGTACATTAGCTTACGCTGCACCTCTAGTACCCACTTTATGATCTGGGCAGCCTGTCATTTGCACTTTCATTAGTGCTTGGCGTTGCTTGTATGAGCTTACACCGAACCCTTATGCTGTACGTCGACGAGCTCTGATGGCCACGTCAACCAAAGCCTCGTTGCCCAATCCTTAGCCTAAGGTCAAGCTAAGCTTGCCCTCAGTTGCAAAAGATTCCAGTGTGGAATTTGGTCATTCGCTGTCCTCTCCCCACTGATACTTCAGTTTCTCCACGAGTCGCTGGACGCGCCATCCGGTCCGACTTTGCATCATGTGGAGGAAAGCGAGAGAGGCTTGCTGGTCTCCATGTCTTCGCAGGCAGCCACCCCATACGGCCAGACAGTGATGCGCTGTGAACCAGGCGTTTTGCGCACGTTCGTTCGATGTCGCGATGCCGACGACATGCAAGAGGTGATGCCGAACTTGCTGCTCAACAGCTCTGTGCTCCTCGATGTACTGGAGGAAATTGGAAGAGGTCATCCGGTTAGATACAGCGAGGACGAGCTGGGCGATGTGGTAGTACTGCAATCCGACCGCGTGGTGCGCACCAAGCATCCAGATCTCTGGCAAGTATCGACTCATGGCTGGCTTGCGGGGAACGTAGTGGATAGGACGAAAGGAAATAGGTTTCAAGTGATCCCAGTCCCTCAATTTGGCTTTCAGTTCGTCTGTCACACTCTTATCTGTAGTGCTCACGAAGGCATGAGAAAGGATTTCGCCAAGTAGTAGCACCATTCTGTTTGCCCATGCGGCGTCACCATTTCCGTTTACCCAGCTCGCGTTTTTAAATGTCGCTAGGCTGGACCGTAATGGAGTTTGCGTTGACAGGGAAACGTAGATCTCTTCGCGAAGGCAGAGCCAGGCGGTAGCTTCCCCGAGCCCGCCTGCGCTCAGAAGATTGTACTTGTTCTCTAAGATGCGGGAGACACCCTCCAGATGAAATCGTTCATCATCTTCTATACCGGACGTCAGACTGTACATGATCAAGTGATATTTGGAGACCCACCGTCCATTTCTTCGTTCTGTCTCAAAATCGCCACCGCAGCCAAAGTCGACTCGTTGACGGGTTTGGGGGCGGAAATGGCAGGTATGAGCAATTGCAAACACATACTCTGATACTCGAGGGCCATAGTATCTTGATCGATTCGATTCCTGTTCACATGTCTCGAAGAGAATGCGCAGATGGCGTAGAGCAAGACAGGGTTGGTGAGTGCGCGGCTAGTTGCCTCCAGCTCGAAGCTGCGGCCCGGATCAGTGCCATCTGCCCATAATGCCATGTTATCGCTGAAGTTGCGTAGGAGCATGGCCTCAGACTCAGACAGAGGGGGGGCAGATTGCAATCCCGGTGATTGCACCTGGTCAGATCCTACAGATTGTGCCCATGGCGAGTCGTGCGATTGCGGTCCATGATTCACCAACTCCTGGGCCGAAGTGTCAGCTGCAGGCGCCAGCACTTGAGTTGATGGCGAATTGATCAGATTGGCCCCGCCGATTGGAAAAGCCTGTATGGGATGTGATTGTGTTTGATGGGTCGAGCTTCCAGGTTCATCAAGCGACGCTTGCGTGCGACCAATGCCATTCCTCGAATCGTTCTCGACATGAAGCGTCGGTAGCATTGCGTCAGTATCATAACCCGGACCATACGCATCATACATGCCCACCAATCTAGGTGTCTCGTCGTGATATCGAAGAGCTGTCTTTGGAAGCGCCCATACCTGCCGGGCGGGGAAAACTTGTCCTTCACCAGCATCGTTCCCGGAGTGATGCTTGAATCTGATGCTAGATGTCCGTATACACTCCATTCCTGCTCGGCGGCATTCTCTGCAGGTTTCCTCGAAAGGGTCACATCTGACCTTTCGAATACGGCATGCTTCGCACACCGGTAGGGGCTTCGGCATGGCACCGCTCATCGCAGGCATGAACCATGCACTGCGCCCATTATCAGGTGCCTACAACTCTAGAAAATTGAGACACGGTCCGAATCAGAGTGGCCAGCAATCAAAGTTGATAGTACGGTTCAGAAACACGCGCAGGCATGAGATGAGTGATCGCGCCAAGCCAGCGGAGAAAGCGCGGCACGAGAACTGCAGCCACAATGGGTGATGAGACGCCACATTGATCTTCGAAATTTGGGAGTTGATAATATTGCGAGTAATAATAATAATCTAGCTGACAATACCCTTTAATAGATAGTATGAATACTGTCATTGGCAACATCACGTAAAATAGGCAGATGTCAGAACGGCCCCTCCAAAGAGCAATCTTTCCAAACTCGTACAAACTAGCCAAGATCAATAGCTGTTACGGTCTCAATTAAGCGATCACGACTATGGCTCTCTACACCTTGCTTGATTTCTCAGCAGGCCCTCTTGCTTTCTCGCCAAGCTTGTACTCCTTCCTCCACTCTTCTGCGTACTTGACGCCAAATCCGTGCTCGAAGACCTGCCTGACCTCTTCAAGCGTCATCTGCGAGGCTTCAGGGAAGCAGAAAAAAACGAACACCCAACCGAAGAAGCAAAGGCCGGCGTAGAAGCCGAAGGTTCCGGAAGGTGTCATGTGTTTCATCATGGTAAGAAATGTGGCCGAGACAACGATGTTGGGGCCCCAGTTGAACACATTGATCATCATCGTGCCCATCGCTCTCACCTCCATGGGAAGGAACTCGTTCGCTTGCCACGGGACGCAGCCCAGACCTGCCGCATAGAAAGCGACAAACAGGATCATGGCTACCAAGACGAGGTATGCAGGCCATCCGACGGTGTCGGAGGTTAGCTCAAGTGTCTTGTGGTCGATAGGCACCCAGACGAACGCAACAGCGGCAAGTACCAGGCAGACCGGCATGCCCCACATGGTCCAGAGTAGGAGGCGACGCCGTCCGACACGATCAATGATGAAGATGCTCAAGACGGTAAAGATCCAGTTGACTACTGCGACTACGCTGCCGACGGCAATTGGGTTGGAAAACCCGACGATGTCGAAGAGGGTCGAGGAGTAATCTGTGGGCAAGTCAGTTGGTTGCTCCATATGAGGATATCCGAGGGTCTTACACATGAGCGTGTTGAATCCGCAAAATTGCTGGAAGAACATCAAGCCGCAAGCAGCGATGCAGGCTCGTAGGTTGGCCGGGATCGTGAAGAGCATGCTGAGCGACTTGCGCAACGAGATCTCCTCGTTCAAGCTCTTTGCAGCGTTAACACCGTGTTCAATCGATATGAGCTTCTCTTGCACCTGCTGTTCCGAGGCATTGACGTAGATCCGGCGGATGACGCGCTCACATTGATCCCTGCGACCATGATACATGAGCTGTCTCGGCGACTCAGGACACCAGAAGAGGAGAATGCCAAGAACAATTGAAGGCAACATGCCCAACCCGATCATGTAGCGCCAGCCATGAGCAACCTTGTAGAATGCCGCGTCGAATGCATAAGCAAGCACTGAACCAGTCCCGAGGAATATCATGTCAACAGAGATCATCCGTCCTCGGAAGCGTGCAGGACTGATCTCGGCGATGTATAGAGGGACAATCATGCTTGCGCTGCCAACACCGAGGCCGATGCAGAAGCGGCCGGCACACATCTGAGCGATACTGAACGAGGTCGCTTGAACGAGGGCGCCGACAGTCTTTTCGGTAGCGTCATGATTAGCTGGTATTGGGGTGTCTTTTCATGCCGGGCACTTACGAAGAGAACACTGGAGAACCAGATCGCGGGCTTTCGACCATACTTGTCAGAGGTGATACCTGCCAGGATGGCACCCACAAGGGCTCCAGCAGCACACAGCGCGGTAATTGCTTCTTTCTCAGAATCGGTGACTTCTTTGCCACCTAGATCTGTGCCGAGCACCACAAGGACACCCGATATGACACCAGTATCGTCTACGGTCATGTCAACCTATGCCATGTCCCTTCATCTTTGGAATCAAACTTACAGCCAAAAAGCATGCCTCCGATAGCTGTTGCTGCTGCACACAGCCAGACGAATGCACCCGGCTTGGTGTCTTCGATGGTATCCAGCCTGCTTATGTCGTCTGCATTCTCGATCATGACAGCCCCGTGCTTCTCAATGTGGGCATTATCGTCGACGATGCTCTTTTCTGTGGCCATTCTGATGAACGTCTGTTTGAGAGGATGTGCCTCTGTAGACTACAAGGCTGGTGTTCGGAGGAAGGATGGCGCGTCTAGACTACCAAGATAAGATGATGGCAGATCAGTGAAGAAACAGCGTCCTCAAGGGAAATATATATACACCAGGGCTCTACCATGTGCCTTCATGTCTCTACCACCGTCCGGAGTGATGAGCCTGCGAAGAGTCTAGCCCAGTAACCCTCGCCCTACCTAGAATGGGGCTGCATTCTGGGGATCCCGCATCTTGCACCTCGCAGGTCTGGGGAAGTTCAAACCTAGATCTTGCATGACACACCAGCCGAGTCATGCTGCTGCTACTTGGGAAATACTGGAATGAGGCCATGCTAAGGATTCCACATCCGCATCCGTTCCTCGTGTTGCTGCCAGTCAAGTTGTGGCGCTGGAAGGCGCTCCCAAGCGACAGCGCAGTGAACCCCGAGGTCAAGCCGACTCCACTAATCAGGTTAAAGACACCGACATATTGGCAAGTCCCACCGAATCCCTCATTGGAAAGAGATAGCGAATAGCCGGCGGTCTTTTCCTCTTCCCCGCAGTGAATTACTACGTACGGATGTCCATCCCACAACAACGACAATGTTGGAGAAAGATTGCGCTGAATTGTGTTCTCTCAGGCAATTGAACCACGTCGTGTCGATAGAGCCGAACATGTGAGTCTCCACCGCTGAGAGGGATCAATGGATATAAGTATGGACGGTAAGTTCTCGCCCTTTGCTCCTCACCAGCTTGAGTACTCACGACCAAAGTGCTGGTGCCCTCTTTGCCTCTCGCGCTTGTTTACTTCCTTCCTGCATAACACAATACACAACGTAACAATGGTCCGCAAGCTCAAAGTAGCCGTCAGTGGCCTTGGCCGAATGGGCGCTCGCCATGCCATCAACTACCTTGAGCGCACTCCGCGAGCTGAGTTGGTAGCAGCTTGCGACCCCAACCCGGAGGTCATCGCATGGGCAAAAGGCCGCCTCGAGCCCTCTGGAGTCACACTTTACACGGACTTCGATGAGATGCTCGCCCACGCTGGCGTTGAGGCTATTATCGTCGCTGGTATCACCACCGAGCATGCACCACAATCTATTAAAGCCATTCGAGCGGGCAAACACGTCTTGTGCGAGAAGCCTTTGTCCACTGACGTTGGCATCAGCCAAGGAGTGCTCGACGTGGCGAAGCAATACCCGCATCTCAAGGTCATGACTGGATTCTCACGAAGGTTCGATCAGAGCTATCGCAATGCGTGGCAAAAAGCGGACGCCGGAGACATTGGACGCCCCGTCGTGTTCAGATCGCAGACCTGCGACAAGTACCGTGATGATGATTACTTCATCGGCTATTCGAAGAATTCCGGATCGATCTTCGTCGACGCATCGGTCCATGACATCGACCTATCCCTCTGGTTCTTCGGTCAAGACAGCGTTGTCAAGAGCGTGTCGGCTGTGGGCACTTGTGCTCGCTACCAAGGGCTCAAACAGTATGGCGATGTTGACAATGGTGTTGGAATCGTCGAGTTCTGGGGTGGAAAAATTGCCTACTTCTATGCATGCCGTATGATGGCAGTAGGACAGCACGATATGACGGAAGTGATTGGTACGCATGGAAAACTGACTATCAATGCCAATCCGACTCATGACCTCGTCGAACACCATGAATCGACGGGTATTCGAAGAGAAATTGCTCAAACATACTGGGATCGCTTCGAGCCGGCGTTCATCCGGGAGAGCAACGAATTCACAGAGGCTGTCCTTGATGACAAGCCACTGCCATTCAAGCTCTCAGGCGCGGTCAAGTCCTTGCAGATTGGTAGTGCATTGCAAGAAAGCCTGCGAACTGGCAAGAAGCTGTTCTTCGATGAGACTGGCAGCCCTATCATCGAGAAGGCGGCAAAGCTGTAGGGTGATAATGTAGTCAATTCATCTAGCGCATCAAATGCATAGTATGCATCAAGATCTCACTCTTATCACAAAGACCAGCGAGATCAATATTGCCGTAGTTCCTATCCAACGCCGTTGGGTAGCGGCCGTAATGGACAGCGACGCCTGCTATGTTGATGCGGATATCCGAATGAGGGATGCCGGAGGTGGACATGATGGAGTCCATAGACCAAGCCCTTCACCGCAACTACAACTTGCATGATTGCATACACGCGAGCCTTCTCCTTGCCACCTCCGCACCCGGAGATAGCGTTGAGCGTGTTGCAGCGTAGCCCGAAGATCTTCCAATCAAACCCCGTGGGGGGTGTTAGTACCAACAGCAAACAATAATAAACATCTGTGAGCGGCTAACGCATCCATTTGAGCTTGGCTCGCGCTTGGTTACAGGAAACGAACATGATAGAGCTCCAGAAAATTCAATCAGCGTTACTTTGGAGGTGGCGATTCTTAGTGTTCAGCCGCAAATCTAGGCTACGGCGCCACCGTAAGGAACAGGCAGCTCAGCATCGGCAGAGTGAACCGAATGCCAACGACACTACGAACCTTATTCGAGACCTGGAGAAGGCTTGAAGATTTGCTGGGGAGTTACTTTTTACAGGCCCTTTACAACAAAAGTCGGGGTTGTTTCAGCTAGGCCTCAGCGGACGATTTTAGAAACATCACGTGATGAAGATCCGCCAATCAGGCTTCAGTGTTTGGTCTGCGATACGAAATCTCAAAAACCTAACTTTGACGACCGCATGAGGCTGATGGCCGTCACCGGCGAAATATCGCATCAATTTGATCCATTGCTTGACACGCTTTTGTCGAAGATTCTGGCAAGACGATGTGTAAATGCAGACTCGCATGGGCACACCGACCAGCTAGGCCGCCGCCTTCCACGTGTGAGACGTGGTCCGGTCTCTAGCCTCTCAACACCCGGACCCTTCCTGTGAAAAAATGGATCTCTGTCCAGAGTCAGTGCGAAAAACTAGCACGCCGGTCCACCCGGCCCACCTGATGATGGCAGCCCTCTCTGTGTCCATGATTGCATCATACGTACATCCCGGAGTCAATAACAACGCTGCCGGCCTCCAGCGGTGAGCAATCTGCCACGCACTTCCTTTCACTCTCCTTCTCATATCTCTATCTCTCCGCTCCACCTCTTTTACACGCATTCACGAATTTTTTACGCCCTCTGCCACCATGCCGCACAGCACCGAGTCATCCCTGAGGCTGAACAGCCAGAACCTGCCTGAAATCACGAAGAACAACGTCCAGTCCACAAACTACGACCGCAAGGCCGCTAAGCATGGCATCGTTCACATTGGTGTTGGTGGCTTCCACCGCGCCCATCTTGCCGTCTACGTCGATAGGATCCTCTCGCAGTTCCCGTCGAACGACTGGTCCATCTGTGGTGTTGGTCTGACGAAGTGGGATGTCGCCATGCGTGACGCCCTTACCCCTCAAGACTACCTTTACACCGTGATCGAGCGTGGCGCTGGCGGCAGCAGTGCCCACGTCATTGGCTCTATCACCGACTATATCTTCGCCCCTGGCAACAGCGAGGCTGTCATCGCAAAGATGGCGCAGCCTGAGACGCACATTGTCTCCCTGACCATCACCGAGAGCGGCTACTTTTACAACGAGAACACACACGAGCTTCAGACGGAAAATGAGGACATCCAGGCCGACGTGAAGGGTGACGGTCCTCCGCGTACCACCTTCGGCTACCTTTACGAGGCCCAGGCCCGCCGCCACGCTGCTGGCCTCAAGCCCTTCACTGTGCTCTCTTGCGACAACATGCAGAAGAACGGCAGCATCACACGTCACATGCTCCTTTCTTTCGCTAAGCTCAAGGATGCTAAGATTGCCGCATGGCTTGAGGAGAACGGCGGTTTCCCCAACAGCATGGTTGACCGTATCACCCCGCGCACTTCGGACGAGGACAAGGCGCTGCTGGCCAGCGAGTTCGGTGTCGAGGATGCTTGGCCTGTTGTCACCGAGCCTTTCATGCAGTGGGTTCTCGAGGACAAGTTCTCCGACGGCCGTCCTCCGTTCGACAAGGTCGGTGTGCAGGTCGTCAAGTCGGTGCACGACGTCGAGCAGTTCGAGATGCACAAGCTGCGTTTGCTCAACGCCAGCCACACTGCTATCGCATATCTTGCCTACCTGGCTGGTTTCCAGTATGTGCACGAGGTGCTTGCCGACCCTACATGGAACAAGTACATCTCCAACATGATGCACCTCGAGGTCAAGCCGCTCCTGCCGGCCATCCCCGGTGTCGACCTTGACAAGTACTGCGCGACCCTGATGGAGCGCTTCTCAAACCCTACGCTCAAGGATGAGGTCGCCCGTCTGTGCATTGGCGGCTCTGGCAAGCTCCCTCAGTTCATCATGCCGTCCGTGGCTGAGCAGATCATGCGCAAGAATGCTGGCGTTGAGGATGCGCCGCTGAGCCGCCTTACACTCACCGTTGCCGCCTGGTTCCGCTACCTCACCGGCCTCGACGAGAAGGGTGCCGAGTACACCATCCGCGCCCAGGATGAGCCCGCCATCGAGGACCTGCAGGCCAAGGCCCGCGCTGGCGGCAAGGAGCCGACCGAGCTCATGAGCATCCGCAACCTTTTCGGTGATGATCTTCGCGACGACAAGCGCTTCATGGGCGAGCTCACCAACGCCCTGCACAGCCTTTACGAGGTCGGTGCTAAGGCTACCCTTGCCAAGTACGCTTAAGCGTATGAACAGTAGCATGAGCGAACGAAAGTGTTCCTCAACAAGCTATTCGTTTCCTTGCTTCAAGCGATTGCTTCTTCGGCTGCGCTCACCGGCTTTCGGTGGACCGCCAGGCTTCTCGTCGTTGCCTCCAGACGATAATTGCATGCTCGGTGTAGTAGTCGACGGCGTCCCACTTTGCCGAAGGGGCACGCCGTCACGAAGTTACGCTTAATCGACACGAGCGATGCCTGATCACGACATTTGGCAAGTTTGTGCATCGCACATGTCTTGTCTACACAAGAGATGGATTGAGATACCTGTATTGACAGCGACAATTGGATAATACTACGGGCTTTGATATAGACATTGGGTTTACCACCGAGGCGCAATAAGGGTTTATGCTTACGGTTTGTAAGCTACAATCTGTTTGAACCTTTTCAGCGCCATAGATATAGAGGTATACATCGCAAATGCTTCAAGAGCATGTCATTTCACATTCAAAGCCTCCCCTCAGACATGACATTGCTCACAGTGCGTCTGCTGTCTCAGAATGCAATGTCTTCGAGCTTCTCCAGGATCTGAGAGCTTTGTCAGCGATTTACGCGCAGATTGTCTCGAATGGTGAGCAACACGAACCTTCTGTATGTATTGCACCCCCATGCCAACGCCATCGTTGTCATCCGAAAGAGCGTCGGACTGAGCAAACCCACTGCCCTTGTCCAGGCACGTTAGGCACGCCAAAACTACCTCGCAATACCGATCGCCCATGCACCTAGGAAGTCTCTCAGTGGCAACCTCGGTCAGCACGCGCTTCATCTCAAACGCCCGCTTCCTCTCGTTGCGCATCTGCGGCACCGCAGCGATCTCATGCAATCCCGGGAGAGCCGCCTCTTCGCCGTTCGACCCGAAGGCATAGCGCACGAACGATGTCCAGAGCCCCATCTCGAGCAGGCACACTCCGAGGCTGTACACGTCGTGGTACATGTTGTACATTTCTTCGGGTGCCATACCCTGCCGAGTCGGGTGACGGTAAAGATTCTGATGCCACAAGGTGTCGCCGAGCATGTATGTATGCCCCGCCGCAGAGCGGAAGCGTGAGAAGCCGACGAGGTAAGAGGCGCCCGAGTCGGTGGAGAGCACTGTTTCAGGCCGGATGTTCTTGTGCACGAAGGATGCGCTGTGCAGGAAGATCACGGAGCGTGCAAGGCTCCTCGCAATGATCAAACGAGAGGTCAGCGATGGCGCAGGTGTTCGATTGAGAATCAAGTCTCTAAGGGAGCGTGTGCTCGACTGAGCTTGTTAGCAAGGCATTTCAGACGGTCTGCAAGCAGCTTGCTTACCACTATCTTCGTTTCTTTTCCGTCATGAGGTGGTAGAATCCTCCCAGAAACCACACGCGCTGCTGGTGGCATCTGGAAGACCAAGGAGAAGCCCACCAACATTCCCTCACTCATATTCTTCCTCACACCACTACATGCCAACAAGCTGCATGTGATAGGATCCAGCTTGGAGAGCACTCTAGCAAGCTTCTGGATATCTCTCGACACTTCTGTCTCGCTCGTTCCGGGGATGTATTGTACATTGTCAAGTATTGCAAGCGTCTGGCTGTCAGATCTGACGGACACGGTGGCTGGCGAGAACCTCACGGGTCTGGGCGAACAGAACGTCAAAGTTTCCGGCAAGAAGCCGAATGGATCGCACTTCGCGTCGTCGTTTGCCCTTTTCGCATCGCGAATGTTTCCCAAGATGCTTATAGGTCTGCGTCGGACGCTGTCGTGTGACCCTTGATGGCGAATCTCCGCGTCGACGTCCACATTGGATAGTCTAGCGATCAAGAACCAGGAAGGATCCCATCGTCTGTACCAGGTCTCCAGATCGTTGACTGATTTTTTGAGAGTTTCTTTGCGGTAGAGTGCGTATGTCAGCTTCCTGCAGAAAGGTCAACCCCACATCAATTGTGTCGACCGTCTCGCAAGAGCTTCAGCACCTTTCAAAGGACGGAGTTTTCGAGAACTTCTCGATTATCTTGATCAAATCTAAAAGCCTCATTTGCAATAACGCAAGCATTTGGCTCTGGATATATTGATACTCATCACCCAGGCTGGACGCTGTTCGGCGGAGCACCAACACCTGTCGCTCTATGCGGGCCCAGACAGCGCGAATGAGGAGCAGTAGCTCTTGCACTTCGGCATCCGCATTCTTGAAATCGTTGCAGATAGCAATAAGGGTCTTGCCATATCTGGAAGCCTCCCGTATCAGCCTATTAGTGATACTGGCCGATGATATTGGGGATACTTACTTGACACAAAGGTCGATCGTTGAGATCACGCCGAGACCAACGCCTGCTGCCTCCATGATGATATGCTCTCAACCCTCAGCGTCCGTGCCCTTCTCGAATACCAACGTTCAGGAGTGACGGCGAAAGGTGCTCTTTGCAAGTGAATACATGGGTTTGTCGAGTGCGCGGGTGCTAGACTGGGGCTGAGCTTTTGGGCGCTTATGCACGACGTGCATTGCACCGCCACACATGCATTTAGCGAGTCCTAGCTGAAAGGCACTGCCATGAGGCTGTAAAGAGGCACAAGAATGACCATGCTTTGGACTTGTCTTCAACTCTGTCGATCTACGTCAGCTACCTAATGCCCCAGTCCCCGACCGCCGACTCACTCGATTGCCCCATGACCAATTCCGCACATGATGCCCCTTCAATATGGATGATATACTTGAGATCACTAGGCTAAGAGAGACTTTGGTGGGTCCGACTGAAACCACACATCGCATCTATCAAGGGCAGGGTCATTGGCGAAGTGAAAGATGGGTCAGGTGTGAAGATATAGGTCGGGGCGGCTACGGCACAATCTGGCGTGAGAAAGAAATGCAAAGTCAAAGTAAGCACGCGTTGTGATTCTTCGGCCCTATTGTTCTGATGTGCTATCTTCCAGAGTTGCGAGCGGTCAAACGTGTATCGAAACATGTCGCGACCTGGGACTATAAGAAAGAGATTGCGGCGATGGCCAAATGTCGACAGTTCCCTCATCAGTTTGCATACATGCATGGCTGGTATGAGGACGACAGTTGCATATACCTTGCCATTGACTGGTTCGAGTTCGGAGACTTGTCGCACTGTGTCAAGGCTCAAATCCCTGAGGACCAAGCGAAAGACATTGCCAGACAGCTTTGTGCGGGACTATCGGCGATGCATCAAATGGGATTCACACACCGCGATCTAAAACCGCAGAACGTGTTCGTGGTTTCTCGATGGCCGCCATCTTGGAACGTGAGGATCGGCGACTTTGGCATCAGCAAGCGAGTGCAAAAAGATGAAACTGCTTTGAGAACAATGACTGGAACACAAGCATACATGGCACCAGAAATGTTCCCTTGGCTTATTGATGACGAAGAGTCAGGTGCCTACACCATGGCAGTGGACATGTGGGCGCTCGGTATTGTAATATACCAGCTGCTGACTTCTCAACTTCCTTTCGGAGATCTGAGCCCACTGCACAGGTACTGCAAGGGTAGCGACAGCTTTCCCGAAGCTCCATTAGTCGGTGCACGGGTGACTGCCGAGTGCATCGACATCGTGAAGTTGCTCCTACACTGTGATCCTGAAGAAAGATTGACCTCGTACGACAGTCTAGCACATCCATGGCTCTGCAAAGCCGTTGCCGAGCCTCCGCCTACACAGGGGATTATCCACGATGTACAGCCACATGGACCGAAGGCGCTCGAATTGAGCGAGAAGACTGCAAACTCCCGGCCGACGGCAAGTCTTATCGATGCGGCCCAACCTAGGACCTTAGACCCTCACGTGAGGGGCAACGGTAACGACCATATCCGCTCGCGCATGAGTGCCCGCGAAACAGGGGAGGCTACATCCCAAGTGATGACCAGCGAGATGGTCAATACCCTCACGAGAGCCTCTGACCATCTCTTGCATGATACCGCATCGAGCGATGAAGAAGCTTCGCAGTCTATCGCCAACGGTATTGCCGTGGAACACAAATCGGCGGATGCAGTCAAGCTCGCTCCTCATCGTCTGGGAACTCCTGAGCGACCCCCCAAGGCCGTTCGCAACAACCACGGCTCAACCGCAAAACGGAATTACACGGTAAGAGGTACGTTGAAGTCTCATTGCAACTAATGCCATGCATCGCTCTGCTGACTATCGCACAGTCATTGGAGTGAGCGGATTGAGGTGCCCTGAACCCCAGGGCATAAGCATATGGGAGCGTATTTTTGGACTCAGCCATACTTCTCACTTAGAGCTGCCGGGAATCCTCGTCCGGATCTTTGTCGATCACAAGCGCTTCGAAACTAAGGCAGTCGAGTGGAGTCGTAATATAGGGTGGGATGAAAATTTTGACTTGTGTGTACCCGAACCTTACTTCATAGAAAAGTTCATGCGCTAACGCCATCCTCCAGGGCAGTCGCTTGGAACGAGACAATTGCAGTCAGCATACGGGAAGAGCCGACTTGCTATAGCAATACCTCCCAGGCCTTAGCAAGAACCTACATCGTTACGAAGAAACTCATTGATCTTCCAGTCGACGACGAGAGTGAGTCCCCAATCCACGACGCTCGGTCTTTTTGCGCTGACTTTGCCAGAAATTTGGGAGTATAAGCTTCGAGACTTGAGAGAGCCTGAGAAGGTGAGAGGACCGGCCAAGCGCAAGCATGATATATCCATTCATTTAGGCTTCACAGCGAAACCGTGAATGGCTAGCTTTTCCCTTGAGCTAGGCGTTGCTTGTTGGGCGTTGTCATTCTTACTGTCGCTAAGGTCAAGTTCAAGGAGGTCCTGCTTTCGGGAGCTACTTTGAATGATCATTGCAAGCGTCCTACGCGAACCTCCTGCTGCTTTTGAAGTTCCCGCCACCGCTCCTTGCGATCCTCGCCCTTTTGCACTTTTTTCTTTTGAGCCATCAGACGGCCAAACCGCCCTCTCGCACCATGCTTGAGTTTCGTAATCTGATCTCCAGCCTTACCCTTCGTTACGGTTTCCACCGTCAACTTCTCGTTTTCGCCACGAAACTTGTTCAGCATATCCACTTGGGCTTGAGTAGCTGGTCGCCGGCGCCAGCTGGCGTGCTTGTTGATGATTTCGAAGGAGAACTTCTCCTTGGCGAAAGTGTCAGCCGCGGAGACGGCGCCTTCGAAGGTCACGGACGAAGCAATGACACGGGGTCGCATGTAGGGTGATTTGGTCTTGAAGCTGTCGGACAACTTTGCAGTAAAGGTAACTTCAGACCCGCTTTCACCGCGCTTGATCGTGAGGAAGTCACCGGATCGGTCAGACAAGATGTAGCGGTCTTCGTCGATCTGCACCCAGGCACATGGTGAGAGCGCGCGGATGTGGCGCTCGCCAGAGGTATCTTCGATCAGATCGGTGACGTTGTCGTAGTCCGTGAAAGTAATATCCCCAGTGAGCTGTCGTTTTTGGCCGGGAGTCTGCAGTGATAGCTCCGACGCCTTTTCCTCTCGCTCTCTCTCACTTGCACGGCGATCCCGGACGTCTTTCATAGCAGATGCATCCGCATCGTTGACCAACTCGTGGGGATCAAGACCGAACAGGGTAGGTGTGGTGACAATGCCTGTCTCCAACGAGGCCACCATGTCAATGACGTGGCAATTGTCCTTGCCGGTGTACTTTCTCAGCCCACGTCCGATCATCTGAACGAGAAGGTTCCGAGATTTGGTTGGCCGAGCAAGCAGGACGCAGTCGATGTTGGGAATATCTGTCCCCTCTGTGAAAATTCCGCAATTAAGCAAAACCGGAAAATCTCCAGCTTTGAAAGCCTCAAGTCGTTCAAGGCGTACTTGACGCGGCGTTTCGCTTGTGACGAAACGAGCGTCAATGCCGTATTTTCGGAACGTTGCTGTCAAGCTTGCAACATGAGCAAGGTCTACACAGAACGCAATCGTAGACTTGCGATCGGCTGCTTTGCTGAGCCAGGCGCGTACGGTAATTGCGTTGATCTCGTCCTTGTTTACTGCGTTGGAGAGAGCTCCCGTCTGGAAGTCTCCAGCCGTCGTCTTCACACGGGAAAGGTCGGCACCGGAATGTACCGTGGTAAATATGACATCGGAGAGCCATTTGTCATCGATCATGTCAACGTAATCCCTGTAGAGTCATGTCAACAGGTGCCCGAACTCAACAAGCATATGCAGGATCAGACTTACTTGTGGTACACGATATGGTCAATAGCACTACCCAGACTCACTCCGTCTGCTCTGGAGAAGGTAGCGCTGACTCCAACAAGAGCCGTATGAGTCTTCGCATCCTTCTCCATCAGATTGAAATGCTTCAAGATGTTGAGATACGTTGGTGCGGCGATGTGATGGGCTTCGTCAACTAGGACCAATTTGAAGCGCTTGGGATCATACTTCTGCAGCCGTTCTCCAGAGGTAATACTCTGTACACTTGCCACAGTGATGTCGCCCGTGCCGGTCGCGTGCTGCTCCGCCATCTCAACCTCCACACGCTTGGACGGGTAAAGGTTGGCAATATGGCGAGCAGCCTGCTCTACAAGCTCGCGACGATGCGCGAGCACCAGTGTCTGACTGGCATCTGGTGTAGGACATGGCACACGCTCGATGAGATGGCTGAAGATGACAGTCTTGCCACTTCCGGTCGCGAGCGAGAGTCCTAAGCGGCGGGCGCCTTGAGCAAGATTCGTAAGTACGGACGCGATAGACTCTTCCTGATATGGACGGAGCTGAATGCCAGAGCCACCATTGCTAAACAGCCGCGTCGATGTGGCAATTGAGCGCGACTGGAGGCTGTTGCCGCGAAAGGGGTCGGTTTGTTTTGGCAAGGATGGTAGACAGCGATAGCCTTTCAGGGCTGCAGCAGCAAAGCTAGCTCCATCCTGGAAAATGAGCGTACGACGCATGCGCGCCGGTGATGGTGGTGTTGCGGCGCGATGATGATGCCTCCAATATCCTGCGCCTCCTGTCTTCACGCGCTAAGAACTGCGAAACGCGTGCGGGGAGAAGTCTTATCCAGAAATGCGAGCAAACTGCACACGCGGACACGGCGACTTCACGGTCAACAGGCCGAACCCTAGTACCACACAACTCTGAGGTAATCTACTGGACTGACTTATGTCCAAAGGGTTTGAGCTACCGGAAAAGATCTTCACTAGAAAGAGGTTGTAGTCGTCAGAAGGCCTCCTGCGCCACGAATCTGCCCTGGTTGCCAATACACACGCGGCCATCAGATACACATCCGACCGAGCATGCAGGGCTCGACCGATAGCGGCGTCCGTTCATCGTCTCGCTGCCAGAAATTCAAGTTTGGCAAAGATCAAACGATGAAGATTGAGCGACGGCCACGCGTCTCCGGGCATGTCCCTTGATGCGGTTTAGCAGAGGTTCATACGTGATCAGTATAAGAAACCTTTACATGCTCATCCCTCTTCCCAGCACAACCACAATCCATACGCCGTTCATTTCAAAAGACAAACGATGAAACAATCTATCCTACTTGCAAGCGGCGTTTCCGCTGCTTCTGCCTCGACTTTGGCCAGTATCTGCAGCACATCTATCATCCAAAGCAGTTTGCCTAGCAGCTCCGACATCGATGGTCTGGTCTTTGGCGACGTAACGGCGCAGGCCGTCTTTAACTCCTCGGTCGAAGCTGGCAATAATTACCCAGCGGCGACTGGTCGGAACTTTTGCAATGTGACTGTCGCATACAAGCATGCCGGCAAGGATGACGCAGTAGGTTTTACAACATTCGAGTTGTTTCACGGAACTCATCTTGACGAGCAAATAAACAGATCAACGTTTGGTACTACTTCCCTGATCCTGCCCAATACCAAGGTCGCTTCCTTGCCACGGGTGGCGGAGGCTTTGCCATTAACTCTGGCGCTTCTGGTTTGGAGGGTGGTCTGGTGTACGGCGCCGCTGCGGGATGCACTGACGGTGGTATGGGCTGGGGTGGCCAGCTCAACGATGTCGTCCTCAGAGCCAACGGAAGCCTGGACTACGACATGATCAACAACTTCGGATATTTGTCGATCCATGAGATGACCGAGATTGGCAAGACCATGAGCAAGAACATCTATAACTCTTCGAAGCTGTATTCCTACTATCAGGGGTGCTCTGAGGGAGGTCGCGATGGCTGGTCTCAGGTGCAGAGATACTCGGACCAGTTCGTTGGCGCTGTCGTTGGCGCTCCGGCCTTCCGTCAATCGCACCAGCAGCCGAACCATGACTGGCCACAAATCTATGAGCAGTCAATCAACTACGCGCCTAACAGCTGTGCGCTTGAGAAGATCGTCAACGAGACTGTCAATGCTTGTGACGCGCTTGACGGCAAAGTCGACGGTGTCGTTGCCCGATCTGACCTTTGCAAGCTTAGCTGGCACCCGAAGACGGTCATCGGCAAAAGCTACGCTTGTGCCGCCTCTACGGCCTTCAATCCCATCACCGGTGGTGCAGGTGCCACTACCCCAGCCGTGAATGGTACTGTAAATGAGAATGACGTGGCTGTCTTCCTAGCTGTCCAAAACGGTCCCTACGACAGCAGGAATCGCCACCTATACGTGGGCTTTCAGCCTGGAACGGACACCTCATCCAACGCTGCAGCAACCTACTCGGACGCAACCGGATCCTACGAGATCGCTGCCATCACTGACATTGGCGCCGAATGGATCACCGAGTTGATCCAGGAAGTAAACAGCACTTCCCTCTCGCTAGATGGCGTCACGGTTGACACGCTACGCGGCTGGATGATTGACGGCATGCAGAAGTACGCCGGCACCTTGAACACCGTCTGGACAGACCTTCAAGATTTCAACGAGGCCGGCGGCAAGATCATCCACTACCACGGCGAAGCCGACAACAGCATCCCGACTCTCTCGTCCGTCATATACCAAGAGCAAGTCCGGCGCGTTATGTACCCTGATCTCAGCTATGAGGACTCAATCGAGAAGCTGCATGATTTCTACCGTCTGTACATTGTTCCGGGAGCTGCTCACTGCTCGCCCAGCGCTGAGAACGGACCGTTCCCGCAGACTGTGCTGGGTTCGATGATCGAGTGGGTGGAGAACGAAGTTGTGCCTGCGCAGCTGAACGCAACCGTCTTGCAGGGTCCGGAGAAAGGAAAGGCTGAGAAGATCTGCACGTTTCCTTACAGACCAATGTGGAGGGCCAATGCGACTGAACACATGTGCGTGATGCCGGACAAGGAGGCTTTGGATACGTGGTTCCCTGTGCTTGATTCTATTCCGCTCAACAGCTACGGCAATGCCTGATAGCTTAGTGCTCGCATGGCACCTGGTGAGAGTCGATTTGGGTACGACAATTTATCGAGCGCTTGTTACTCTAGTAGGTAGCCAGTCACTTGAGGATGTCGAATACATACCATTGTAGGATGATTGTCTGTATTTGTGACGAAAATCAGAGAAAAATATGTTTTCCTTGAACCCTCGCGTGCCTCGGTCATTGGCAACCGACTCCGAATTGCGGGCAGATGACGAACGTCGGCTTCCAATCGCAACATCACCGTGAACGTCAACTCGAGAGCTTCGCGTTAAGGTACCTTTCGTTCGTTGTGATCAACCCATCTTTAAACGCAACAGTTCTCGCCAACCTCAAGATGGCTTCAGCAAAGTCTGTCGCAGCCACAGTGCTCAGAAGCAACCTCAGCCGCCAATGCCGCAGCGCATTCGCTCCCAGACAATTCCAGAACGGCCTCACCAAAGCGCAGCCGATCCAACGCGCAGTCCGACTCGCCTTCGTCCCAGTCCGATGGCACTCCGTTCCTCCTTCGGCAGGCTCGAAGAATTACGAGTTCGGCGAGATCAAAGAGCTCAGCAGTTCCCCCTCTGCTGAACGCCTGCTGATCGGTAAGCTTCGCTCCGCCATTCTAACCTGCGACCAGACGTGTACTTATCACTTCTTTAAGACGTCCGCGAGCCCTCCGAGTACGAAGCAGGTTTCATTCCCAGCGCGATCAACATCCCGGTCAAGTCGCAGCCCGATGCGATGTTCCTGCCTGAGGAGGAATTCGAGGACCGCTTTGGCTTCAGCAAGCCGGCGATGGACCAAGAGCTGGTGTTCTACTGTAAGGCAGGTGTTAGGAGCTCGGCTGCCGCGCAGCTGGCCAAGCAGTATGGGTACAAGAATGTCTCGGAGTACAGAGGGAGCTGGCTGGACTGGGAGAAGAATGGTGGGCAGTCGAGCAAGCCTTGAGTCGAAAGTATAATGATTGTATACAACACTCGCACACCCTTGCTTTGGTATGAATGTGTGATATCGCTTTGTGGCGTATTGTTATGTGACCCGTGGTGTACGTGTCTGTCGATGAAGCAGCCGAGTTGGGCCTTCTCGTTGCAGTCTATCATGCCAGAATTTTGGCACTGCACAGAACCTCACGCACAGCAGGATTACAAAATGCACATACGCGGTATTGGGGGGGATGCAGCTCTAGTCAAGCTTTTGACCCATGGAAGCATATAGCAGGTTCCGACCTCGCACCTACATGTCGACATTTGTTGCTCCAGTCATATCGAATTTCTTGACAATCAGGCTTTTATTTCGCCTTCAGTGCCTCCCGATGTCGTTTCTTACAGCTCGTGCCATATGGCTCGGTCGAACGTTGTGTAGTGTCTGCTTGCGATGTGCTGTTCGGTCACCGTGTGTTGACTTGGTAGAAGTTGAGCTTCAAGCTTGGGATTAATATGTTCAAGACGAGGACGCAGAAATCGCCGAAAACACCCAAAAACAATATGAGCTATATCTCCAAAAGTCTCAACCCAGATTCTGTGACACGCACGTGGCAATGGACAGCACATAGTCCAGCCATGACCACTTTGTCATATGTGTACACAACCACAACCCTAACCCTAGCAACCCACAGGTCGCGTCAGCGTCGAACGACCATGCAGAAACTAGAGCCGGAATGTTCACTCATCCGAATCCGTGACGAATTTTAAGCTTGATATACAGCCCCCACCAAGAGGACAAATCCATGTATCAGTCTACCGACAGCGCACCCTTGAGCTCGGCGAAATGCCCCTTGAACTCCTCCGCCATCTTACCCTCCGTATCCGCCACAATCGTGCAGACGAGCGAGTAATTGTTATACAAGAACCTGTCCCGTTTCCTAGCCTCCGGAACACTCTTACTCTGCTTGATAAGGAATGCCTCGTATTCCTTCCGCAGCCTGCCGAGACTGCTGGCGATGGGCTCATCATCGCCGGCTTCGCTGCTCAGCGACAAGATGCCTTGCAGGAAGTTGGCGAAGCGTTGCGTGAGAGGATGGGGAGCGGTGCTTTGCGATGCCGATGACGAGGATGTCAGGCTCAAAGCTGAGCCGGCGGGCTTGCCAGACAACGACGCCGTCAACTTGCGCACCGATTCGCAGTGCACGTCTATGATACGCTGGAATCGCGGCCATAGAAGCATATTGGTACCATTGATGTAGCCTTCGACGGCGGGCACTTTGCGGCGTTGGAGCTCGAAAGCGAAGTGTTGGTTCAGACGGACACAGGTCAATATACCGAGGGCGTCGACGCTCTGTTCGACAAGTTGACGGGTGAGAGCTTGACCTAGCTCGAATGTCGGCTGGAAGATCTCGTTGAACTTTCGGTTGGTGGCGTGGAAAGATTGCTTGGTGAAGAACTCGGTCAAAAACGAGTATTCTGCACACGCATTGTCGACAAGCGCGAGGTTGAATGCCCTGAATGGGACTTCCAGGTAGTGAGTACCTTTATCTTCCTCCGCAAGGTAGGACGAGAGGGCAGTGTCGTTATTTGTTCGTAGGATCTCCGTCCGGCGACCAATCGAGAAAGCATCATGCGGTGGCGCCCCAGGCTTGACCGTTTTCCGTGCTGGGTCAGCGGCAATGGCCTCGGTCTGGTCGATGTTATGTATGTTTAACTTGTCCAGAGCAGCCCTGTACCTGGTAAAGTTGTTGAGGTAATACCAACGCATGGTGTTGATGTATGCTTGAGATATCTCTTCACCAAGCTGCGGCTGGCGCTGCGCGAGAAACCCGAATACACCACGATAGCGCAGGAAGCTGTTCTGCTGAATGATCTGAGCGTTGATACTGGGTGATCGCAAGGCTTTGATCTGTGCGACAACGTAATCTCTGATGCGTTCCACGGCCTTGTTTGACACATCGTCGACCAATGGTCGAATATCTTGCGCAGCCTTGATATCCTTGCCCTCTTTGAGTTTCGCGTCGATGCTCCTGGAGCGCTTCTCCAGCTCTTCCAATGCTCTCACCCATGAATCGTCCACTGTGCCCTCGGTGATCTTCCTGACAGCAGCAGGTGGTATGCCAAAAGCCTCCACTTCTGGTGCCAGCACCTGCTCGACGACTTTTCGATTTTCTAATTTTGTGTTCAGGGAGGTGGAACGATTCTGCAGTGTTTCAATCTCGGCTGCTACGGCAGCCAGATCCGCCTGGAAGCTAGTAAGATATGTCTCGACGGAGCTGAGGACCTCATCGCAAGAGACTATGGATTTGTGCAGGTCTTCAAATCTGTCCTTCTCCTTCTCGAAATCCTCAACCGCTGCATCTGTAGACAATGGAGGTTGACTTGTGGGTGTGGGTTGTATGGGTGCGTTGGCAAACTGTTCAAGGCTCAGACCCCCGAAATCGATGTCCCCATCGATCACATTTGGTGCGCCATTCTGTTGTTTGATATCACCTCCTTCGTCTTGTCCCTTCGCTGGCAGCGGGCCAAGGATACGCTCAAGAACATCTACTGGATCTTGTACGTCGGTTGCAGGTGAACTGGCCAGATCTCGCCTCAGATTGGAAGCACCGGGTATACGTGCTGCCGCAGGCAGACTATCCGTGGAGCCAACGAGCGATGCGGCAGAAAGTGAGGTCGTTCTTGAGGGCAGACCAGGCCGACGGGGTAATGTGCTGGGCCCTAGCTGGAATGACTTTCGAGGCGACGGCGAATAGGGCCTGTTTGGCGAGCCTCCTGATGGCGTTGACTGGGCGGATTGCCCCGAGAAGCGGTCCAACCACATATCACGGCGAAGTATCCGAAGTGGTGTGCGCGAGGCGCGACCTTAAAGATGTCCCTCCCTTTAGCCCGCGCCTGGACTCGCGCAGGCATGTGACTTGACACTCCCTCTGGCGTGCAGCCAATCAGCGAAGGCTGGTATTGCTCTTCCAGCCGCTCAATCGGGCGGGCAAATGTGGGTCCCGCTCTCGCCCGCCGACTTTGGCGCGGGGCATCGAATATCCTCCCACAATCTTCTCTGCCACACGACACCATCTCCGAAAAACTCACTTCCCCAAGCACTTAGTCACCCCTCCACCACCACCCACTACCCAGCAACACTCAGACAAAATGGCCGAGCAGCCCAACGACGCCCAGGTGAGTCGCCCGCGAACACCGACTCCGACACACCTCGGCGCTGCGCCTCGCATGCGCTGCGACCCTGGAGCATCGCCACGTACTAAACTGACCACCATCACCACAGCATGAGGTCTCCTTCGACAGCGCCGACGCCGGTGCGTCCGCGACCTTCCCGATGCAGTGCTCTGCTCTGAGGAAGAACGGTCACGTCGTCATTAAGGGCCGTCCCTGCAAGATTGTCGACATGTCCACCTCCAAGACCGGCAAGCACGGTCACGCCAAGGTCCACTTGACTGCCATCGACATCTTCACCGGCAAGAAGCTCGAGGATCTGTCCCCGTCCACCCACAACATGGACGTCCCGAACGTCACCCGCCGCGAGTACCAGCTGGTAAGGAATACCCGAGCAGCAGCGAAAAAGCGGGGCAGATGACTGACTTCGCTTGCGCACAGCTCGACATCACCGACGACGACTTCCTTTCCCTCATGCACGACGACGGCTCCACCAAGGACGACGTCAAGGTTCCGTCTGGCGAGGTTGGTGACAAGATCAACAAGCTCTTCAAGGAGGAGGAGAAGGACACCAGTGCGTATTACCAAGACCGTATGTCGAACACGCCGGTACTAACACTACTCCAGACGTCATCATCCTCACTGCCATGGGCGAGGAGTGCGCCATTGACGCCAAGGAGGCCCCCAAGGGCTCCGGTTAAATTTCTCCCGAATCGACTAGATGAGGGGTTTCTTGCAGCGCATGCAGTAGGCATACAATCAATACCAAGCGCTGGCGCGATTAGCGGAATGTTACGACAGCATGGGCTGCGGCCGTCATGCGGACATGCGGGTTTATGAGTTATTGCAAAAGCGATAGCGCATCTGGCAAAAAACAGGAAAGCGATGTTGATTTTTTTCGAATTGGGACGCACCAGCATCCACGTATCTACGACAAGGAAATGATCTGACGTGCTCTCAATTCTTGATGTTCTTTCCATCCAATATATGTAACGGCGCAGTGATCTTGCGGCTCAATGGTGCAAAAGCTCGTTGAGCCAGAAATGCGTGCCATATCCCCAACCCTAACCCTGGCTACCCTGAAAAGTTGTGTAAAAACCTCGGCTTTCGCCAATGGAAGTCGGCGACTGCTTGCGACGAACATCCAGTAATTCTATAGCGCAATGTGAAGGCTGATCATGATGCATGAAAATAAGCTTGGATTGCTTTGGGTAATAAATGATGAGCAGACAACGTTTGGTGTGCTGAGATCGTTCTTTTCAGCTTCTCAGGTCCGAAGCTGCCGTCGAACTTCACACCTTGGTCCACACATAACGACGTATCGGCGCATGGCTGCCAACAGCAAGTGCACTCCACGATGAGGCGAAGGACAAAAGCCTCACACCCATCGCCATAGACAAAAGATGTCGTCGCGGGCTCACAAACGCCCAGAGCCCTGTGGCGAAGAGAACTGTGGTTCGCGCAGATTTCATGTCGGCGATGATGGATACACATACTGTGATCGAGGTCACCAGCAATCACACGTAAGTACAGCTGCCAAACAACCGAGGATCATCGATCTTCGCCTCTGCTCTCAAAGTCAGTACCACTAACAACCACTCCAGCGCGGCACCGTAATCGCTGAAGATACAGGCGAGCTCGTCCAACTTGGCCGCAAGCAACGCCGCCGCGACTCAGACGCTGAATCGTCCGCGCGAAGTCGCTCGCGAGGCTTCACCGGTTCCAAAGCCCTCGAACACTACCTGCTGGCCCTGCAACTTGTACTGAGGAAACAAGTCGAGTGGCTGGTGAGCGTCGCGAATCTCCCCGCGGAGCTCGAGGTGCGTTTTGTGTCTTTCCTTACTAACCACTTCATCTCACCCCGACTTCAGCCTTACGAGCGAGAGTGCTTCAGCATGTCTCTGCGAAACGTCCGCTTGTGCCAGACACGCTCAGACGGACCACGAAGGGGACGTTTGCTGTCTCTTGCAAGCACTATGTCTCGACGATTCACAGACACATTGACCGCGAAACCTCACAAGGCAAAAACATTGTACTGACACTACTCAACCCCCCCGCAGGCCATCACCCGCGACATCTGGGCCCTACGCCTGCGCCGCCTGCAGAGCCGCGTCTCCTGCGACTCCGAAACCGACACCGAAGCGCCCTCGCAAGTCTTCAGCTCGCAGTCCGAGAATGAATCCGCGGCCTCGCGCGGCGGCGGCGGCGGCAGCAGCATCGGCCGGCGTCGCAGCAAACGCCACGTCAAGACCGACGGCGCCGTCAACCTCGCCGAGACGCTGGCCATCCTGCACGTGAGCGCCGCGCTGCTGCGCATCCCGCTGACCATCGCCGACATCGTCGACAAAATCGACACGGGCGAGCTGCTCTACTACTCCGCCGCGCGCGCCGTGCCCGCGACGCTGCTCGAGCGGCTGCCGCCGGAGTTCCAAGGCCTGCTGGAGCCGCAGCGGCAGCTGCGCGGCAGCGCGCTGCACAAGCGCGCGCTGGAACTCGCGGCGCTGCTGGGCGGCGAGTTCGGGATGGAGCCCTCGCGCGCGAACGTGCCGCTGCTGCTGTACAGGTGGATGGGGGAGCTGGCGCTGCCGATTGAGGTGTACGCGGCGACGCGGCGGCTGGCGCGCGAGCTGGGGGCGGACTTCACAGTGCAGGTTGGGGAGGGGAAGGCGGGCTCGCCGGTCCTGCTGCGGTACCCTGAGGTGCAGCTGATGGCGCTGCTGGTCGTGGCGACGAAATTGTTCTTCCCGCTGGACGACGTTGAGCGCCATCCGACGTCGGCGCAGGACCTGTCCGCTCTAGAAATGGACTGGGATGCCTGGGCCGCCACACACAATGTCTCTTCCTCTTCAGCAGAGCGAGACAACACCTCACGCGGTCTCCGCTTCAGCGAAGCCGCCAGCGTCAGCGAGTCCGACTGTACGACAATGGGCGAGGCGGAACTAGACCGGTACCTAGACTGGTACGAGACGAACCTGGCGAGCGAGAGCGTGCGCGAGCAAGGCCGGGCAGGCCGCGACGCCGACTTCCGGCGCACGCTGATGCGGCTGTTTCCCACCGCACCGTCTCGCGGTCCGCCCGTCGAAGGCGAAGACAGCATCGGAGGCGAAGACAACAGTCTCGCGCGCTCGTCGGCGGACGAGGCGACACAGCGTCTCAGGCGAGTGCAACAAGCGCTGCGGCCGCGGAAGATTGTTGTCTCAGCGGGAAATGTGAGCGGAGCAGTGGGCGGCGTCGAGCAAGGAAAAGTCGCGCGAGCGGGGAGTTTCTACAGGCGGCATCGCGAGGCGGCGGACCTCGAAGGGCCGACGAGGACGCTTTATGCCAAAGCGGCGACGCTGGCGGGCGTGGCGCTGGAGGAGATGACGCGGGCGGTATTTCTAACTGAGAGGAAATTGCAGAAGCGCGAGCAGCGCGGCGCGAGGGATGAGGACGCAGGGGAGGAGTGAGAGGGAGCGGGGCGTTGGAAGATTTGGGCTACGACAAAGCCCGACGAGGGCGATATTGAGACATAATGAAAATCACCACCTCGTTCCTGGCAGAGCAGTTGGGGAGTGGAAGTTGGGCGAACGGCCGCTGGCCGCTGACCGCTGAGGTGCCGCGTGTATCGGAGACTTTCCAGAGGGCGAGATCAGCGCGAGCGAACCCCTTCCCTGCCCAACGGTCGAGGGAAAAGGCGGTTTGCGCGTCAGCACGTATACGCGTGAGGTGATGTTGTTGTTGTCAGCTGTCAGGGCCGTTCCCGACCAATTTCCAAACGCTCGGTCGCCCGTCTAGCGCCAGATCTCGGAATCAAGCGGGCCCTGCCTATAGTAGGATCGCGACGCCTATATGAGCAGAGCAAGGGCTCTCCACGCAAGCGGGTGATGCCGGCATGGAGATGAACAGATGTCGAGAGAGTGAGCACTGTGTCTGATTACATGGTCCACCGCGAGAAGTGTGGAGTGGCGGTGTCGCAGAGCGTGTCTTCGAACGAGCGACGGTCGCCGGTGGGAAGGACGGAGGGCCGTCCGTTCCAACATCAAACGCTGCCAACCGACAAAACACTTGAAGATACCTGACTGAGTGTCACCCCGCGGTGTGACCAGGTTCATGCAGACGGATGTCTGAAATGCTCCGGGCCGGCCATGAGGAGGCAGGGGGGAATGCTGCTCCTGAAAGAGACAGATCGATGCAGAGAGATGGCAGATCTGGTGAGCTGTCGCGCGGGCGGCGCTGGCACCGGTGGTGAGGTCCACCTCGTCGACCCGCCATTGGCCGGCTGCGCGGGCTGGGCGTGAGTTTGGACGATGCCGTCGCGGCTCCAACAGTTTTGTGGGGTGGAGCATCCAGCGGTCGGTGATCCCCCAGACGTGCTCGCAACTCTCCTTTCCAGCTCGGCTAGCGCTGTTTTCGCTGTCGCATTGCCCAGTCATCCTGTGGGCGCGTGCCCGCCTATATTGCCCGAGGCCGCTATAAGGGCTGCCAGCGCCGGCGCCTTGTGCCCTGTTCGCTCGAGCCGCAGTGGCCCCGGCCACCCCTGCTCCCGTTCATGCACTGGTAGGCTACTGCCGGCACGCAGCTACATGCTGGCGCTCCTGTGGCTAGAGAGCTGCGCGCCCTGGGACGGAAGTCGGGGGCGCCTCCTGGAGTGGGGAGGAGAGCGGCGGTGTAGGCGTGATGCCGCGTTGATGCGACGTGCGGTGGAGAAGAGCGTGAGGGTAGCTAGTAGTAGCATGCTCCCTCGAGGTGCATCGATGGGCGCGCGGAATACTGCGCGGACAGACCGCCAGCAGGGCGTGCCCGGCCAAGGTGCAATAGCGTCCCGAGCAGGCCGGCGACGGGATGCGAGGCCGAGTGCGATGCTATCACGGCGCAGGGGAGCGTAGCTACCTTCGATCGCTACGATGTCTTCACGGGCAGGCGAGGGTGGGCAAGGCCGTCACGCCGCATATGTGGCATCGCCGACGGCAGCTGGGATGCGACCCCTGCGTGCGTGGGCGCAGGCGATGAAGAGCGGCCGGCAGCGACTGTGAGGCAGAGGCGCAGGGTTGGCGGCGCGCAGGCGGCCCAGGGGAGTCGGTGGTGTGGCGCGCGGTGGTACCTGACGATCCGTGAGCCGTCGCAGGGCCGCATTATTTGCAACGCACCCAACGCACCCAACGCACAGCGCGCCCGCCCGCCTGCCCGCCTGGCGATGCACGTCAGGACTGCTGCTTCGGGGCGGCGCATCCTGGCACATCTGGACATGCCGTGTCGCATCCGCCGCAGGTGCTGCCTCCATGCGGCCTCCGCGGGCCTGCCCTGAGCCACTTCGGGCGTTGCCAGCGGGCGCGCGAGAGCTTGGTCGGTGGGTGCTTTGCGCGCGCCCGCCCGCACACCTGCCTACTGTACTGCGCTATACTGTTCGCCGTTGCTCGCCCGCGCCCACCCCAGCGCGCACAACCCCCAATTGCCCACCTCACTGACCTCGCCGTCGCCCTCGTCGCCCGGCCTGCGTCGCGCCAGCCCGCCCGCCAGCCCTGTCGTCGCCTGCCCTCCCGCCAGCTCGCCTGGCCGCCTGCAGCAGCAAGGGATGGCCGTACAGCCTGTGTATCCTCCGAGCACCCCAATGGCGGCGGCGCTGCTCTCTTCGGCCGCCGTCCGTCCTGCCCAGGCGTGCCAGTCCTCCCCGGCCGAGAATGGCCGCACACAGGCTGCGCTCCGCTACAGAGGTGGTCGTGGGTGGCCGTGGGTGGCCGTGGGTGGCCCACACGCCCCGTCCGCCCATTGCCCGCCGCCCGCAGCGTCTGGGACTCTGGGACTCTGGGACTCTGGCACGCCCACGCCTGCGCGCACGCGCGGTGGGCATTGCGCTGAGATTGCGGCATCATCTCGCCGTTGCGCGTGTCCGGCGGTATGCGGGTGCGGTGGTAGACAGTTTAAGCTTCTTTTGGGCCGGCCAGAGTGGGGCTAAAAATAATGTCTCGCAGTGGCCGCTATAGCGCATCATACAAGCCGGCTGCTATCGAAGTGGCTCGCTGCGATCGGCTCTACCCACCCAAGATCCTCCTCCCCAGGGCCCTGCGCACACGACGCACGGCGGCGGTGCCATGGGCAGAATGGGCTGGCGTCATGGAGCCAGTCAGCTGCCTTGCCTGCCGTCCTGGCGTCCTGGCCCAGGGAGATGCAGTGGCCCAGTGGCCCCTCAGTCTGGTCTCCTCACTCATCGCTGGCTTTTCTGACTGTTCCCGTGTGTCGAATACAGATCGACGGCTCGCCGTCATCCGTTTCATGGTCATATTGATTGCGCTTTCTATAGCGCAATTCCTCACGGCCGCCGCAACGGTTTCGCCTTCTGATACACATATCTGACCTGACACCACTCCTGCTGGTTTCTTTCCACACCTGTATTCTTCTGGCGAGCCCTCGACGACTCCTCCGCCGTCGGCCAGTCAGTCAGTCAGTCATTCACTCACCCCAGCCAGCCCATCCGGATCACTCTGAAACCGTACTCAGCATCTCGGATCCGCTCTCCTGGCTTCCATTCCAAGACCTCTCCCACCGACCTGGATTCCACCCACACCGACGCGTCTAACCACAAGGTCAACATCGTTCGAGCATCGCTTTCAGCTCAACCCGCCTCAGGAAACACGACCTGCCTAATAGATTTCACCGCCCATCACGAATCCACATTGACGCTTGTGGCTTCGGCAACCTGCACTTAATACCAATCACCTGACGACGAAACACATTCGCTTCTACCCTCCTGTTAGACCACGGTCATCAGGATAATCTAATCGCAATAGCCTAAACAGGCGTTAATACAAACCAACTTCCTTGCTCCAGCCCTTGCTGCGCTTGGACTTGTACCCTGTAAGTGTTCAACTGACGGTCGTCCCGACGGAATCGGTGCGCCCTGCCGCCTCAAGATGCTACATCCAGGCCGCTGGGACGGCGTTTTCCTCTCGACCCTGATCGCAGAGCTGGCCGCCGCCGCATTCGAGCAAGTGGCGACGGAGACTTTACCCATCACGGACATCGCTAACGAACGTTTAATGCCAGTCTCGCAACCTGCAACAATAACAGTCGCTACAGCCTTATTTCTTTGATCTCGCGTGCGGAGTCGGCACCGGATACCCACAGTAGCCCAACACCAGCCCCTTGGGACGAACGACGGGAACAACCCTGCAATCTCCTGCGAACGCCTGCAATCGCCGCCAGAACTCCATACCAACCGCGCAGATCTTCTTTTTGCGCCCAACAATTGGTGTGTTAAGGACGCCCCATTGACGACCGTAGCAAAGAAGACCTATTTGCGGGCTGCATGTCTCGAAGCGGATAGGTGCTTTGCTGCTTGGACCACCCAGTTCGCCCAGCCTGCGCTTCCTTGCATCGAATTGAGTTGTAGTACGTCGCGCACCTATTCTGCGGCGTACATCTGTAGCAGACTGCCTCTGCTGCCCGTGTGATTGAACCCATCATTTGCCAAAAAGGCAGAAGACAGACGTATGCGTCACCAGGTGCGTGGAAACCCCTTTCGCCTTGCAACATTCCTTCCCGGCATGAGATGGTCTTGAAAGCGTCAGCGCGAGACTTCTCTTCCTGTGACTGCAACACCCACGCGACCGGCGAACACGGTCACTGACAGGCGATCGTGCAGCTTTCCCAGCGTAGCCGCAAGTCACCGGTGATAGTTGATGAAGATTGCGGCATCCCCACCTCAGTGATCGACAGTTATCGAGAGGATTACGACAGCGGGCCTCTTGGCCCAACGGACCCCCGGACGCTGTTGTTGTCGATGTCGGATTACAAGCAGCCGCAGAGTTACGATGTGTACGGTAAGTTTGTCCTCTACTTCTAGCGCCGTCAAATCGCGCATTCCGACGCTTCGCCGCCTGAGCTTGCGAAGCTCCTGCCTAGCGTCGCGCGTGCGGGCTGTGGGCATGTGAGAGGTCAATTGCGCAGATGACTGACCATGACGCATTCAGATTATAATGCAGCCACACGACCAGAACAGGCACAAGACTACGCTGGATTCGCAGCCAACTCAGCCTATGGGTCCGAGTATGTGGGTGCTCAGGCGCAGGTACCATCTGGCCTCCCCCAGTCAACAGGGCTGAACATGCTGCCGTCTGCACATCAAACGTACGGGACGCATGACCCGACCTATTACAACCAGCAGCAGTCACAGTACCCTGCATATCTGGACTCCGAGGCTCGCCAACTCCCGGAGGTTATTTCCTACTCGCCGGCACAGGGACAGCAAGGCACCAAGGTCACTGTCTACTTCAGAACCAACTACAATCTCGACAGCACTCCTCAAGCCTCTCTCGTTATGATGTTCGGACAGAAGCGCTGCGACAGCGTTCTGTCCAAGACTTCGCACCAAGGCCCGCCTTACCAGTACGCCCTCACTGCGGATGCGCCTTCGCTCTCATCGACGAACTCTCCGTCTCCTCAGCTCCCTCTGCACATCATGTTCGAGGGCTCTGCGACGTGGCAATCACCATCGCTGGAGTTCGGCAGCTTCTCGTTCCTCGACGAATACCCGATCGACTCGCCCACTCAGCAGCACGCTTCGTCAACCCAGCGCAAGCGCAAGCTCACGCCCGAGGCTGAAGAGCGCCGTTCGCCGACCAAGAAGCAGTCGTATGCGGCTCTTCCTCCCTCCACCGGCTCTGACTCCCACGCGTACTACCCCAGTGCGCAGCCAACGATTTCGGTGTCGACCGACTTCGCGCGCCCCACCATGGCCGACGCGTACTCGCAAGCTCGTCGTTTCTCCGTGCCGGAGCCTGTCTACGGTCAGAACATCTCGCGCGTTCAAGCACAGCAGCCTTACTACGGCGCCCAGCCTTCGTCTGCCGCTGCCAGGATGCAGTCGACCCAGAGCCCGTCATACAACTACTACTCGTCGCTTCCCAACACCACCAGGTCGCCTTCGATGCAAGGCCTCTCTGCTGGAGGCAGGTCCTCGATGCTCTCAGCGCCTGGTGGTGGCAGCAACCCGCCTCTGATCCGCACATCGACCATCACCCAATCGCCCACGACGCCCGGCGCCCAGTCGCAGTCTTTCAACCCGTACGCAATGTACCCCGCCAACACCAAGGCGATGCTGAAGATCGACGGCGACCTCAACACCATGGTCGACAACTGGACGCCGGAGGAGTGGGACGTCAAACGTCGCCTGGTGCAGTTCAGACGCAGTCAGGCGGGCAGTGTCATCACCACTACCTTCGAGCCGGTAAGCCCGGAAGAGCGCGCGCCCAACAGTATCTGCGTCAGCTGCATCTACTGGGCGGAGAAGGGTGAGTGTTACGTCACCAGCGTCGACACCATCCAGCTCCTGGAGGCCCTGGTGGCTGTGCGATTCACGGTTGAGGAGAAGAACCGCATCCGTCGCAACCTCGAGGGATTCCGCCCGGCGACCGTCTCCAAGGCGAAGCAGGACAGCGAGGAGTTCTTCAAGCTGATCATGGGCTTCCCCAACCCCAAGCCGCGCAACATTGAGAAGGACGTCAAGGTCTTCCCGTGGCGCATCCTCGCCACTGCCCTCAAGAAGATCATCGGCAAATATGCAAGTCATCCCGCTCCCACAGCTGCAGCCTCGATGCATGCGCTAACCAAGCCTCACAGTCCGCCAGCTACTCGTCCACCGCGAGCGCCATGCCTCAGCAGATGCAATCAGCTGCCGGCTACGCGCGCGGCTCCGACGCGGGCCTGCGCCAGATGGCCTCGCCCCTCGCGACGACCGCGCCGTCCCACGCCTACGCATCCGCAATGACCACGCAGGCGTACGCGGGATCAGCAGGCTTCGGCCCGTCAGCAGGCCCACCCGACCTCCGCCTCACGGTGCCGGGCGGCTACCAGTCACAGTACGCCCCGTCGGACCTCAGCGCGGCGTCCAGCGCCGGACGCGGCAACTCGTGGGACTTTGGCACGTACATCAGCGCCTCGCCGGCCACGGGCCTGCCCGGGTCGGCGCAGGCGACGCAGTACCAGTACGGCATCGGCGCGGGCCAGGCGTCGCAGCAGCGCGTGTCGACGCTGGCGGCGCAGCCAATGAACGAGGGCCGCTTCCTGCCCTTGTACGAGCAGGCGGAGGGCAGTCAGCAGACGTCGTCGGGCGCGTAGGGGGAGGGCCAGCGCCACCCCGCGGGCCGCCTGACTCGAACAAACAATCACAGCATGATGGTGTGCAGCCCTCCGAGAGCCGCAAGGCACGGTGGTGGGTAACGTCGACGTCGAGGCTGCGCGCGCTGGTTGGGCACGGCATCGCCCGGAGCGCTGCAGGCTGCGCGCAAGTGGACGCAGCCTTCTTGATCCTGTGGCACACGCGCAGAAGGGCGCACCCCTCGATTCCTTGTCGCGGGCTCCGCGGGCTGCAGCCTTGAGTGCTGCTCGACCGTGTGCTCGCCGCCGCCGTGTCACCCGACCTGGCCGCAGCGGGTACATTGGTAGCTGGATGCTGGGCGCGCAGTTGGACCCACGTCCTGCGGCCCCGGAGATCGGCAAGGGCTGGCTTGCAGGTGTGCCTCAGCCAGCCAATCCCGCCGCATGCCCGGCGTTTGCTGCGCCCGTCACAGTACTTGATCGACGACCGCCCGCACGCACACACAACATCGACGAAACACGCCCCCTCGACACACACGCACATCGTTCCACCTCATACACGGACAACGGAAACGGGAACGGACACGGGCACCGCATCACTCTTCGCATTCCGGCGCGCTATACCCCATGCTTGCTTGCTTTCTGGCTTTCTTCACGTAATGGCATCTAATCACTTTCGTCCCTTTCAACTCTCAGTCGATCGAATCATCGTCGACTCTTGCAGCTCTCCAATACAACACAACAACACAATTTAATGTATGGACCACCACGAGAAACCGGCTCTTTCCCCGTCGAAACACACAATCGACGACCGAAGGACGCGGCATCACTCTACAAACCAACCAACCAACCTTCTCTTCTTTCTATCGGGGTTTCACCTTACTTTCGTTTCCGCTCGAGCTCTCACGCCATGGGGCACCGAAGCATAATCTAATCGTCGACATCTTCTCTTTCTCTTTGATTTTCTTCTTCTTTTCGTTTCTGTCGGACAGCTATTCTTGTTGCTACCTGCTGCTTTTTGCTTTGCTGTACGATATGATACCCAGGACTCACACACACACCAAGCCGCCCCAAGGGCAAAGGAGGAGGGGAGGCGGATGGGTGCATGGATCGATGGAGGGAGGGAGGGAAGGAGGGAGGGATGGATGGATAGGGCGGCTTACATGAACATACAAACCACTTCATCTTCGACAACAATCACAACTTCCATCTGTTAGATCTTCCTTGTTCTTGTTCTCGAGTGGCTTTCCCCGATCTGTGTTCCTGCTGCCCATTTCGGTGGTGGATCGTTTGGTCCGAGTGCACGCAGTGTCGGGGCGGGGTCTTCGGCTTCTCACACTGGACTTGTACTTGCGCAAAGCGACCGTAGATGTCTCTTATGCTCGAGAGCTTCATGTGACAATTATCAGAACAAATCGCCTTCCAGACCTGACCAGTCCCTCTGCACATCCGACACTGCGTCCGCCGTCTCTTCTCTCCGCCAGATCGAAAACCCCGTCAATCAATCCGCAAGATCATCCCAATTTGCCAGAGCGAAGCCATTCCTCTCCCGACGCACAAGCCAGCCGCACACCGCTTGTGCGCAGAGATGGAGGCTTCCGGTGCACGCCAGCGTCCTGGGTCTAGCTCATGACGATGCCGCCGTCGACGCAGATACTGTAGTGGCGGAGAGTCAGCGAAAAAAAGAAATCGTTCGAAGAGTGCAGTGCTCGAGTCGTCCGTCTGAACGGAACTTTCGCACGCCTCGCTTTGCCGCTGCCTTCACTCCACCCCGCAAGCAAAGCGGAGCCAGCGAGATCGAGGCGTGCAACCACGGCCCGAGCATGGCCTCCCGGAGGAAGCCTCGCAACAACTCAAACGTATTAACAAAGAGAACAAACTCACGTCTGCCCGGTCAAATAATCACTCCCCCTGCCCGCCAAATACCCCACCAAGCCCGCCACATCCCTGGGCTCGCTCGTGCGCCCGAGCGCGATCAGATCGCGGCTGAACTGCTTGATTGTCTCGCCCTTGGCGGCGCCCTTGGTCTTGCCCAGCTCCTCGTCGATCAGGTCCCACATCGCCGTGCCGACGATGCCCGGCGCGTAGGCGTTGACGGTGATGCCGTGCTGCGCGAGTTCCATGGCGTAGGCGGAGGTCAGGCCGCGGACGGCGTATTTGGAGGCGGAGTAGTGGGAGAGGAGGGGGAAGGGGCGGAAGGCGACGATGGAGGCGGCGGCGAGGAGTTTGCCTGGGAGGGGGGGTTAGTGCTTGCGGGGTTTGCAAGGGAGTGGTCGGTCGATTGAGTGGTTTTTGTTGCCTTTTGGGTAGGGGGAAGATGAGATGAAGTCGTGGTTGCAGACTTCGCTATTCTCCGACTTCAGACCTCACGTACCTGGCTTCTCGACACTGCAGTTGCCTTGAGCGATCATCTGCTTCGCAGCCGTGGAATGGCAGTTCTGCACCCCGAAGACGTTGACGCGGAACATGCGCTCGAAGTCATCCGGCGTGAGCTCGAGGAGCGATTTGACCTGCGCGATGCCGGCGTTGGCGACCCTTTTGTTGGGACTCTGTTAGCAAATCTATTGCATTCAAAGGAAATGGTCATAAAGATACATCGTATTCAACGGCCCCAGCGCATCGACGCTCGACCTGACGACACTTTCGACCTCACTCAAGACCGAGACATCCCCCAGCGCCACGGTGGACTTCCGGCCGAGCTGTGAGATTTCGTGGGCGACTTCTTCGGCTCCCTGCTTGTTAGCCGGGATGTCATTGACGCAGACGTCGTAGCCATCTTGAGCGAGGCGCAAGGCGATGGATTTGCCGCTGCAGAACGCAATTGGTTAGGTACAAGATGAGCTTGCAATGTATTGCTGGAACATGGCCATGGGCGAGCACACGTACATGCCGCGGGCAGAGCCAGTCACAATGGCTGTTTGCTTGTCTCCGGTCTGGTATTGAGCCGGGAAAGCGTAGGTACGGTGCTGCTGGAAAGAGGATATTGCTGTCGTGCGAGGGAGCACGCGGCTGGTGTGGGAGAAGACAGTGCGAGAGATTGAGGCCATTGGTATCAGCCGGATTGAAGATGGTAGCACTGTGGTATGAGCTCTGAATGTGATTGAGGATTCTGCTGAACGCGAATAAGGTAGCTACTCCAGCTATGCTTCGAGTACGGGCTAGTGCTTGCTATGTAACGGGAATGGTGGGGAGTAGGAGATGCCGGAGATTATATTGAGATTGTATACTTGCCCGGAGCAATGGCAGAGCCGTGCCATATCCATGGGCGGGCATGTGCTACCCCTCACAGAAGAGGAGGAACACGGCTCGCGTGCTTCTCTCCCGCAAGACCGAGCGACACGGATACAAACGAGGCGTGGCGGAGGTGTGAAAGAGGCGGGTTCCGATTTCCACTCTTCTTGCGTGATGAAGCCTCAAGATGCTTTTGGAAGAGCCATACGCATGAAATGCATACCTTGAAGCGCAAGGCTTCATCCGAACTCTGCCGTCCAAGGTGAGGTAGCAGCAGCTGGGAGACTGACGTGGAGCGGATGCGAGCTAGCCGGACGATCTCACGACGCGGAACTGAAGCCGCGCGACGACCCCTCTTCCAATCGCGTCGTCTTGCACGCGTTGTGCAACAATAATGCACATTGCCCATGCAACATTGCGAGTGGCCATTTCCACTCATTCAACGCACCATGTCCCGTTCGGCCGCCTCGAGAGGCCTCACCCTCACCGAAGAACTAGAGCGTCTTGAACAACAAATCACCCTGACGCTGCAAGAGATCGACAGCAACTTCAGCAAAGCTCACCGCATTGTCACCAGCAGCATCCTGCCGATAGTCGAACAATATGGCAAGCACAGCAATGATGTCTGGGAAAGCTCCAAGTTTTGGAAGCAATTCTTCGAAGCATCCGCAAACGTTTCGCTTTCCGGATACGAGGAGGGAGCACTAGACCAGGACGCTACCAACACCGAGGTCGACGACACCGCGACCGCGCTCGAAACGCCTGAAACGGAGCGACGGCCTGCCGCAGGCCATCAAAGTGAGGACGAGGAGGAAGAGTCATATACCATCGATTCGCCCACGCAGGTCACAGGCGTGCAATCGACGCCAAAACTGCCCGCTTCCACCACCAAAACACGGCCGGTCCAACAAAAGTCTTCGTTCGGCAAATCAGCTGCCTCTTCCTATCGCTCGCCCTCTCCACGCAAATACACTGGACGAAACCCTCTAGCTGTCTCACAATCAAGCGAGGAGCCCTCCACGCCGAACGCGCCAGGGAATAGAAACGACGAGAACCTCTTCTCCTCCTCGCCTTTCCAGGCCGAGTCTGCAGTCCGGCCTCAAACCCAGCACTCAAACGCGGACGCCGTCCTCCACCGCAACGTCCTCGACAAGAACTACCGCATTCAAGCAACTCCCCACAGCCAGCGCAAACATCAACAGCAACAACACAAACCCTCCGCGGCCGCAACCCCCGCAACCGCAACCCGCACAACCCGACAACCCTGGGACGACTCGCCCGGCTCCTCGCCCGAAATTTCCGCACCCCAACTACGCAGCGACCTCTTCTCGCCCGCACCAGCTCCCAAACCCCGCGTGGCGCAGCCACAACAACCCCCTCAGCCCCTCACGCCTGGTATCTCCGTCCTCACCCCCGCCAAACCCACCTCGACCGGGACCGGCGTGCGCACAACCAGCACCGGCCGCCCGCTCATCAGCCCCGCGAACCGCAGCTCGCGGCTCTTCTCGGGCGCCGAATCGGACTCGGACGACGACTCGCTGGGCATGTCGCCGCCGAAGACGATGCAGTTCCACGTGCCGCAGAGCCGGCTGCTGCAGACGCCCGCGCGCGAGGCGAGCCGCAAGATCGTCGAAGACTTGCTGTTGACGGCGGGCGCAGACGCGACGGACGAGATTGAGGGGCAGGAGGAGAGTGGGTTTGTGGAGGAGCCGAGCCCGAGTGTTGTGCGGAAGGCGTGGGAGGAGGATGATACTTTTTGAGGGCTAGCAAGTATTGTCGTACATATGGTACCTCCGACCTTGCCAAGTATGGATACAATGCAGGGCTTGCTCTAGACTACACCGAACGATATCACACTTAGACACCGTCTCCGACCTTGACCAGCCGCTTGCCCACCTCGTCTTGCCTCAGAACACCTCTGTAGTTTTCCTCACCTCAACCTATTCAAGCAATTTTCCACGATGCCGCAAGACAGAGCACATAATGCCAACAACGAAGAACAGAAAAGAGATGCAAGACAAAGAAAAGGTCTCAAAAAACATCGACGGCATAGATTAAATTCGCGAAGCAAAACATAGAGGTATATCCGATTTCTCGCCACACAAGCATCGATCAGACCCAAAGCAATACGATCCACCCACGTTTTCAATCAGCCGACAGGTCCCCTCTCCTTCTCCGCCATCTCCGTGCCATCACCCCTCCCCCACCAGACGCAGCCACTCGCACCCCAGCACGTCGACTTCATTCACACCACATGACAATTCAACAAGCAAAGAAGGAACGATGAACCAAAAGGACAATCAGCCACAGAAAACGTCGACGAGTAAATTTTCTTTTCGCAACAAAAAGCATATAATCGGGGGGTATTGTCTCTTCTTTTCCGGTTCCCAGAAAAACAAACACAAAACAGCAAAAGCAGCAATAACAGATAGCGATGATAAAAAAGCCAGAGGGGGATATAGCAGTGAAGGAGAACGAAGACACCGGATCCGATCTCCCAGAAACCCCACGAACCAAACCCCTCTTCGAGCCCTTGAAAATAAACAAATCAACAAACAACAGAACGCGTCAAGCAAAAAGGCACAAAGAGGTATCATCTTTCGAGAGAGTTTCAACGCGGAGGCCCAATCGGGGCCGGGTATCCTGAACTAGCATTCGCATCAGAAGTAGTCGTAGCGGCGGAAGCGGAGGTGGAAGGGGCGGCGGCGGAGCCGCGCGAGCCGGGGCGCGAGGAGGCGCTGCGGGCGTCATACTTGGGCGTGACGTCGCCGGCGAGGGAGGAGACGCTGGTGGTGTGCTGGCCGTGGCCGTTGACCATGCCGAGGCCCGGGATGAGCGGGGTGGAGAGCGAGGAGGTGGAGGCGTTGCCGTTGGCGCCGAAGGGAAATTTGGTCTCGAAGGCGCCGGAGAGGGAGTTGGAGGAGGTGTTGGGGCGCGAGGTCGAGTTGGAGGTCGGCGCGGGCGCGCCCAACGAGCCCCAGGTGTTGTTCGACAGGCTGTGGGAGGCGGTGTGCGCGTGGCCGGTGGACGGGGCGGCGAGGCCCGGGGCGCCAGGGGCGGCGTCGTGCTCGAGGTCGATGCCGGAGTCGTTCCATGGGTTGCGGTAACCGGAGTCGCGGGACTCCATGGAGACGAGGGAGGCCTTGGAGGCGTTGGAAGACGCGTGCTTGAAGAGCGAGCCGGGAGAGTTAGACCCGTTGCGGCGACGGTCGAGGAAGGAGCTGAAACTGCTCATGCTGCCTGGCTTGCGAAGCTTGTCGAAGAAGGACCGCTGTTGGCCGTCCTCAGCGAAAGTCGAGCGCGTCGGGGACTCCGTGGTGAGCGGAGCTTCAGCGCGTTGAAGCAGCTTGGACTCGAAGAACGGCATGTTGTCCTCAAAGGAGTCAGACTTGGGGCGAGGGATAGCACCCTTGACCTCGGTTGCTTCCAGACCGCGGGAGATGAAGGGGAGAAGAAGGAAGTCAATGGCATCTTTGAGGCCACCGGCGTTGTTGCGAGTGTAGCTGAGCATCAGCTTCTCAACAATGACCTCCTTGTCACCCTGCACTTCAGACCGCGGTTCACCCAAGGCAACGTCGACTTCGTATTGATCTCTGAGCTTCTGGGCAGTGTCGAACAGGAACTCTTGAGACCGGACAAAGGTGCTGAGCTCCTCCGAAGTCTGGAACTCCAGCTCGTGAGTTTCCGGCACCATACCCTAATAGCACTGTTAGTATCAATTCCACTGGCATGCTGCAATGATAGACTTACCAGAAATTCATCCAGAGCCTGAGGGACCTGGTACTCCGGACCAGAGATGGTGATGATGTCGCTGGCCTGCTCAGTGCCAGGGAAGGTGATCTTGCAGTTCCATTTCTTCTCAAGCGACTCAATCTCCGGCATGCGGGTGATGAGCTCACGGTGGTAGAGACGGTCAACGGGGACGGGCTCGGACACGAACTCGGCGTCAACCTTCTCAACCATATCCATGATCTCCTGCTTGACAAGCTCCAAGTTGTCGGCGTTGCGCGCAGGAGTACGGCAAATGACGTTGTCAACCTTGATGTCATCATCATCCTTTCCGATACCGCCGCGATCCATGGCGTTGGAGAACTTCACGAAGACCGAGTACTTCTTCATGATACGCTGAATGTGCTGGCCACCAATGCCGATGATGCGCTTGTGGTACTGATCCGGCACGTGGAACGAGATGGAAGCCGGCATCTCCAGCTCCACGAGGTCCAGGCCGTTCTTCGTAGCCTCGTATTGCGCACCACGGACATCGATGTAGAAGTTGTACTCGTTGAAGCCGTCGAAGACGATCTGCACGTTGCTCTGGCTCATGATCTTGTTGATCTTGCCATTCTTCTTGCCACTGACGAACTCCTTGTGCTCGTTGGCGAGCTCGACCTTGACGCGTAGAGTGCACTGGGCGCGCTGGAGGAAAGGAAGGCTGTTGATGATGGACATTGCAGCCTTGACCGAATCGTCACTGCCATTGATGTGGAAGTTGAGCTTTTCAAATGTGATCTCGGCACCAGAGTTGATGCAGATATCAGGCAGCATCGCGCGGATGTCCGAAGGAGTGGGCTGCCTCTGGTGAGGATCGGCAGTAGTGACCCACCAAGAGGCACTGTAGAACTGGCCAGCCAGGCTCATGATTTCGCGGACAGTCCTCTCGACATTGAGAATGTCCGTAGCCTGCACACGGAGTACACCGCTTGTGTTACCAAGAGGCGGCAGCAGGACATACGAACCATTGGCCTCAATGATCTTGCGGATCTTGTCAAGTCTCTCCAGCAGAATGTAGTCGACCTTGCTAGTCGTCACGTGCACATCCTTGACGAAAGTTTTGGTGGTCATGACCAGATCGTGGAGCCTCTTCTTCGCCAGCAGAATGTTGTCCATGGTGTCTCCCGTGATGATGATTTCATCTCTCCCGCGCAGAGGGACGGAGCCAGGGGCAGTGTAGCCAAAGACCGAAGGGAACATGGGCGGGAAGTAGATCGCAGTACCAGTGGCAGACTCGATCATCTTGATGTTCCGTCGGTGACGGCCAGAGATCAGACTGTGCAGAGAGAGCTCCAGGCGAATGGTGTCCACTTGGCGCTGGAGGATTTGGTCGATCATGATCAACAATCTCGTCTTCGCATTCTCACAGCTCTCCATATCTCCGTACACCTGGATTCTCAGGCGGTTGTCCATGCTCGTCTCGAAGGCACCGTTTGTACTGGCGGATTCGGAGTCCTTCCGGCGTGCTTTTGCTTCCAAAAGGAAAATATCTGCCTTCGTCTTGTCTGCAATCTCATCCATGTGGTTCAGGATGTCGGCCCGAGCGGCGTCCTGGCCTTTGGGAAAGATAATCTCGCGGTCGATATCGATTGTGGCACATTGCTACGCGTATGTCAGTTCCTGCTTCTTTCATCTCAAATATTTTCAGATGGATATACCAATGTGATGGGCGTCTCGTTGAGCAGCCTTTGACGCATCTTGTGCACCACTTCCGAATCACCGGAGATGCACACATTCGTAACCAGAGCCGTCAGCGGTCCACGCTGCATGCCAGGCACGGGCTTGGGCTTCGACGACGTGACAGTCGCGTGTATCCTGTCTCCGCTGCCCTCGCTGACCTGCTTACAAAGACTCCGCAGGTTCTCAACATTCCGCGTGTGAACGGGCAGAGCGTGCACGGGAACATCATCCACGACGCCATCGGGGTGCGTCCACTTCTGGAAAGCGCCCAGACTGCTATAGAGGACGTCTTCCTTGTCCGGGCCGGGCAGGTTGGAGTTGAAGGGCACGTTGAAGGAGATGTTGACGAGATGGCCGGGCATTGCGGGACTGGGGCTCATCGAGGCGCCGGGCATGGCGGTGCCGGGCATGGGACGCTTGAGCGGCGGCGGCGTGACGGACATGGAGTCCTGCTGATGGGGTTGGGGCCGCGACATGCCGAAGCCCATCGAGGGCGTCATCTTCTCCCAGCCATGGCGGGCCTGGCCGGTGAAGTTCGAGATTTTGTGCATGGCGGTCTAGTGGGTGTGCATGCAGCGCCAGGCGTGCAGACTGGGCACGCGTGGGCGGTGGGCGGTGGCGTGGATAGAAGCGAAGGGATGGAAGCAGGGCAGCAAAGAAGGGCAGAAGAGAGCGACGCGAACAGAAGCGCCAGGCCTTTGCGCGAGCGGAAGGACGGACGGCGCAGCTCGTCGTCAGTGGCAGGCGGCAGGCATGCGGTGGGCGGCGGGGTTAGTATGGGCGGCGATGGGCGGTGGTGGTGGAGGAGGCGGAGGAGGGAGGGTGGAGAGCAGCAATGGGGAGCCAGCGGCCAGCAGCAGCGGTGCAGTCCAGGCGAGCCAGGCCAGCTCGTGTGCTTTGCGAGCGAGGGCCGATTTCAGGTCGCGCCGGATGTGAGTCGGGACGGGGAGCGCGGTAGCAACGGCCGCCCGCGCGCACGGCCGCCCGCCTCTCCTTACACCAGACATTCATTAATCAAATGCCCAAAATAAATACACCCACGGGGCAGCCGCCGTAGCAGGTATACGCGGCTGCGAGGCATAGCATGTGAAAGACTCGCTGCACAGCGCTTACCGCCAGCATCGAACACCCGGCAGCATGGCCAGAACAGCACAAACAATCAACAAGGCGCTGCGATATATACTCTGTTAATGCATACACAAACACGCCTTGCAGCACCCTATAATATGACAGCATCGTCCTCCGCGGCCCTCGTCGTGCAAGAACCAGACACCACTGCCAATCCCCTGCATCTGGGCCTTTCTCCTAGCACAAACACTCCGCACACTCAAGACATATGTCCACCTGCCACTCTCCCCCAGTCCGCTCCAAATCCAACCCTTGCAAGCGATCGCCGCTCTATCCACCCTGATCGGAAGCCGTTACGCTCGCTCCCTGACCCTGCCTGCCTGGCTCCTGGTACGCCTGGAGGATGGCCTGGCCTTCGCCTGCAAGGAGACGGGTTTACCAGTTGACCTGAGCACTGTCAGACGTATCCACTTGCTGCGAACTGGTGCACATGTGTGCATACATATCTTGAACCCTCGAAGGACTGGCATGACCCTCCAGTGAATACGCGTACGCAGAATTTAACGGGCAACCTACAAACAAATTTAAGGCACTGCCTCCTTGGTCGGTATTGAACTGTCCGAAAGAGCTGTTGCTTGTCTTGTCTTGTTCGATGAAGAAGAGAACCTTCTTTGCCAATGGTATCTTACGTACAACACAATTGAATCGCTTTCGCTGAGACGCTACTCACACCAAGCTTTCCAGCGAAGATTTAACACAAGTACGGCACTCTCCCACATCGTGAACCCCAATTTCTTCCAAATCATGACGCCCACCCCATTCAAAAATCCCATCTATCTCCCTCAGTACCTAAACTGACTCCCCTGCCTCACCTCCCTCGGCACAACCTCCCTCCCATACTCATCCAAATACCTCACAGCCGTCTGCTGCGGAACAGGAGCATAGCTCGGCGCGCCATACTCCGGCGCAGGCATGACGCTCATGGCGCGAGGCGGCGGCGGGGCCTCGTGGCGGACGTACTGGACAGGCGCGACGCTCGCCTGTCGCGGTGCGTAAGTGAGCTGCGGCGGATCTTGGGCGTCTGGGCGGACGCTGTAGGCTCGGGACGGGGCGGCGTAGACGGGCGAGGTTGTTTCGTGCGGGACGGGTGGTGGTGGCATTGGGTCGTAGTGAGATTCGCGGGGAGCCGGGCGCGCGGACGGGGGTGGCATGTGGTCGAATTGCGGTGGTTGTTGGTAGACTGGCGAGGTCGGGGCGTGGGAGTAGCGGACGGGTTCGGCTGGGCGCGCGCTATATTCTCGGACGCGGTAGCCGTTGGAGTCGATGTATTCCACGGCCTGCTCAGGTAGTGCGAGTCTTCTTGCAGGAGGCGGTCCCATGCTGGATTCGGCTGGTTCGTATGGCGCTGCCTGAGGAGGTAATGTATACGATCCCGGCATCCTGCTAGATGCGCGTTCGTATCCAAGTTCGGACTCCCCGTGTGGAGCAACTGGCGCTACAGATCCTCTTGGCTGCATAGATGGCTCAGCCGCGTAGTACTTGTTGCCGTACTGGTCAACGACAACCCGCCGTGGAGCCGGAGGTGGAGGCATCATAGCTGGACTGGACCCCCTGTACTCCTGCAAGCGGACAGGCTCGTGCTGTGGCTCGGCAGGCAAATAACGCGCCGGTCCATCCTGCCCATATCCAGAATCTGTAGCATAGGGTGCTACTGATGCCTGACGGTCCGCATATGCTCTTCGATTAGTCGAGTAAGTGGCAGCAGGCGAGTATACCCTCTGAGTGGGGGAAGCAGGGCGCTGTGCGTAGTGCAGGCTGGCAACACGACGTAGATCCTGAGTATCCCTGTGAACGGGACGGTAGCCGGTTGCTGAACTGACACGTACAGCGGTAGGTGGCGGCATTGAGGGCGCGTACTCGTATCGTGGAGAGGAAGCATACACGTATTGGGGCTGGGGCGCATTGCGTGGAGGCTCGGGATCGAGCTGTATCGGAGCCGCCTGGTTTGTGTACCTGTACGGGTACGGCTGCACTTCTGGCACGTTGGTGAAAGGTGGCGGAGAAAGCGGCTCCGGTTTAATATAAGGCTCCTTGTAGATGGGCGATGCGGGAGACTGTGCGTTTGGTCTCTCTTGACGCTTCTTCGATCGATTTGACGCCTCGAGCTCTCGCTTTCGCTTCTTGTTCTTCTTCTTTCTGGATCCTGGTCCGGTACCTGGCCCTGGAGGCGAAGCTGACGAAGGTCGAGATTGGACCTCAGCGTAGCGTTTCTGCGGTTTGCGCACAACCTCCGGACGACCATTCACCAACTCCAGCTCAATGCTCGGTCCCTTCTGAACAGCGAGTGGTGAGACGCGATTCGGCTGGGGGGCTGCGATGGTACTGAGGTGATTGCGGTAGATAGGCACTTGGGGAGAGGGTTGTGCACTTGGCTGATTGTTCGCATAAGGCGTCACCACAACGCTGTCCTGGGTGACCTCACCGGGTTCGTACTCGGAATCGTCATCTTCGTCGGCGCCCATATTATGCACGTCCATCGTCGTGTCGGCGTCGTAGAGACTGTCAAAAGTTGCAGGGTCGGGCGGCGAATACTCCTCGTCTTCATCATCAGCCTCATTCACACCGTCTGTCTCGTGGGTAAAGATATTAGGACGATTTTTGGACGCGGAAGAACTGTCTGGACGATGGAGGGTGCCATTTGCTTGAACGGGCTGCTGGCCACGCGCTTTTGAAGATGCCGCAGCGACACCACTACGATAATCGAGATTTTCGAAATCGGCAGTGAAAGCACCTACAGCCTGATCGGAGCCGTTACGGGATGCGACATCTGACGACCATTCGCTTTGCACTTGGCTGGAGTAATAGTCATTCTCATCAAACGAAGTCGCAGCACTTCCCGCCCGGTGTTGAGCCTTGAGTCCTGAAATTGGCTTCACTCGCCGCTGAGCATCGGCCAACGCAGCATCGATACTGATGTTCGACGGGCCTTCAGGAGCGCCCTCTTTGTCACGACCGGACAACTGTTTCCGTTTCTCCCAACTGTCAAATAAATCGCGCTCGATCCGCTGGCGCTTCAGCTGTCCCTCTGCTCTTACAAGGCTATCCGACTTCTCCAAAAAGATGGGGTCGAGTCCGGCGGATGCGGGCTTTGCGTGGTATTGCTGTGTCGGAGGTATGCTCGAACCGAGCCCAGGGAGACCTGGATACATCATGGTGGGCGGAGCTGCTGCGTTAGCACTAGAGGGTAAGCCGTTTGTGAGAGCATTGCTCGTCGCCTGAGGCTCAGCATGCTGGCTGGCATTCTCTGGAGACTGTGAATCAGGAAGCGAGGCCTTGAGCGCTTCTATTGCCGCAGCTGGCAATTTGAACGTGGGATGTTTTCCTTCAACCACCGCATCTCGAAGATTCAAGACCTTCGCGTAGAAGTCGTCTTCCTCTTCCAGCGTAGGCGGGACCGAGTAGTGGCCATGCGCAGGCGCGTGTGCATCTAGTGCCATCGTAGCCTGCGGCGCCACGCGTAGAATGTTGCAAAGCACCACTGGACGCGCTCACCTTCAACAGCAGCGAAAGCGCGTGCGTTAGAAGATCGCCGTGCAGCAGATGGGCAGATGGAAGTTCGAGTCTCGATTCTAGGTTGTGGCGGCGCTGCAACGGAAGCGCCAGCGCTGGGTGAGCCCGAGGACGCGGGCCCCTGCGTCCAGCGAATCGGAGCGTCAGCGTTGAGTCGAGGATTCGCGGGCGTTCGTGAATGGATACAGTCACCGGGCCATGAACCACTCATATGTGAGGCGTCTTGCTACAAGCCCCCGTGTCTTTCGTCTTCCAGCATTCTCATATACACGTTCATTTCCAGTCACAATGGCCGCGAATGGGAGCACGACAAACGGTGTCAGGCCTGACAACCGGAAGGTCTTCTTCTTTGACATCGACAACTGTCTTTACCCGAAATCCTACCAGATCCACGACAAAATGGCGGTGCTCATTGATAATTATTTTCAAAATCATCTTTCATTGTCTCCCGAGGACGCGACGGTCCTGCACCAGCGGTACTACAAAGACTACGGACTCGCGATCGAGGGCCTCGTTCGCCACCACAAAGTCGATCCTCTGGAGTACAACGAGAAAGTTGACGACGCTTTGCCACTTGACGACATCATCAAGCCGGACCCTAAACTCAGGAAGTTGCTACAAGACTTGGACCCGGAGAAGGTCAGGCTGTGGCTGTTTACCAACGCATACGTGAGCCACGGCAAGAGAGTCACGCGCCTTCTCGGCGTGGACGATCTGTTTGACGGCATGACATTTTGCGACTATGGAGCTGAGAGACTTCTATGCAAGCCTTCAAAAGAAATGTACGACAAGGCCATGAAGGAAGCGAATGCGGCAAGCGTCGACGACTGCTACTTTGTTGGTGCGTAGGTTGCCATTTCCCATCTCCAAGTCACATTTACTGACACGATCCAGATGACTCTGCGTTGAATGCAGCTGCAGCTAAGGCGTACGGCTGGAAGACTGCGCATCTGGTTGAGCCTACGGCAACACCGCCTCCTGAACCGGTTTCTCAACACCAAATCAGCAATCTCGAGGAGTTACGCAAAATCTTTCCCGAGATTTTCAAGAGTCCATGAGCCAACGTGAGCTCACGATTCCACACGATGTCATGATTAAAACTTAGCAATGGGTTGTAATTTGGGGAAGGAGTCGCGCGATATGAGATCCGGAGCTTGCGCTAGTATTCGACTGTATATCTACCGGAGGCGACGGAACCACTTTTAGAGGAAATAAGTCTCATCGTACCGATATGTTCTGGGTGTGCCGGCATTTGCAGGAGCAGTCAGAAGTATTGGAATGCTTCTAGAGGCGTTTCCAGCGCTGTCACCGTTACCAGATCATACATTAGAACAGATAGAGACGATAAAGTAGCACGAACCTCCTCTGCGACGTAATGACACACCAGCGAGAATAATCACAAACCAGTAGACGTCAACTTTGACGTTCGTGCCACTCTTGAAGCAGCGGCCTCTGCAGCCCAAACGTCAGGCACCAAGGCTGAAATCTCTGCCAAGTCTCCGGGAGACGCCCGCGCCCTAACTGTTTTGGGACCGCACACTTGACACAATTGCTGAGCAGCAGCCCGCGACCATTCCTGACGACTGCTCCACGACGACCTCCGACAAACTTAGCAAAGAGTAAGTGGCAGCCATACGTGAACCGCTGAATTGTGTTCTGCAGAATGATATACTGACAATTTCCATAGTGCAGATGTACGTTCCCGCGCCCGCGCAAAATCCCCAACATCGAAAACTGCGACCGCAAACCCTACGATACCATATCCCATCCCACGCACGCACGCATTGCACGAACGAATAGACACGCAACATGGCCACTGACGCGGATTTTGCAACAGCTTCGTTAAGACCCTGACGGGCAAGACCATCACCCTTGAGGTCGAGTCCTCTGACACCATCGACAATGTGAAGAGCAAGATCCAGGACAAGGAGGGCATTCCCCCTGACCAGCAGCGTCTCATCTTCGCCGGCAAGCAGCTCGAGGATGGCCGCACCCTCAGCGACTACAACATCCAGAAGGTGCGTTGATTCTGGAACCGACCGATTGGAAAAGGCGGCGAATCGCGAGATGCGGATCAAGGGACAGAAGACTAATAAGCGACGCAGGAGTCTACCCTCCACCTGGTCCTCCGCCTCCGTGGTGGTATCATCGAGCCTTCCCTGAAGGCCCTTGCCTCCAAGTACAACTGCGACAAGTCCATCTGCCGCAAGTGCTACGTAAGTCCTTTCGCCACCACCAGCGAAAGCTCGGCTTTCCGGGCGACGCCAAGAAATGAATCTGGATCCTGACACTTCACACTCAGGCTCGTCTCCCCCCGCGTGCCACCAACTGCCGCAAGAAGAAGTGCGGCCACACCAACCAGCTCCGCCCGAAGAAGAAGCTGAAATAGACGACTCGCTTTTGGCTGGTGCGGATTGGGTTTTGGAAGAAGCGGACGACGTCGGGAATGTTTTTGGTGGACTACCACGGCGTTCTCGTGCAATAAGTAGCGGGAAATGCCAATTCTGCCATGTTTGAACGCCACCAAAAACAAACGAGCACCTCCCTCTTTTCGTCATTGTCGCTTTTTTGAAGACGGCCCTCGATCGCACAGATGTGGATTTGTATGTTTCGGTTCGGTGCAAATTGCACATATTACGCACTCGCATCCGACCACAAATCCAACCATTGAATATCGGACCTCTGCAGGGACCTTGCAAGAACGTCAACACGACTGACCTTGCGGTTGCCTTTTTTTTCTCTCCTCAACTTCTCCGTGGCGCGACCATTGCCCCTGCAACATCCTGTCCGCATCAATACTTGTCTAAATTCGCTAACTTCATCCGGGTGCCACTTCAAGGTCGCTGAAAGGCAGCGCCGGTATACATGGCGTCACGGAACTCGTGAGCGAGCTGCGCCATCACCTTGACAGCATAGGGACTCTCATATTTTGACGACAAGATAAAGACGACCGCAAATGAAACTATTACCCATACAGAGGCACATTTGGCGTGACTTCGTCGGCACCCAGACCACCAACGCATCACCCTCATCCACCGTATCTCACCCTTCCTCCCCTCACTCACACGAAAGGCTTACTCTCCCTCTCACACCACTCCCACAACTTCGGCCCCTCCTTACTCGCCTCCAAATCCGCCCTCAGCACGCCAAACCTTCCCCAAGGAACCACATACCGCCCCTCGTTCTCCTTCCTGCCCGCCTCCTCGCTCCACCCCGCAAACAGCTCCGTATACCCCCCGAAAACCGGCGGGTAGACCAAGAACCCGATGACAAGCCTCTCGACGGCGCTCGAATGCCTCTGCAGCTCGCTGGCCAGATTGCCCGGATTCCAGGCGTTGCTCACGATCCCCGCGGACTTGCCGTGGCGCGCGGCGTACTCGCGCGCGAGCAGGACGTTGGCGGCCTTCGACTGCGCGTAGTCGGTGGCGCGGTCGCCGTGGGTTTTCGGGCAGGCGCCGTCGGCGGACCAGACGAGGCCGTCGCGCGGGCTGAACATGGTGGCGAGCGAGGCGGCCCAGGTGACGCGGACGGAGCCGGCGGGGGAGGCGGAGGCGGTTTTGGCGAGGAGGGGGGTCAGCAGGGTCGTGAAGAGCCAGGGGCCGAGGACGTTGGTGCCGAGTTGGAGTTCGTGGGATTGGGCGGTGATGGAGCCGACGGGGGGTGTCATTACGCCGGCGTCTGGGAGGGGTGTTGTTAGTCTTCGGCGTGGGAGACGGAGGTGGTTTGTTGGGTTGTGCTTTGGTGACGGAGGCAGGGAAAGGTATACGTACTGTTCGTCAAGACATCCAGTCTCTGCTCGCGGGCCGTGAAGTCCTCGACCGACTTCTTGATGGTGGAGAGGTCCGCGAGATCGACGTGCAGGAACTCCAAGCGGCCGTCGGAGCTGGGGTAGGCTTTCTTGATCTCTTCAATGGCGGCGTCGGCCTTGCTCTGGGAGCGGCCGGCAACGTAGACGGTGCCATTGTGCTGGTACAGGATCTTGCATAGCTCTTTGCCAACGCCTGATGTCATAATAGGGTCAGCGTATCTGTTGTGCTCATGGCGTGGCAGGCTTCAGCGGATGCTCCGGATTTACCAGCATAGCCTCCGGTCACGATGAAAACACGACCAGATTGGTTGGGAAGGTTCTTTTCGGTCAGAGTTGGCTTCGGGATGAAGAAGCATTGGCGGAAGGAGTCCAGGTAGGCTGACATGGTGGGCAATTTGATGGTATTGTGGTGGTGGGAAGGTCAATGGTTGAGATGAAATTCGGAGCCAAGTCGGGGTCAATGGATGGATTGAGGTGCGAGTGATGAGAGAAGCGTCTGTCACGGATGGAAGGATGGGATGACAATTGTGTGGGCGGATCGCCCGGCCTTTATAAGGTGTTGGACTACGAACTCTCTGCACAGTACATCAAGATGTGCTGACGATGGGCACGAGCCTTTCGCGTGCACCTAACTGCGGTATCTCCACGACCTGCATGAGATACAACCAAGCTAGAATCAGGCAGCTGCTTTCTTGTGCAAGTCACCGGCTTTTACGCTGACCGCATCTTGCTCCCGCACACACTGCCGCGAACACAGAGCCACAGAGTCTGTGCTGCTGAGCACAAAGCCGTGTCGCACTCTCCTGCCTTGCCGAGCAGCAAACCGTGGTGCGTGTCAGCGCTGCCGTCGCGGTCGGCAACCCGTCAGCCAGTTTCGCGGGTGGAGAGGGCTCGGGGCCAGCCATCCAGACGCGCGAACATGACATCAAATTTGCCCGCGAGCCCGCCCTCTTCACGCGTTTCTGTGGGGAGCGCGCGTTGCCAGCTGCGAGACCTGCGGGTGTGTGCGCGGTGTTGGACGAGCGTACAGGCGAGACGAATCATACATTGAGCTGAATAAATTATCAACGTCCCCAGCGACAAGACAGTAATTGCACAGCAAAATCAGAGACACGCTCCCCGGGTTGTGAAGAGGCCGCAGAGGAGGCTGAGGCGGGAGCGACAGGGCGAGCATTGGCCATCGCGCGCTTCCTTAGCCCGACGCGAGCTCAGGAACGCACTGCACGCTTTTACTCCATGGCCGCCGTCTTTCGACCTCCCTCACTCGCACAGTCTCTCCTTCGTCTGTCCTCGTGTCCGGTCATGTCCTCCGCCTACTAACGCCATTGATCAGACCGCCTGCTCGCCAGAAGCAGCTGCATACCAACCGCTGCCCGCCAGACACGTCCCCAGCCGCGTCGTGCTGTCCTGCCGCACGTAGCAACCACTCTACGCGGCACCTGGCCTTGCCTCGCGTCCTGAACGCCCACATCCGCCATGGAAGGCTCGCCATTTCGTGGCAGGCCAGTCGTCAAGTCGACAGAGGCCGCTGATGCACCTTCTCGTCGCCCTTCCCTCCTGCCCGCGTTCGAGCCGCTGTCCTCCTCTCCCGGCCTGCCTCGCCCTATGAAACGCAAGTTCGACGACCTGGTGGAAGCAAGAAAGTTCTATCCTACCCCAATACCTACATCATCCACCGGTGTACTCGCGTCGTCCTCGCCTGCGCGTCAGACGCGTCCTGGCCTCCAGCGGACCGTCTCCACTCTTTCCGAACGCGCTCCTTTGGGAGACGTGCCTACACTCCACATCCCCTACAATGGCGAGCCCGTCTTGATGGGCCGATCGAGCAACTCTTCAGACTATCAACTCCCCGGCAACCGTCACGTATCTCGCGTCCATGTACGCGCGTCGTACATCGCTGCCGACTCTTCGTACCCGGCGGGTAAGGTGGAGGTGGAATGCTTGGGATGGAATGGCGCGACCGTCCACTGCCGCGGCCAGGTAACCGACTTGGCCAAGGGCGAAGTCTTCTCGTCGGACAAGCCACACGCTCAGATCATGGTCGACGTTCAGAGCACGCGTATCATGCTCACGTGGCCGAAAGAGGCTTTGGAGCCGGGCTCCAGCCACTCCAGGTCTTCATGGTTGGAGGAATCCCCGACAAAGCGCTCTCGTAGCGACGAGAACGTCAACCTCGCCTCCAGCCCGCCCGCGATGCTGTCTTCGCGTCAGTACACGCCTCCTTCGCCAACACCACACAACGCGGCCAACAGCTTCGACGCGACCTTCCACGAAGACGTCTCCAAGAGCCCTGTCAGAGTCTACGAGGATCACAGCTCGGATGAGGATGCCGTTGGCGAATACGATACGCCAGTGCCCAGCAGTGACCCTGACCAAACCATTCTCCAGATCGGCAATGAAGATACCCCGAAGGCCCAGTTGAGCCACAGCACGGAGAACGAGGAGTTGTCGGAGCACGATGAAGAGAACGATCCCATCGTGCACTCGTTCGGTCCTTTCGGTGACAACCTGCTCTCCAAATTCGAAACCTTCAAGCCGGCGTCTCCTGAGCGTGCGCGCAAGCCTCTGGGCTCCAGCACGAGCTCACCCATGAAGGCCAAACAGACAGCCACGCCCATCCCGCAAATCGACCTGGCTCCCGTCCAGAACCATGTCATCAACCAGCTCGCATATTCTCGCATCCACTCTCTTCCCCTGTCCATCATCCACAGCAACCTTCCCGCGGAGCTCCGTGGTGCAAAGTCGAAGAAATCGGGCACTCCAGACAAACCGGTAGTCTCCACCGCCAGCCTGAAAGCCATCATCGATAACATTTCCTGCGTTGGCGAGATCAAGCGCGAGGGCAAGGATGCTGCCGGTAAACTGCTCGAGAGCGAGTTCTATTACATGCCAGAAATGGACAGTGACGAAATGCGTCGCGAGACGGTCACCCAGAGTCTGGGCAAGACCAGCATGCGCGCTGCGCGTAAGCAACACAAGGTATGTGCCAGCAGCCCTCTCAAAACATCTTACATCCCCATACTAACCGTCCTCTCAGCAATACTACTGGAAGAAGCCGCGTGTCTGAGACGCGCCATTCTCCATGCTATTACGTTATGCGACTCAACGATCCTTCCATCCTCATTCTCTTCTTCTTCTTCTCCTTTTGCATGGCGGCTTGGTTTGGCTTGGTTTGGTAAAGGCGAGAGATACCCTTCGATGTGCGCATCTCTTGAGGGTTTAAGAACATTTTCGATACGGCAGGCATCGCATGGCGGCGGCAACCATGATGGTTTAGCTGCGGTGAAAAGGCGCGGAGCCTGGGGTGTATCGTTCGATCGCGCGTCAATGGGCGCTTGATGGGTGTGCGACGACTGTGACGGACTATGCGATGCGAGGCTGTTTGGTTTTTGGTGCATTGACGGAGGAGTAGGATAGGGTAGGCAAATGAAATGTTTAGACGAATGTGAGTAGCGGCAGAATTCCAGACTTTCGAAGTGACGTCCCATTTACCCCGCGCGGGGTCGGCGTAGGGCTGCAGCTGCCGATCTTGCCGAGTCGGGTGCATGATGCTTGCATCCATCGAAGCTTGGCCTGCTGCGCGCGCTGTCGCAGCGAAGTCTACTCTCTCGTCGTCCAGATCTCCATACCATCCATCCCCATTGTCCTCAAACACGGCCTCGTGCCTCCCACCACGCCAGCAATGCGCCTCACCGGGGGCCTCCCCCACCGGCCCCGCCCCCCCCCCCCCCCCCCCCCCCCCCCCCCCCCCCCCCCGCCCCCCCCTCCCACC
>JAKLND010000027.1:63172-214387 GCA_022813125.1 Septoriella neoarundinis
CACCCTCCTCCTCCTCTCCATCCTCCAACAACAACGACGACGACGCCAAACCCCTCCCCCTCCTAATCTGGCACGGCCTAGGCGACCGCTCCGACGCCTCCGGCCTGCACACCGTCGGCTCCCTCGCCCAGACCATCCACCCAGGAACCCTCGTGCACTACATCTCGCTCTCCCCCTCCTCCGACGGCGCCGCCGACCAACGCGCCTCCTTCTTCGGCAACGTCTCCGCGCAAATCGCCTCCGTCTGCGCCTCCCTCTCAACCAACACCACGCTCCTGGACGCGCACACGGGCCTCGTCCGCGCCGACGCCCTCGGCTTCTCGCAAGGCGGGCAGTTCCTGCGCGGGCTCGCGCAGCGCTGCCCCGCGCTGCGCCTGCGCAGCCTCGTGACCTTCGGCAGCCAGCACAGCGGGATCTCGCAGTTCCAGCGCTGCGGCGCGTGGGATCTGCTGTGCCGCGCGGCGACGGCGCTCGTGGGCGGCAACGCGTGGACGGAAGCCGTGCAGGGGGGCGTGGTGCCGGCGCAGTATTACCGGGAAGTGAACGCGACGACGGGGGAGCCGAGCGGGGCGTATCTGGGCGCGAGCCATTTCCTGGCGGACGTGAATGCGGAGCGGGACGGGGGGAGGCGGAACGCGGCGTACGCGGCGCGGCTGGCGGCGCTGGAGGCGTTTGTGATGGTGGTGTTTGCGGGGGACGAGACGGTGGTGCCGAAGGAGAGCGGGTGGTTTGCGGAGGTGAACGGGACGAGCGGGGAGGTGACGCCGCTGCGGGAGAGGAGGGTTTACAAGGAGGATTGGATTGGGTTGAGGGAGCTGGATGGGAAGGGCGGGCTGGTGTTTGAGAGTGTGGAGGGGGAGCACATGCAGTTGGATAAGAGGGATTTGGAGAGGGTTTTCGGGAGGTATTTTGGGCCGGAGAGGAGGGAGGGGTTTGAGAGGGAGAGGGGAGGGCAGGTTGTGTTGGGTGCGGGGAGGAAGGGGGATTTGTAGCAGGATTTTTGCTTTGGGGTTAGGGTTCGGCGTTTTCGTGAGGGGCCTCTTCGTTTGTTTGGAGTGATGGGCTTGTCATCTGGCGAATTGAGCGGATTTGGAACTCGCGGTTCGAGTGATGATGGAAACACCCTGGCTTTATTTCGCCATCTTAGTATTCGTGTACTCGTACAGAAAGCCGAGGAAAAATAACGGTACCCTTAATCCCATGCCATCCCGTCGTGATCATTCTAGTCGTACAAATCATTCTTTGGTCTTCGTCCCGTCCTTCTTTGTGAGAACGCCGAAGCAAGCAGAATGCGCCCCAAAACCCTGCCAGTCTACCAGCCTGCCAGCCCCCTGTAAAGCAATAGCAATCCCAAACGCCATCGACAGCACCCGAATACCGAATCGTAGACCATGATGAAGACTGGTCACCCTCTCTCAGCCTCCCCAGCCAAAGGCGAAGTTCCCCTGCCATTCTTGCCGTGCCCGTGGGGACTCATGTCCGCGATCTGCCGCTCTGCGAAACCAAGTCAGCCAAACAGGACCCGAAGCCGGAACGGCAGAACGAAAGATGTAGAGCGAAAGAGTGGTTGAGAATGAGAGGAAAGAAAAAAAAAAAAAGCAAAGCCAGAAAATGCTGGGAGCGAATACTCACCCAACTCCCTAACCCGACACCGCAACATCTGATTCTCCCTCGTGAGCGTCTGCGTCTCCGCCTGGTAGTAGAAAGCCGGGTCGTCGCGCGCCACCACGCCCGGAGAATAGCCAGAGCCAGGAGGCAGCAGGACGAACTCCTCCGCGCCCAGGCCCGGTGGAGAGGAGGGTGGCTGCTGCTGCTGCTGCTGCTGAGACGGGCTGTTCGTCGCCGTGGACGACGTCGTCAGCGCCGAGGACGAGTGGCGCGAGAGCGGCGGGCGCTCGGCGGAGGGTTGGCGCTGGTTGTGCGCGGCCTGCAATTTCAGAGCCGCCAGCTGCTCTTGTTGTAAGCGGATCATGTGCAGGAGGCGGTTGACTTGGCCTTCGGTTTCGGCTTCGAGGTCCTGGTGCAGGGCGCCGAGGCTGGGTTGGCGCTGGAGGTGGTGATGATGGGGTGGGTAGGAGGAGGGTTGGAGTTCGCCCGGGGAGGGGAGGGTTGGGTCGTTGAGGGCGAGGTTGGTGGCGAGGCTGCTGCGGCGGCGCGCGAGGGTGGCGGGGGGCGAGCGGTGGTGGAGGCTTGCGTTGAGGGTTGCGGCTGCTTGGAGGGAGGAAAGAGAAGGGGAGCGTGGGGAGGGAGAGGTGGGGATGGGGTGGGCGGTGTCGATTGAGATGCGACGAGGGCGCGGCGGGCGGCTTGGTGGGGTAGAGGGGGTCATGGTGTCGATGTCGGGCGACATTGTGGTTGTTGTGAGGTTTTCTGAGATAGTTGGTGGTAGGTGGTGATGGGTGTCGGGTGAGCTGTAGGATGCCAATGGGGTGGCGAGAGGAGGAGGGCGGCGGCGGAGGCAACAAAGGGAGGTCTTTCTATAGGTGCAGTACTGTACCCCGGCTTACCTGAGGACAAACGACGAGTACAGGCAGCGGGTGGTGGAAGCAGTCACACCCCGCTACCCAAGGCATCCGGCCGGCGCCGACCTACCGGTACAGGAAGTGTCTGTCGGTGGTGGTCGGGGGCGGTAGGGATGATTTCACGCGCAGGTGACGATGACGTTGAGGTGGTATAGCCGGTCGGCGAGTTCCAGCGTCCGCCGCAAGCGCATCGCACGATGAGTATATATATACATAACACCGTTCAATGGTACAGAGCACGCAGTACTACTACAGTACTATGTAGTGGATGTGGTCTGGCGTGTCTGCGACGATCTTCTGGAAGCCCCGGAGCTGCTTCTCGGCTGTCCCCCGATTCGCTCGCCTGCCTGGAAGCTTCTTGTCCGGATCAAGTTCCGACAGCGAGGGCTGCCTGAGGCTTCACTGCCGTGGTTGCCTGCCTCAGTACCTTAACATCCATCGACACATCTCGCAAGAGTCCCGCGAACGCATTTGCCATAGCGAGCACATGCTCCGTGGTGGACGGGGATGTACGAGCAGATCAGATGCTCCGCTGTGGATGCGCCAGGCACGGACGGAATGTTATTACGCACGCCAGACGCCCCGTCCTCGCCTCCTCCCCCTCCGCCATGCGCGTGATGGTGTTTGGGCCTCGCCGCGAACGCGCACGGTGCTGGATGGAGCGCGCACTAGACGCTCAGCTTCATCACGGTCCATCGCGCCCGCGTGTGCTAGTCCAACAGCACCACCAGTGTTGGCAAAGGCACGGATTGGGCCGTGAAGGATGATATACTGACTACTAGTGCATAACAACAACCAGCCATCTCCTCCGCTGGTCTGCGGCATGGCCAGCCTAACTTAGTATTACTGCCTTGGTCCATGCCGATTTCCCGCCGTCACCACCACCCATAGGTACCTTGTTATTTCAGGTATCACCATCACGCACGTCCTCCCCGGCACCGACTCGCCGGCGCAGAGGTCTGCGCGTGATTATTGTTTGGAACTAAGGTAGCACCACACGAGGCCGCCTTTGCCCTGTGTGCCCTACCGTACAGTACTAGTAGTACCTTACAATGTGATTGCTGACCCCGCGAATCCGCCGACGAGCACCCTTCCATCCACGACTCGCACGATCGCCGCCCTGCAGTGCCTGCCCACCACCCCTCCACTCCCTCCTACGTCGTCCTGACACCGGCGTCTGGACTGTCGCCCGCCTCGTGCCTCTTTCGAAGCTCCCTCACTCTGCGAGACCTGCCGAAACGGCAGCTAATCAGGCCAAGCTCGCATGCGAAACGTCGCGGAAGCTAGGCGCAGGGGCCAGCAGGGGTGCCTCGCTTCGCCGCCTTCTGCTGCCCCCTGAAGCCACCCAGGCGACGCGACCCATCCACCCCGTCCATCCACCCCGTCCATACACGCCGTCCATCCACCCCGTCCACGCCGCTCACGCCGTCCACGCCATCCTTCCCTGCCATCCATCAATCTGCGAACGCCTGGCCACGCCTCGCCTGCTGCCATCTGCCGCTTCCTCGACCTGCAAGCGACGATCGCACATCGTACAGTACAACGTACGCGCCCGTCTGCCGTCACTACTGCCACTACCAGAGATGCATTATTGCGCCGAACAGGCTGTCTGAGGCATTCAGGCATGTCGCCTCAGGCGCTGAAGTTGAGTGTAGTACTCACTATACCGCATCCCATGTCGTTTCACCACACAGCGCACCATCTTTGCCCTCGCCCTTCACACTTCCTACATCTCCCCTACTCATCGCACCCCGCGACACTCGCCCACTCTCCCACTCTAACCTTCGCCGCTCCCTCCCACCGCTGACATCCAATGCAATAACTGCCCGATGCGATCGTGCTATGTACCTGCGCTACCGCCGCTACCGTGCCCTCACGCACGATCGGCTATTCCGTTCCGGTGGAGCGGGAGCGGTCCTTCGCCCGGACTACTCCTAATGGACTGTCGTTGTCTGGAGTTGCTATCGACGCATGTGGTTTAGACACCCTGGCCTAGCGAACGTTTCATCTTGAATCGCTTCAGCCGACGAGACTTTTCCTTAGCGTAGTCATCACACCATCATCCATAGCCAGCCTGCCGTCCAGGCATTCGCTAAATCCCCAACTTCAGCTTCCACAGACACGCACTTGCACCGAGCGGACGGTGTGTGGCCATTCGTCCTGCTTCCTCTCCAACCCAGCAGTCGTTGCTTTCCGGGTTGGTGTTCGCTCATTTCATCCAAGCCACCGCCACCGTGCGACCCCAGTATTTCCATCTCGGGACCATTCTAGACACGCCACGCGCCGAGAGTACAAACTTCATCCTTCGAACTATCGTAATATTGCCCTTCCCGTCCGACGCGCCTTGCACCCCATGGGCCTCGGCAGTCGACCAACCTCGAGAGTCACCACACCTCTTTACCACGAGAAGCCCTTGCCTCCGATACGAACCGAATCCGACCAAACATGGAGTGACCGACGACAGGCTGAAGTCCGCGGGAGGAATCACGTTCCACGAGAAAGCTACGATGGCAAACCGCTGCCGCCCATAAACGACGCCATGGACAAGCCCGTCACGGGGCCCTCTCGCAAACCCAACATGTCGCTCTTCAGTCTCTTCAGCAGGCCCAAGGTCCAGAAGCTGCGTGGCTACGCAGAGTCAGGCCTCGCCACGCCCGTCAAACACAACGACATGAGCTCCTCAAGAACGGACCTGAACGACCTCCCTCTCCCCGACCCGCCCCGCGCCCCCAGCTCAATGTCCTTCCGCACCCACCGAACCTCCAACTCAGGCACCACCATCTCCCGACACCCCGCCCGTCGCCCATCCGAAGAACACCGCAGCACCCCCCACTGGACCCCGCTCCCCCTCTTCCAAGCCCTCGCCCGCTCGACCAAACACGGCCTCGTCGAAGTCACCACCGCCTCCCCCGAAACCGTCCTCGCCAAGTCCCGCGCAAAGCGCATCGGCGCCCTGCACCTCCCCGCCGACTCCAGCCCACGCACGAGCGCCGAGACGAGCCGCAGCGGCGCGCAACTCGGCCGCTTCGCGTCGAGGGCCCCCTCCGGCTCCGGCTCCGGCTCCGCGCACGTCGAGCTGGAGCGCAAGATCCTCGTGCTGGTCTCGACGGGCCACCTGGTGCAGTACGCCGAGTACGGGCCCAGCGGCCGCCTGCCGGAGAAGGTGCTGCAGCTGGGGCAGGCGTCGGCGGCGTTCGCGAGCGATTTGATCGGCGGGCGGCCGCACGTCGCGCACGTTACGCAGGCGGTCGACGCGCAGGGGTTGCCGGTTGCTGCTGCTGGTGCTGCGGGCGGGGGGCTTTTTTCGAAAGTCGGGATTAAGAGTGCGGGGGACAAGATGAGGATGTCGGATGTGCTGATCGTGCTGCCGGATGGGGATGAGTTGAATTTGTGGCTGGGCGCGGTGAGGAGGCTGATTGAGGAGCTGGGAGGTGCGAGGAGTGGTGGTGAGGTTGGGGCGGAGTCGCACATTCGGAGTGTGTCGAGGAGCGACGCTGGGGTTTCGGGGCAAGACGAGCCGCCTCCTATGCAGCGGTATCATATCAAGAGGGGATCTGAGAGCGTGGGACCGTCGAACCTGCGAGAGACGGAGATATCGGTGTCGCCTATCGAGCCGCCTAAGATCGCCGAACCGAAGTCTGAGGTGGACGAAAGTCCCAAGAAGAGCCTTGACGAGGATGAGGCGTTTGCTGAGAAACTTGCTGCTGGCGCGTCTTATACCAAACCTGGATCAGTGCGTGATCGCAGGACGTCCGACGCGCAGTCTGTGAACTCCTCAGTCGCTCAGTCGGTCGACCATCTACGACTCAACAGCCTGCGAAACAGCGTGCGGATGTCCACGAACACCAATGTCACCGGATGGACCTCTCGGACGAACTCCCTCACCAGCGAGCACGCAGCGCCTAACAAGCAGAGTCTCGAAAGCCCCACCGAGACGTACTCCTCCCGCGGGCCGTATCGTAACCTCTCGTCCTACAACTCCGGCAAACGCAGATCCGCAATGCCCTCGGCACCACTAGCGCGAGCTCCCTCAGGTGCCAGCATCGATACGGCAATCACAAGCACCCTACCTCCGAAAGTTCCAGAGTCGGGCGAAGACTCTCCCGTCGTAGGCTACAACGCCGCCCCCTTGACAGCACTCCCACCCATCGCGCCTCCTCGGGGCAAGGTCCTCAGCTCTCGTCAAAGCATGCCCCTCCTCACTGCCTCCATGAGCAAAATCGACAACACCACCCCCAAACTCCCGCCGCCACCTCCCATCTCCGAAGCCGGCGAGCGCCCACAGTCATTCGTCGCAGACCTCCCTTCCTCCTCCACCCACTGGACCTCCAAACTGGTCTCCCCCGCCAAACGCTCCTCGACAATCCAGCCCTTCCCACCAAGGTCATCAACGCCAACATCAACTACAGACCGCAAACCCCACCGCATGAGCTCCGCGCCCGCCCTCCAAACCACCGCCGCCACAACAGCATCAACAACAAACCCCCGCACCACCGCCGCCCGCCGCAACTCCTCGCAACCCTTCTCTCTGCCCCTCAAAGTCAACCCCTCGGGCTCCCACGCCTCAGCCTCCTGGCAAAGCTCGCGCCGCCCGAGTCCCAGCGCCCTCAAACCCACCGCTGCGCAGCAGCATTCGCCGCCGAGGACACACACGCTCGAAGCGCAGATCAGCACCCCACGCCCTTCGTCCGAGAACGCTTCGAGCGCGCAGACGCAGGCGACAGGGGCGAGGAAGACGTCGAACCCGCAGCGCCTCTCCATCTTTCCTCCCGCTGCGCCCTCAGCGCCCGCTTCCGCAACGCCGGCTCTCAAACCCTCCCCCCTAGAACAACCCCAACCCCAACCCCAACCCCCAAGCCACCGAACCCACCTCAAACGCCCCATCAGCATCCAAATCCGCTCCTCGCCCGCGCCCTTCCTTGCCGGCCGGCCAGGCCCTGCTTCCACTACTGCTGCCTACGGGAACGGCAGGAAGAACGTGCGGGCGAGGGCGTCGCTGCCAGTCTTGGACTTGGGCATCCCGGTCGTCGGGCTGGGGCCGCCGGCGGCGCCGCCGCCCGGGGGGCCGTTGCCGGAGGTTCCGACTGGACTAGGGAGGAGGGAGGAGGTGCGGTGAGGGTCTGGGGGTCTCACGACGTTAAGAATGGTCGTTTGGGTGGCGAGATTGGATTATTGCGCGGTGCAACGGAGGATGAAATTGGGTGGGATGGGGCGGGATGGATGGGATGGATGTCTTTGTTCTTTCTTCTTTTACTGAGATACCACACGGGTTGCGTTTTGGCTGGTTCTTAGTGATAAGGTAGGAATAGATCAGGCCGGCTGAAGGCTTCGGGTGGGATCTTCACGTGTGAATCCCTAGTCGCCTTTGCGTCACATTTCGACGTGTCCTAGGACTTCTGCCATACACTTTCTTTTCTTCTTCTGAGATACCACGCGGCTTGTCATTATTGTCGTTTGCTACTGTAGTAGAGATGGGGCATGCCGGCTGACGGCTTCGAATGCTCACGCGTCGTTTCTAGTCAAGGTATCGCTTGATTCTTGAAGCTTACCTTGGAACAACATCTTTGTTTCCGGTTTCTTTTTCCTTGCTTTCTCTTTTTCGCTTCGCTTTTGATTTTTTTTTTTTTTTTGATAATGACCGTGTGCATGAAATACAAGAGAGCCCGTCCCAGAGCACCTCGATCCATTGTTTCGACGCTGTATACATAGTGATGGTAATACCTGATACACCAGCCCGTTATTGTAGTCTTCAAAAAGGAAAAACAAACAAAAAAAAAAAAAAAGAACGCCGTCGCTCAATGCCCCAAAATTGTAGCCTTTTTGGTGAGAGAAACCAGACAGAAATCGCAGCAGCAGCAGCAGCAGCAGCAGCAGCAGCAGCAGCAGCAGCAACCCACAGCCGCGCGCTTAATTCAGATCCGCAGCCTTCATCCTAGGCTTCTTGACCTTCTTGTCCGCGGCAGCCCCGTCCGCCTTAGCAGCCACCTTAGCGGCCTTCAGCGCCTCCTTCCTCGCCGCCTTGTCCGCCTTCTCCGCCGCCTTCGCCTCCTCAACCGCACTGTCCGCAACGGTCTTCTTGCCACCCGGCTTCTCCAACCTCCTCATCTTGCCATCCGCACCCGGCACCTCGATCACCCCATCCCTCTCCTCCTCCTCAACCCCCGCCAGCGCCCCGCGCTTCCTCTTCCTCCCCTCGCCCTCGGCCGCCGCCTTGTCCTCCAGCACCTGCGTCTCCTCCGCCCACAGCTCCTCCGTCAACCACACCGGCAGCGCCGCCGTGTCCGGGCCCTTGACGTGCACCGCCCGCACGTTGCGCCACTGCTGCGGCACGAAGCGCTCCACGAGCCCGGCCACGACCGCCTCGACGTTCGCCTGCAACTCCTCGGGCGCCTGCGCCGCCGTGCCCACTTTCACGGCCGTCGTCGTGCTGGGCGCGAGGTGCACGAGGGCGCTGCCGAGCGCCTTGGTGATCTCGGCCGCGAGGTCGGCGGGCGCGACGTCGCTCTTGACCACTTTGCTGCCGCCGTCGGCGAGCCTCGCGCGCTTGTTGCCGGCGGCGTCGACGGCCTGGCGGCGGCCCTCGAGCGAGACGGGGATGGGCCGCTTGGCGCCGGATTTGTAGAAGGTCTTGCCGAGGAGGGCCGGGAGGTATGTGATGACGCGGTCGTCGGCGAGGAAGACGTCGTGCTCGGCGAGGAGCTGGCGCTTGGCCTCGAAGGAGTGGTACTTGGCCTTGAGCTTCTCGAGGCCGAGCACGCGGGAGACGGAGGCGGCGAGCGGGGCGGGGAAGGAGGGCTCGGCGAGCAGGTCTTTGTAGCGGCGTTGCGGGTCGGCGGTGATGAGGCAGATGCGCAGGGGGTTGTCGGGAGTCTGGGAGGAGAGGGAGAGGTAGGGGTGCGGGAGGGCGATTTTGCCGGGCTTGAGGCGCTTTTTGTCGACGACGTGCTTTTTGGTCGTCAGGATGAGCCAGATGGGGACGGCGTCGGAGGGGTCGGCGGCGTCGTCGGCGTCGGCGAGGAGGGACTCTTTCTTGTCGCTGGAGGAGGATTGGGTCGCGGCGTCGGATTGGATTTTGCGCACAAGGGCTTTGGTCGCGCGCAGGGTTTGCGCCGAGTCGAGCTGGTAGGGAGAGGAGGAGGGTGCGGCGACCTTGGCCACGGTCGTGGTGGTATTTGCGGGCGCCATTGTGGGTGTGTGTTTGTGGTGGTGGGTTGTGGTGTCGGTCGCAACAGCAGCGCAGCGCAACTGAGGGCTGCACTTCTTCTGCTTCTCTGCTCCAAAAAAACCAGATGAACTTATCGATCGGCACGGCAGCTGCCGGATACGGTTAGCGCAATGGATTCTCGGCTGAACCCTCGCGCTCTCACATGTCTGGGGATTGCAGAGATTGTTTGTATGTGAATTGTTGACAGAAGAATCTACAAAGCTCGTGTCGCCAGAGAAACAATATTGTAGCTGTGACGATCTATTCACAGGGGATTACAGCGAATATTAAATCAAATGCAATGTCTCAATGAGCGAGTCTCTTCGCCAGGTAAAGGGCCAAGTACCCCAAGCCTTCGCCGCAATCGATAGTCTGACGGCATGGCGGCATGCATCACTCGAATCAGCCTTTTTCCAAGAGGCGAAAATCTGTCTCCAGATATGGGCTCTTGTAGTTACAGAGACATCGCACCTTGAAATGCTTTCTCTCCAGCATGGTTCTGATATTATCCTAAACCTCCTACCACTAGATCGAAAGAGTGGGCTACTTTAACTTTAGCCTCTGTCTCCCGCCCCAGCGACTTCGGACTCTCAACTCGACCCGTGCAGATATAAGACGCCACTGTTTCTGCGTGCTCTGGCACCACGATCGGGCCAGTCTCTTACTATGGACCGCAAACCGGAACTGCATGGGCACGTGGCCCCCTCTGGCAGCGACATCAACGCCAAAGGCGATGTCGCCGCCCAGGTTGTCGGCACTGAAGCTCACGCTTACGACCCATCGGTCGAGCGACGCATCGTTCGTAAAATCGATCTCTGGGTCATACCTTTCTTGTGGTTCGGCTATGGTCTGGTCTACTACGACAAAGCCATACTCGGTGGCGCAAGTATCTTCGGCATGATCGACGACCTCGAACTGCGAGTCGTGGTCGATGCCTCCGCCAACCCTCCTGTGACCTCGACGCAGCGACTATCCTGGGCCAGCTCTATTTTCTACTTTGGCATGCTCGCTGGCGTTATCCCAATGACCTACGCCTTCCAGCGCTTCCATCTGAGTCGGATCATCGGCGCCGCCGTCGTCCTCTGGGGACTATGCTGCATGTCCACAGCGCTCGTCACAGATCACCAAGGTCTTTACGTCCAACGCTTCTTCCTCGGCTTCCTCGAATCCATCATGCCAACCGCATTCATGGTCATCGTCTCCTCCTTCTACACACAACGTGAGCAAACCTGGCGCCAATGCCTCTGGTACTCCGCGACAGGTGCCTGGACCATCATCGGCGCAGGCTTCAACTACGCCTTCGCCGGCATCAACTCCGGCGCTCTCGAGCGCTGGCAGTACCTGTATATCATGGCCGGCTCGCTGACCGTCCTATACGGCCTCTGCTTCTTTATCTTCCCTCAAACCCCCCACGCCGCCTTCTTCCTCCGCGGCGACGAGAAGACCATTTCCATGGAGCGCCTGCGGGCCAGCCACATGGGCGTGCGCTGCAACACAATCAAATGGGACCAGATCCGCGAGGCCCTGACCGACCCCAAAGTCTACCTCATCAGCCTAATGATGGGCCTCGCCTACACCGTCAACGGCGCCGTCAGCGCCTTCGGCCCGCTCATCGTCCGCACCTTCGGCTACGATCCCTTCACCGCCCTGCTATGGCAAATGCCGCTTGGCGCCGTCTGCCTCGTCACCACCCTAGGCGCCGGCTACGCCTCGCTGCTCTTCAAAAACATCCGCCTGCTCATGCTCATCTTCTGCTCCCTGCCCGTCATCGCCGGCTGCGCGCTGATCTGGCGCTCGCCCTGGTCCGCGGGCGGCGCCGCGCCCCTCGCGGGCTACACGCTGATCGGCTTCTTCGCGCCCGTGACCAGCCTGATCGTCAGCCTCGGCATGGCGAATGTCGCGGGCAACTCGAAGAAGAGCTTCATGGCCAGCGCGACCTTCGTCATGTACTGCGTGGGCAACATCGTGGGGCCCTTCTGGGTGCGGACCGAGCAGGTCGCGGAGCAGTATCCGCGGGTGTGGAAAGGAATCATTGGCAGCTATGCGGTGCTGGTGGCCGTTGCGGTGCTGCTGGGGTGGATGCTGAGGAGGGAGAATAAGCGGCGGGAGGCGCTGGTGCTGGATGAGAAGGAGGGTGAGAGGTGTGCGTTTGGCGATTTGACGGATCGGGAGAATTTGTGGTTCCGGTATGCTTATTGATGAGGAGGATCTAGATTGACAAATCTATCATATCACCATGCGGCAATGCGGAATATGAGCGTGACGAGGTTTGCGAAGGGCATGGACAGCTGCTCCACATTAAGACTCTCAGTACAACTTATATCATCTGACTGTTCGTGAATAAACCAAACGAGCATGTCGAAGAAAAGTGTGACCGTTTGTCTTCCATTCGAATGCAGCATAATTGGGTCGACAGCACTCTCAATATCACCAAAATACCTCATGCGCGGTGAGCAATTCGGATGCCGTGTTGTTACTGAATGGCCAAGGCGACAATTGGAGCCTGTGACTTGATAAACACACTGGCAACGACATTCGAACGGTTATTGAATACGTATTTAGCTCCGTTGCCACACGTGCTCCGAAGAGTTCAAGGATCGGTGATGCACTGGACAGTTTGGGAGTGATCGAACGGTCAAATTTCACGTCTGGGACAGTTGAGCAGACAGAAATCACGCGCTGGAGAGTACCGGTATTCCTCTGCAAAGTATCTTCTCAGTCCTGCGTATACTGTGAGAGTGTAGCTTTCATGTGGTGTAGTGTCTGGCGAGAAGATACCTTCTGAGAGGAGGTTCGCGCACCCTCCGTCCTCAAGAAACGGAGAAATGTAATCATGGTACCAGGTAGTGCGGTGTAAGCAGCGACCAGCCGCTGACCAAGCACTCCCGTTTCCTTTTCTTGCAGCATCGCAACATGGGTCCTACCACGATGTACAACCCAAAGCACAGTAATGCAGCTGCATGCAGCTCAATGTAAGTGGGTCGACCTGACACGGCATCATTGCGGGTGCCCGAGGTCCTGAAAAGAGATGTGGCCGAAGATGTCCGGCCTCTGGTATGCGTCGATGGCTTCGCATCATAGCTTTGATGACAATGCTCACGGCAGATCCGTCGAGATAGCACAGCCAAATGCCGGTGAATGCTCCGGCATAATAGGCACTACCGGATGTCGCGGGTTTCAAGTGGTATAATGTACTACGTCTTCCATCGTCACCGACTGGGGAACCCCTGTCAACCATCCACGTGCGCCGGGTCTGAGAGCTTTATTCACGAGCGTCCCGTCTCACATGTGAAGGGAGCTCTATGTCCCTCCCGCCATTGATGATTGAAAAGCTCCCCACATCAACTCTCCATGTTGTTTCTTGTCGGCAACTGATCACTCCCATCGTCACTCCGGACGACAAACTTACAGCACTCCATTCACGGAATGCCGATCACTTACACATGTACAATGGCCGAAAAGTCCTCAACGCGTGCGAACGACAATTCTGCGCCCGCGGGAGACAAGAATCGCCCTGATGAATGGAAGATCGAGCAAGGTCTGGCTGGAGCAAAGTTGCCATACCTTGACCAAACGGGCGACGTCACCACGGAGATTCCTCCGGCGCCATGGCCTGAGATGACCAAGGACGAGGCGGCTATCAAATCAGTCGGGGATCGGAACGAGTTATTCCAGCGCGAGAGGAAGGGTTGGAAAGGGTGAGTGTCATCTCCTTGATGCAGCTCCTGGCTCATCAATCATGGACATGGTCGCAATCGCTTTGTGTGCTCCACTAACGATCGAATCAACAGCTACGTTGAGTGGGAAGAGTACCCCGATAAGAAAGCAAAAGCCCACAAGATCCTCACTTCTCAGACCTTCCCGCCAAACCCGGAATACCAGCTGGGCCCGATTCCCGGGACGAACCCGGTCTTGCCAGGCACTCACTGGAAGCAATGGCACCATGCCATTGGTGGCGAGCTCAGCGATGTTCCCGAGAACTCATGGGAGACAGTGCTGAAAGAGAAGCACCCTGAAATGCTTCACTTGCTTCAGTTCCCGTACAACGGCGAACCTCCCAAACGTCTGGTTACTGCGAAACCCATTACACCAAACAGCCTCCACTTCGTGCGAAACCATGGCGGCATCCCGATCATCGATGAAAAAGAATACTACTTCGATGTAGACGGCTTGGTCGCAAACCCCAAAAAATTCACCCTCGATGACCTGAAGGACGAATCTCGATTCCCCAGAGTAACTAAGAAAGTCACCATGCAATGCTCCGGCACCCGCCGAATCGAACAAATCAACGTCTACGCCGGCCAAGGTGACGAGCTCGCCCAAGCGCCCTGGGCCGAGGGCGCCATTGGCACCGCAGAGTACACAGGCATCAGCCTGAAAAAGGTCATCAAAGCCTGCGGCGGGCTTGTCAACAACGCCAAACACCTGGAGTTCTACGGCGCCGACACGTACTTCAAGAACAACCAGACGATGAACTACCTCGTCAGCGTGCCCTGGTCGAAGGTCAAAGCGAACGAAGTCCTGCTGTGCTGGGAGATGAACGGCGAGCCGCTGCCGGCCATCCACGGCTTCCCGCTGCGCGTCATGGTGCTGGGCTACATCGGCGCGCGCAGCGTCAAGTGGCTGTACCGCATCAAAGCGCTGGAGCACCCAAGTCTGGCGCCCGTGCAGAGTCAAGAGTACCTCTACTTCAACCAGCAGACCGGCAAGCACAACCAGAAGCCGACGGACGGCATCCAGATCCAGGAGATGCCCGTCAGCTCCGCGATCATGTCGCCGTGGACGAACCAGGTGGTGCTGCACGAGGGCGCGATCCACTGCAAAGGCTGGGCATACTCGGGCGGTGGACGGTGGCCGGAACGCGTCGAGTTGTCCGCGGACGGGGGCTTCAGCTGGTACGCGGTGCCGCTGGAGCTGTTGTCAGAGAAGCACAAGTGGACGTGGCGGACGTGGGAGTTCGCTTTGCCCTGCGACGTTGAAGGGTGGATTGAGATCGTGTGCAGATGCTGGGACAACTCGCTCAACACGCAGCCGCTGAACGTGCGCGCAGCGTGGAATTGGGGCTTGCACGTTACTAGCTCAGCGCACCGGATCAAGGTGTATAGTATCAACAAGACCCGTCCGAGGACGATGGAGAAGCTCAAGGCGTTTGAGGAGAACGACAGTCCATTGGCGCCGATTACATGGCCGGAAGAATTTAGTACGCAAGGTCGCGAAGAGTACAAGAAGTTCTGGGAGAACTACGGCCCGAGAGATGTTGACGATTGAGATGAAGCTGTCTTGTTCGAGAGGCATTGCTTTGAGGCCACGCAGCGCGGATGGATGAGTCTATGCTGTTTGAATTATCTCTTTTGTCAACTCGGTGTGTGGGATAATGGTCAAAAACGTATGATGAGTGAAGTATTAATAATTTATTATCGAAATGCTAGCCGGCGCTGCCCCATGCCTTGAGGACGCGTGCGTGACTGGGTATATGAGCTGAAAAGACGTCCCAAAAGACGGTTTGGAATCGAATCATAGAAATGCCGTTCGTATCGCGCTTTTCTGCCACAACGGCGATTACTCGGTCGTGCGCTTTTCGTTTTCGTGAGCTTCCTGGCTCTCGTCGCCTCGGGTGAACTCAGCGAACCCTGCTTCTCCAGTTGCGGTCTCCTCTTCTGTCCTCGCTCTTTTCGCTTCCCTCTCTGGTTCTCCATCTCCCTTCTCTTCTGTTTCAACTGCGGTCGTCTCAGACCTTTCTCTCTTCAGCCCCTCAAATTCCCGCTTGAGAGCCTCGACTTCACGCCTGGCTTCTTGCTCGGACGATTCCAACTCGCTAACTCTTCCGCGGAACAGATCATTGATCACCTCGAGCTCACTGACACGTGTGCGCAAAGCATTGTTCTGTGCGACCACGGCGTCGTAGCTCTGAGGAGCTTCGAGATGCTGCGGGGCTGGTGAAGGGAAAGACTCGGCGGGCAGGGATACGGTGTCGAAGATGTGCTGAGGGGCAATATTAGGGTTCTGATGGTGCTGCTGGTGCTGCTGTGAGGGTGTTTCGCTACGGCTCAACGAGCCGCCAGGCGAGGGAGCTCGATCATGACCTTGAGCATGTGACAGACCGCTACCCATCTGCGGGGCAGGTGGCAGGCCGTGGGGGTAAGCAGGCTGTTGTCCGGCATGTGCATGTGCGACGTCGGGATGCGCGGCGGGGAAGCCGGGGCCGGGTTGGGAGTGGGCCTGAGACGGGTCGGCTGGGTTGCCATTGCGGTCGTGTTTGCGCGGAGTCTGTGATGTCTTGACACGATTGCGCGACTTGATCACGTCGGTCTTGAGCGAGATTGGGCGTGGCCGGCCGTGTAGTTTAAGGAAGAGGCCACAGGCGTTGCAGAGGACGGCGCCGGACTCGTCGCGTCGCCATAACGGCGTCGTCGAAGTGGTGCAGTTCTGGCAAACGGGCTGTGAGAGACCATTGCGTTAGCTGGTGATGTTTGTCTACTATTATCACATCATCCAGAGTGATGACAATGTCGCGTGCTGATTCGATATCGGGTTGGTATCGATTGCGATTGCTGTTATCGATATGTGCCCTTTCCGATATCTGATAACGCGAGAACAAGACTTGCGAGGCGCGCGCGCAGGAGAGCAAACTTACCGGGCCGTTTTGCTGACCGCCGGCGGTGGCTGCTGGAGCGAATTGTGGCGCGCTCATCTCGTCGTCTGGCGATGTCGACGGGGGACTGTGGTAGCAAGAATCAGTTGAACTGCTTGCATGCTGCTTGCGCTTCGCGATCGGCGAAAGTCGGCACTTGGCACCATCCGGCTTCGGCTTTGCGACAGCGCGCGCTTGAACAAGCGACTCGTCGCAAATCTATTCGCACCTGCATGTGTGTATGCTTACAAGCCGCGGCGAGTATCCGATCACTTGCTCCTTTTTGACCATCTATTCTGTCCCGCTGTGCAAGTCCCAATCTACAGCTCTTCACGGAGACTCACCTTTCGTTCTCACGTTTCACTGGCGCAGCCGGTGCGCTGGCAGCCAACGAAGCTAATGCAGCGAGCGCTGGTAGCTGCCCAGATGCGTATTTGTGTTGTTCGAGAGAGTCGATTGAGTCGGCCGAGGGTTTCGTTACGGATATCGTGATAGGAGGGTGCGAGTTCTGCTGGCGAGGTTGCGGGTTTGGTAGGAGGTGCGGTCGACGGCTACGCTCCGATGGAGGGGCGGCGACTTGGAGCATTGACGGGTGATTGAGGGTTGTTTCTGTGCGGCCGCCTGGTGTTGCTTCCTGCGGCTACAATCCGGTGTTGTAGATTGGATCGCTGTGCCGTTGACAGTTCAGCAAGACGAGACGTCGGATGTAGCAGAGATTACAGGCTCGCAACCAAAGATGGAAAGATAGCTAAATTGATAGTATTACACAAGAACGTAGATAGTAGAGTACGGTATATGAGGCACTGAAACAACGTTCTAGAAAGCCATCCCGGGAATCGATAAGGATAAGGGGCGGCGATAAGGTGCCGTCGATATCTTATCCCTTGCCGTGAGGACAGTGCGCTCAGACCATTGGGCAATGTGCATTCGTGAACGTGTTCTCTTCCTAACTCGGTCGCATGGGCGCCTTGAACGCGTACATGAATATTAGGAGTGTGAAATATACAAACCGCTGTCAGGATTCTAAGGCTGGGAAGACCTAGAGTGTGTATCATCGGCAAGAGGATGCTGATCGACAATCGATCGAGGGCCGCAACATCATTCAGAAAGCTGATAGGGCAAAACGGCGCTTGTCAATGCTGTGATCCCTTGTGCAGGCATTATTAGAAGATAACATGACTTTCCAGTCTACGGGGATAGCCTGTCATTGTACCTATAGAATAGCAATGACCTAAATTCCCTTCCATGGAGATCTGCGAGGTGTTTCTGGTATCGTCTTTTTGAATTGCAAATATTAAGCTCAATTTGGGGCAACGCGTTAGAGGGGCGGTCCTTGCCTCCCGACACCGCAGAGCCGCGGTTGACGTCGCGCGAGGCCCCCAGATCCCAGTCGCAACCAAGTCGGCAGGCAACAAGTACAGGCCAACGACGACTGTCACCGCCCAAACAAGTGGAGAAAACCACGCAATCCCCCCAACTCCTTTCGCTTCTTGTGTGCAACAAATGGTCGTGCCTTCAACCCTCAACAAACATGCCTCGCCCTCCCACATCCGGCTACGCCCGCATCGCTCAAGCTGAGGAGGAAGAGGAGGAAGAGCCGTACACTTCGGATGAAGACGACCCCTTCCGCGACCCAAACACCGTCTCTGGAGATGCTTCATACGCACCAATACAACCTAAGCGCCGCGAGCGCATGCACATTCCTTCCGGCCAATCCTCCCCCGCTCGGCCTGGCCGACGAAAACGAACAAACAGTGGTGTCGACATCAAAGCTATAAATGCACGATTGGAGCGATGGGCAGACGAGATCAAGGACCGGTTCAAGATACGGAGAGTCAAGGGAAAGTCGGCGGACGATGAGCACTTGGAGATTCATCACTCGGTCTTCCAGGCACCTGAATGGATTCGTCCCGCTACAAAAGAGCAGCTGGAGGCGGATCATTCGGATGCCGGCGAGAGACTCTCGAAACTGGAATTTGACGACATCGTGGAAAGTGTCAGGACGGCCATTGAGCTTGGCAAACACCCGACGCTGATCGCACAAGGCAGCAGTGGCAGCTACTTTGCCAGAAATAGCAGCGGAAAGGTACTGGGTGTCTTCAAACCGAAAGATGAGGAACCCTACGCCAGCAAGAACCCCAAGTGGACAAAGTGGATACACAGGAACCTGTTCCCTTTCTTCTTTGGCCGGGCATGCTTGATTCCAAACTTGTCCTACGTCTCAGAGGCGGCTGCATATGTGCTCGACTGCCAGTTGCGAACCAACATTGTACCATATACCGAAGTTGTCAGCCTGTCGAGCAAGAGCTTTTTCTACGATTTCTGGGACCGAAGAGCTTTCTACAGGAAAGGCAAAGCCCTGCCGGAGAAGCAGGGTTCGTTCCAAGTCTTCCTGAAAGGCTTCAAGGGCGCGACCGAGTTCTTCCGAGATCACCCTTGGCCAGACCACCACAACAGCACATTCAGAGATGCGCCCAAGCAGAAGCGAAAAATGCGGTGGGCGGAAGACTGCCGGCCGAAGAGCCGGGCTGGCGACAGTGATGAAGAGGAAGGGCTGAACAGCAGAGAGCAAAGTCGGGCAAGACACGAGTTCTGGTCTGACGCTTTGCAGGAGAGCTTCAGAGAACAGTTGGAAAAGCTTGTAATATTGGACTACATTATGCGGAATACGGACCGAGGAACAGACAATTGGATGATCAGGATCGATGGAGAGAAACAGACAGCGGAGATCGTAGCACGCCCACCCGACAGTGAGCGGCAACAGAACGGCCACGCGGATCCAGCCAAGGCTGAAGAATATCACCGACGACACGAAAGCATGACAGCGACGCCATCTGGAGACGAGGAGGTTCCTGTCACTCGATTAGGCGCTATCGATAACTCCCTGTCTTGGCCATGGAAACATCCCGATGCTTGGAGAAGCTATCCTTTCGGCTGGCTCTTCTTGCCTGTAAGCCTGATAGGCCGTCCATTCACCGATAAGACTAGGCGACACTTCCTACCGCTACTAACATCGAAAGAGTGGTGGACCGACACCCAAGTCAAACTGCGGCAATGTTTCGAACTTGACGCCGACTTCAAAGAGCGTATGTTTGCACGCCAAATAGCCGTCATGAAGGGCCAAGCCTGGAACGTTGTCGAAACTCTCAAGACACCCGATCACGGACCTCTGGAACTCACTCGCCGGAACCGAGTCTGCGTGTGGGACGACCTAGTCGACATCCCCGTCGCCGTGCGCATGAACAGGCCATCAGAAGAAATGCGACAGCAGGCCAAGAGCCTCAAAACACGCCCTCGCGGCATAAGAGAGGAGAACGAGGATCACGAGGAGATGGACATCAGCGCAGCCTACGCTTCGGCGCCCGCCCACCCACAGGTCGACCTCCTTGGTCTCGGGGCTCCTTCATCCGACCGCGAAGTCAGCGAAAACCCTTTCAACCATTCGCGGCAGAATAGCTCTGATCTCATTCCTCAGATTCGACAATCGCCAGCGGAAGCTTCTTTGGCTCAAAGCTATGATGCCTCATCTTCCTCTACACGCCTCGCTTTGCAACGGCCATCCGCTCTCCGGTCCACCACAACCGCTCAGCCGCGCATGTCGTACGACCCGCCGTCTAACCGACGCGCCTGGGAGAGGGAAAGCGGGAAGCGCAGATCGAGCTTCGCCGTCCGTAGAGTGTTCGGCGACGAAGATGACGAGGGCGAGGGTGATCTTGGCTTTGGCGCTGCGAGGGATCAGGAGGGCAGCAGGCGGAAGGTGATCGTGGAAAGGTTAGAAATGGTGAAGAGTAAGCCGCCGGTGTTCACGTGGTGCTGAGCTTGTGATCAGATTGTGGAGCACGAAGTGCTTTATTATTCTGCAGGCGTTCGGATGTGCGTTGAGCGTGATGGCATGACAGGATACGTTGCGCGGCCTTTGTGTGCTACGAAGGGCCTGGAGCGAGGAATCTGTACTATATCAAGGAGGGAGCATAGATACCAACATTAACGCTATAGATTGATTGTACGCCAGGAATTCTGCCATTTGTGTTTATTCCAGAATACATTGGTGTCACCGTATGCGAATCGTATTGCCTTGCTGTTGCTGCCTTGAAGCTTCGCGACCGTGTCGAGGCGCCTCGGCAGCAGCCGCGTGTGGCGTCACGTCACTTCAGACTATCCGTTTGCCTGCGGAATGCCCATACCTCACTTCAGTATCCGCACTCTCTTTCATCAAACCCTCTTTCCTTTCTGGATCTAAGTCGTTCGCTTTGATGCGAAGCTTCTTACGATAGATCCAACGATAGAAAGCATTGCAGCGAACAGAACGGTTCCACGATTGCGAGGACCGCGTCCCAAAAAGTCGCCACCGGCTTACACGCGACATGATACCGCCTGTGTTTTGACTGCTGCGATCAAGTCTCGCGTGGGTAGAGGTGGCCTCTGTACTTGACGCTTGAGTTAAGGAAGGGAGTGACGTCGCAACGATGAATCCCGCGCAGCTGCTGAACCCGAAGGCGTTCAAGAAAGAGCAGGCGAAGGCCAATAAGAAGCGAGCGCCTAACTATGGTGAGTCGTTCTACGTTCCTTTCATGCTCACTTCGGCTCCTGAGACGTCCTGAGTTGTCCCCAAATGTCCCGTGAGCGTCCGTGCACGTGCTCGTCTGTGATTGCGATGCGGCATGTGAGAGAGTGCATATAAGAACCCTCGCCGCCACCACCGTCGTCGCGAACAATCTCGACAAATTCCCAGCACCGCACGACCAGATACCCACCCTTGACGACAACAAATTCCCACTGTTCGACCTCCATCTTTTGACTACTGCCCATTACACGTCCGAGAAAGATCCATCAACCATCCTCGATACATTGCACGAGTCTCGACTGCCTCCGCAACTTGCACGACGAGACTACTGTGCACACGAACGAGCCAACGATCTTGCTGCCTACACCTCGATCACAGCAACCATGGTCAATCTTGACTTCACTAACCCACCACCGTCGCGAATGTCGGATAGTTCTCCGTTCAACGCGGCATCTTGGCTGACCCATCAAGGCCCTAAACAGTCGCGTAAACCCCAACCTTCTGAAGAGCCTTCAGCAAGCTCCATATACCAAAAGCCTCCGCCTGCGGCTTTACTCAACCCCAAAGCAGCAGCTAGCAGCAGCAATGCCAAAGCCGGCGAGAGTGGCGAGGGCAACATGAGCAGCGCAATCGACCCTAGCGCTTTGTCTGTCGAGAATGGAGATTCGAGCGCGAGTAGTGCAGGAACGAGCCAGATGCTGCAAAGCTTGTACAACACTACCGAACGCGAATATGCACCAGAGCGCAAGCACAAACTCCCAATGGACGAGGATGAGGGTGACCCTGAGCAGAAGAAGGCAAAGACCACCTTTGGCGGCGTGGGCAGTGGTGGCACCATTGGAGAGTATCGTAAGGAAGAGCAGAAGAAGCTGGCTTCGGAAAATGGGCCTGCTTCCGCGGCCATCGATTTGACCGGGGATGATGACGAGCTAGTGATCACCGGTGAGAATTTCAAGCCCAAGCGTGATCCTGGAGAGGAAGAGGTCTGCATTGGCGTACTTCGTGCTCAAGGCAACGCAGACCGTGTGCCTGCTGCCGGAGCTTTCATGGGTAGAGAGTTCTGGCCCGTGACGAAGATCACCTTGAGGAAAACGAACAACTTGAGGGATCATGTCATTGAAATGATCGATAAGAACGGAACGGCTTTCGGACGAATTGGTATTATCTTCGCGAAGCCGTTGTCACAATTGATGGCTGGTGCTCATCTGAGCGGAATTCGTCTCAAAGCTTTTCTGGATCAGAGGAAGCGCCATGAGGGAGAGTCCGTAGGTGCTCGAACTTCTCGAGTTCTACCTATGCGAATTTCACTTTACTGCAAGCAAAAGGCTGTGCAGCAGGTCGGCAGATTTCTTTCCCAGAACCAGCTCTTCCTGGAAGCGCCCATTGAGAATGTTGATTCTGGGAGAAGGATCATCAATCCGCATGTGCCTCAGGCTTATCAAAATCAGCAAATCGGAGCAAGGAAGCCAGTCTCCGGCAATTCTATCGCCTATACTCTTCGGACTGCGGAGGAAATGAAGAGAGATGCTACCACACTCATCGACACGCTTGCGAAGAACGAGAATTTGCCAGAAATGGAAGCTAATCCACAGATCATTGCAACCAGTCTTTTGGCCCACCAGAAGCAGGGTTTGCAATTTCTCACCGATCACGAGAATCATGACCAAACGATTCAGGAGAACGGTGACACCAGCGATAGCCAAGGGGAAAAGTTTTCACTGTGGAAGCCCATCGCCAAGGTCAACGGCAACCAAGCTTGGTACAATGTGATCACTGGCCACGAAGTCCGCGAGAGGCCGGAGCCCGTTCATGGTGGTATTCTCGCAGACATGATGGGTCTTGGAAAGACGCTAAGCATCCTTTCGCTTATCGCCGCGACTGTCGACGGATCACGCAAGTTTGAAGCGAAGCCACCCCCGAATGATGTTGAAGGAGTGGTGCGCAACGCGAAAGGCACTCTTATAGTTTGTCCAAAGTCTGTCCTTTCCAACTGGACTGAGCAGATTAATACTCACGTCATACCTAACACGCTGACACACTGTGTCTATCATGGACCGAATCGTACGCAAGACCTTGAAGAATTGGCCAAATACGACATTATCCTTACGACGTATGGAACTGTGGCATCTGAGTTCAGCGACTCGCTCAAAAAGAAGAAGGCTCTTGCCTCTATCAACTGGTTCCGCATTGTGCTAGACGAAGCGCACACAATTCGCACCGCTTCTACGCGTGGCTCGAGAGGCGCGTGTGCCCTGAATGCTGAGTGTCGTTGGGCTGTAACGGGCACACCGGTGCAGAACCGCCTCGACGACCTCGGCGCTCTCATCCGCTTCCTGCGGATCAAGCCTTTCGACGAGCCTAGCAATTGGGCTCAGCACATCGTCGCGCCTTTCAGGAATGCTAATTCAGACGTTCTTCAGCATTTGCGTCTACTCGTTGACAGCATCACCCTACGTCGCGGCAAGGAGAATATCGGCTTGACGCAGCGCACAGAGGTATACCTTCGGATTGAGTTCTCCCAGGAGGAAAAGCAGCTTTACGGCATGTTTGCTTCCAGGTCCAATATGCAGCTTCGTGGCATGATGAGGGAGAGCAATACTCTGCGCGGCAAGTCCTATGCTCACGTCCTGAAGTCGTTACTTCGTCTGCGTATGATCTGCGACCATGGCAGGGAGATGCTGAACGAGGAGGACCTCAAGGATCTTGAGGGCATGGATGCGAGTAACGCCATCGATCTAGGCGACGAGCCTGATCTAGAGACCGACCGCAAGTTTATCTCTGATCGTCAGGCATACGAGCTGCTCAAGATGCAGAGTGAGAACGACCTGGATTACTGCACGAGATGCAATAAGCGTATCGGAGGCAAGAAGCCCCGGCAGAGCAGTGACCTGGATTCCGAGTCATCTTCTTCCGACGATGAGGACGAGAATGACACGATCGGCTATCTCGATCCCTGCTACCATCTGTACTGCGGCGTCTGCAAGGATGTCCTAGTCGACGAAACCACATTCCCGAAGCTGCGCGTCGACGGCTACCACGAGTGTGAGACTTGCGGCGCCTACGTCAAATTCGACTTCTTCGCCTTCTCCCGCCGCAAATTCCAAGACTATCTCGACGACCACGCGCCAGGCATGAAGAAGGCCCGCCGCGCGACCTGGGACGCGGACAACTACAGGGGCCCGCACTCCAAAGTCCGCGCCCTGCTCGACCAACTCGACAAATCCGCCCAGGAGACCGCCGCCCTTCCCATGGGCGAGCCACCCATCCGCAGCGTCGTCTTCACCGAGTGGACCTCCTACCTCGACCTACTCGAATACGCCCTCGCGCAGCACGGGCACAGCTACGTCCGCCTCGACGGCAGCATGAACGTCAAGCAGCGCTCCGCGGTCCTGCAGACCTTCAAGTCCGACCCCAGCGTCACCGTCCTCCTCGTCTCGATCCGCGCCGGCGGCCAGGGCCTGAATTTCACGGCCGCGAACAAAGTCTACATGATGGAGCCGCAGTTCAACCCCGGCGTGGAGCACCAGGCGATCGACCGCGTGCACCGCTTGGGACAGGAGCGCGGCGTTGAGATCGTGCACTTCATCATGTCGGACAGTGTCGAGGAGGCGCTGCTGAAGCTTCAGGAGAAGAAGATGAAGTTGGCCAGGCTGAGTATGGACAAGAAGAAGACGAGGAGCGAGGAGGCCAAGAAGCGGATTGAGGAGTTGAGGGAGCTGTTCAAGTGAGCGATGTTGGGCCTTTGCGGGTCCGCTGTGAGGGTGATGGGTTGGAGAGGCTGGAGGACAGTCTTTCCTTTTTGTTTTGCGATACCCCTGCGGCTATGGCGGAGGGGCTTTGGCGGGTTACCACTGGCGATGGGTGGTTGAGAATATGGCGATCAATCGGTACCTACAGCTAGGAATGCACCGAATCGCCGTGCACGCGAAACATAGTGAATGAATGCAAGCTCCACTTATCAAGTCTCTCGTGCCTCTAGTGATGGAAGACTAGAAATGACGGTGCGCCAATGGAGGTAGCGACCTCGAAAGATCAAAGGAACAAGAAACAATGTTTTTTTCTACGCTGAAACACCATTCCTCTCCACACCGGCGATAGCAAAACATTACCCTGAAACCAAACCGACAGCAATTTCCCCGCCACAACCGCCTTCACCAAGTAACAAGAGAAAGACTCCCACACCACACAGCCCAAGACCCCTCTCTCCAAACGCCTCCCCCGCCCATTCCTCCCCCCGAACAACCACCAACATCACATCCACAACCCAACCAACTCCCCCACCAACCCAACAACGCCCTCCACACCCCCCAACTCCTCCTCCAGCCTCTTCCCCACCCAAACGCCCACCCTATCCCTCCGCCCCGCCAACCGCCTCACAGCGCCCCTCAACCTCTCCACGCCGCCCGCCTCCAGAACCCTCGCCAGCACATCCCCATCAACACACAGATCGCCTTCCAACCCGACCCCCTCGCCCGCGAAAAGCGGCACCTCGTCTTCTTCGCGCCCCGCGAAACCCGCCGGCAGCGCGCGCTCGCGGCTCTCGAAGAGCGCCTCGTCGACGCCGTAGGGCGGGTCGTCGGCCGTGTGCGGCGAGAAAGAGTGGCTCCACTCGATGACGCGCTGCAGCCAGAAGAGGCGGCGCCAGAGCGGTGGGGAGAGGAGGGCGATGCCCGTTAGGGAGCCGTCGGTGGAGAGGCCGAGGAGGTCTGAGGCGAGGACGCCAGGGGGCGGAGGGGCGCGATGTAAGGGGCGGACGTGAGCGTGCGCGAGGCGAGTGAGGGAGGTAGGGAGGGAGGTTTGGGCGAGGAGGCGGGTGCGGTGGGTCGAGTCTTGGGGGGTGGGGGAGGTGAGGGTTTGGAGAGTGTGGGTTTGAGTGCTTTGCAGGGCGATGGGGGATTTGGGGAGGGAGACGATGACGTGGGATTGAGAGCGGTCGAGGCGGGGCGCTTGGGCGATGGGGGCGAGGCGGTGGGTGTGGTCGTCGTTGTTGTGGCCGGGGGAGGAGAGGGGCTCGAGACGGAGGGTGGTAAGGCCGTCTTGAGCTGTTGAAACGTAGATGAGGCCGTTGGTGATGGAGATGGATGTGCCCTCGCTGGCGAGCTTGAGGGGCGCGCAGATCTCACCCCATCTTCGCTCTGAGGTGTCGAAGCGAGAGGCGATGATCAATGAGCCCGTACACGCGACGTATGTCAACTCGTCGTACAGGGCGAGTGCATATACGGGTCGGTCGAACGTCGAGACCCGGCCTTCCTTGACGTCGACAATCTCCCAGTTTTTGTTGCTCGGCTGCAGGAAAGCGATGCGCCCTCGTTGCGAGTTGTGTTTCGTGAAGCTGCCGCCTACCATTATGAAACTGTACCGCTTTTGATTGGCTTCGAACGACCATTCTAGAAGAGCGTACACCCGTTCGCCCGGTTGCAAATCGAAAGTAAAGGAAGGCTCGCCTTTGTCCGCCGGAATGAAGTCGATCACAGGCCATACCTGCCGTCGTTCGGCAGGTTGAGCGTTGCGCATGTTGGATGGGAATGAGCGAGTAGCGGTACACATTGAAGCGCAAATAAGGCTACGCTGCTGCTCGGCGTAGATGAGACGGCTTGGTGTCCCGCTCACGCGGATCTGTCGCGGGACAGTGGTTGTGGTCTGGTCGATCGATACGAAACAAACTTCTGACGAAGATACGAGAACAGCACAGCCAGCAAGACAGCCAATCTCTTCGCTGCTACTCAAGCTTTCGGCTGAGGGCATCTTGGAGACCGCTGTAATCGGCCCCTGCGCCATCTCCGGCCGGTTTTTGTCCGAGATCCAGAGGTTTTGAACATAGACGGACGAAGCGCTCCCTCCATCCCATGTGATCACACAGGTGTCAAGTCCCGTGAATGCGTACGCTCGGCTAGGATCGTTGGCTTGTCTTGCCACTCTGACTGTCTCATGCCCGAATCGCAAAGTGTGAGGCTCGCCAAAGGTTGGGGAATTTTCCAGATCGATCGTGATCAATACGGCCCTACCGTCACGTAGGCCGCAAATTGCCATCATTTCCGAGGATTTGCTGGCGCTCACATACGTTGGACGGAGCAGAACGGCATGGTCGCACAAGCCTTGTGCGTCTTTGACGATTCGGAGAGAGTCGGAAATCTTGAGGGTTGAGGACGTGTTGTTGTCCACAGTGAAAAGCTGAAGGTCGCCTTCGACAGTTGCCACCACCCCAACGATGCTGCCATTGTGCACCGTTGTGGCGAGACAGAGTGCCTCTTTTTCCAGCGTCACTGGGCTACACAGTTGACGCAGCCCTTCAATTTCTTCTGCGTGCCCATCGTTTTGCCGAACAGCGTGGTGCTCAAAAGCCAGAAGACTAGATCCATCACTACCGCGTTCCACTACGACTGCTGTATTGAGGTTAGGCTCGAATGATGCGGCGGTAATGGTACGGTCTTTGCCGGCATCCCATCGTGATCGATCTTCAAAATTCGCTGTCACGCTGGCGCTCGTGCGAATAGACGTCTCGCTGACCTGCAACAAGTGGCCATTTTCGAGAACGCCAGCTGCCAGTGTGCGCTCATTCAAGGCCATGACGGTAGTGTCAGACTCGTCCAGCTCCGACATATTTTGCATATCAGGATCGATATCGAGCAGACGAGTAGAGTACGGCGACGAAAGCAGCATCAGAATAGAGCCCGTCGAGACATTCGGGAGCACCCAAGCTCCAACAGCACTCTTGAGTCCGTCCAGAGGGACGTAGCTCGCTAGCCGCGCCTCCAGTCCTTTCCGCAGCTCAGTGATGCAGCCGTACGGTTCGGAGCCGGAAGTCACGAACACTGCATCGACCGTCCGCGGTGATCTGTTGTGAGACTGAGGCAGTCTAGACACGACCATGTCGACGCTAGATGCCCAATTGGGTAGGATCTCGCTGTCTCTCATAGCCATGGACTCGATGCGGTCCATTTTGCGGATGCCTGCCGACGGCCAGTTGCCGATGTGCACCACTCGCCCGTTGCTCGCATCTCCCATTACAGCGAGTATGTCTGGGTCACTCGGGTCGCCAAGCGAGGCAAAAGCTGTGCCCGCGTGACAGCTGACATTACCGGCGCTACTTGTCTGTAAGGTGTCGAAAGTCGTCGTGTTGACAAGAGCGACGAACCCGTCTTCGCGAATGAGGTAGACAGTGTCCCGCGATTGGTCTGCCGATCTGTTACGGCGGGGCCGGCACCAGCTTGTCCACGTGGGTTTCCTTGGAGATAGTCCTGGGAGGTCGGTCTCGTCAAATTGAGCATTCAAAGCGATGCTTCGCATCGATCCGGAAATAATGTCCTTCTGAAGCTTCATTTCATTTCCAGTGATCATAAGAAAAGCAGCTTCTCGCAGTGGGATGAGCAAGCTGGGAACAGCCCTTGCGGAATCGATTGGCTGCGGTTGATGTACAACGGCGGCGCGTAAATGTGTGTTTCCGTACCAGTCGATCCATACTGCTTTTGTTCTGCGGTGCTCGATGACAATGACCAGTAGAATGATGTGGTCTGGATCGTTCTTGGGCGGATGTAAGAACTCCAGATGTTGGATGACTCCCTCAACCGGGACTGGTCGCTGAGCAGATAATGGCCACCAGTCTGGGTGGTTGGAATGGATCTCGCGTTGGATTTGCTCCTTGTTTTTGGCAGAGTAGATTACTACCTCCCTCTGATTGGCTGCCACGGCTACAGCTCGAGAGGACGGATCTACGGCGAGATGCTCTCCGACCTGATAGATTTCTTGACTGAAAGTTGGCATAGGACATGTCTGATGAACGAACTGTGGCCGGCCGGTGCCGTCGTCCTTCAGGTACAGGAAGACCAGATCATCCGTGTCAAGGGTAAGCACAACGAGCTCGGGCGGGGCACTGTACCTCGCGTGTGTGCTTTTGGTGTCCCCGTTTGACTGTTCCGTTTTGAGGGAATCGAAATGATCTCCGGTTTCGGGTGGGTCAAGGTCGAGAGGGAAAGTCCGCGCTGCCCTGATGCGGGCTGCGAAGTCGTCCTTGGTGGCGATATGCTCAAGGTGGCCCTTGTGCTTGACCTGCTTGACGTGGATGAAGTGCTCTCCGACTAAGACGACATCGTTGAAGCTCCAGCTCCTGAGTCGGGCGTGCAATATTGACTTGCACACAGGAGTGCGAATGATGGTCTTGGTGAGAACGCCTGGCCTTTGCGTGGCGGCGTTTGGAGGCTGAACGGAGCCCATCATCTGGACATGATTCTACAGCGACAGACAAGTAGACAGGTCGATTGAGCTGGGATGCGTACAGGGAGATGTCCTAGTAGGAATGCTGCAAGCTAATATATCATGGCGTCGAAGATCCCACAGCATTTGACGACTCATGGGCGGGCTTCAAGATTGAGCGGCCCCAGCAAGTCGACAGCGTGAGGCTTCGGCGAGTGGACGGCAGTCGGCGAGGCGTACAGGCAGCACCTTGCGTTGGCGGGCGCGCGGGATGCGATATTTGCTTGGTGGAGTTGGCGAGATGGCGGTGTTACTGCAATCATGCCGTGGACAGGCGGTGCGAGCTGCGTGCAGCAACGCGGGTCCAAGGTCGAAGCCTTCGCAGGTGGCAGGCGGAGGGCGAGCGGAGGCATCGCGCTGTGCCGCAGGAGGCAGCGAGCGACGGGCGAGCGAGTGCCTCCTGCTCGCTCAGCGTGCCACCTCAGGCTCACGCATCATCCATCACACGGGCACGCGGGCTCAGACACCGGGCCGACGACCTTCGGGAACGACGAAACTCGAGGTCGCCCTCCCGACGTGCGACGGGCAGCGATTGCAAGCGACAGACACCTTGCATACACTAAGTACAGTACAGTACAGTACAGTGCAGTACCACGCCGCCGGCAGCACTTGCTCACCCCGGCAGCCCAGCGCGCGCCGCAGATCCTCTCTGCAGCGAGTCTGCGTCCCGTCTGCATCACGGCGTCTAATAAAAAACCGACCGCTCGCATTTCGTCCAGCCTCGCTGCGAGTGACCCGTGATCCTCTGCGGCCTGCCACCCGGGTCGCACGCTGCGTAGGCGCCGCCTCACTCCAACCCGTCTCCCCGCGCCTTCACCACTCCTCGCCCGCCTCCTTCATCAATGCACCACCTGCCTCGCGCGCTGCCGTGCCTGCGACTCCCCTGCCCTTGGTCCCGCCGCGCCGGCACCCTCTCAACACTGCTCATTCAAACCTCGCCCACGTGCCTCCGCCCGTCACATCCTCCACCGACACAGCCTCGCCGGAACGCCGACGCCTCTCCTCCTTGCATTGACCGGGAACCGCGGCCGCAGTGGCCCTATATTGGGCATTAATCTGTGTCGCCCCACTTGTCCGCAGTACTGTCCCAAGGAACCCGTCGTCATGGATCCGGCTCTGACAGAGACAGCTCAAAGGCCTGCAGCCGGCCACATCCCGCCTCTGTCCACGGCAAACGATAATCAACCGCTGTCGGAGGAAGAACAGGCTAAGGTAAGGCAGATCACCGATGCGAGTGACAGCTGCAACTACCTGGCCCTGCGTGGCCTGGCCGCCTCACCCGGCGGCTTGATCAACGATGAGGTCCGTCGCTTAGTATGTACGTCAATGCACGCTTTCTGTCATAGCCAATCTGGGAAAATGCTCACAAAACTTCAGGGCCAGTTGTCTTGGGCTCGGAGAAGGTCGGTCCAGCTTCAGATATCGATTGGAAAAAGCTACCGAAACATCGCGAAGAGTCCCAAGTCGAACTAGACGTCAACCGCTCGTTCGTTTACTATCCCACAGGTGCGTATGCCCCACGGACGTGCCAATGCACTGCACGCTTTCGGGTACTGACACGTATGACCTCCAGACGAATCAGACGAACGAATCGATGCAAGGAAGCAAGAACTATCCAACGTAATTACCGAAGTTCTGCGCCGCCATCCAAAGATCAGCTACTTTCAAGGCTATCATGACATCGTCCAGGTATTGCTCCTGGTCCTGGGAGCTGAAGCCGCACCTGCAGTTGTGGAGAGGCTCTCCCTGCTACGGATCCGTGACTTCATGCTGCCGACAATGACAGGGGCAATATCGCATCTTCAGCTCCTGCCGTCTATTCTAAAAGCAGCAGACGCCGAACTGTTCGCCCACCTGAGCCAAACAGCCCCATTCTACTTCGCCCTACCAGCTACTCTCACCCTCTACGCCCACGACATTCAAGAGTACGGCGACATCGCCCGCCTATTCGACTACCTCCTCACCAACGAAGCCGTAGCCTCAATCTACCTCTACGCGACAGTAAGTTCTTCCACCAATCACGCCCCCACGCCGCAGATCAGACGCATCACGCACGCCAACCACGCACCCAAGAACAAAAGCAATTCACTGACGACCCACGCCCCGGCAGATCATCCTTTCTCGCAAAGCAGAGCTCCTCTCCCTCGAAGCCGACGAGCACGACATGCTGCATGCGATCCTCTCCAAGCTGCCCAAACCCCTCGACCTCGACGCCCTGATCGCCCGCTCCGCCGCCCTGCACGCCGCGCACCCGCCCCCACGCCTCGGCGGCCTAGCCTGGTTCGCCGTCTCGCGCAACAGCGTGCTCAAGACGACGCGCGACGCGGCCAGCCTCGCGGCGCAGACGCTTGCGGATGGCGAGCGCTTCTTCGAGCGGCATGCGGCTGACGTCGCGGCGCAGGAGGCACGGGAGAGGCGGGTGAAGGAGGCGCGCAGGCTGGCGGTCAAGTATCGACGGCCGGCGCTGGCGACGGGCGCGGCGGTGCTGGTGGCTGTGCTGGCTGTTTACCTGCGTAGGGTGGGGGGTGTGCCGCCGTCGTTGTCGGTTGCCGGGGTTTATCAAGCGGGTCTCATGCTGAGGGCTAAGGCGCTGGGGCTCTTGGAGAGGTTGGTAAGGTAAGAGTGGCTGGGATTGGATTACGAGCACCTGGCTATTTTCAACGCTGAGGACCGCTTTTCATGGTTCTGACTTATGACTTTGTCTCATCTAATGTCTGGTCTGGCTTGGGATCTGGGATGGCAAGGCAGGATTGCAGCGCAAGTGACATGGTCTACCAGGGCCGAGAGGTTCAAGCTGGGATTCGCAGGATCCTCAACAGAACTCTAAAGAGGACGAAACATCTCTTTCACTGCATCACATTTTTCTAGAGTGTCGGCGGAGCCTGGCCTTTGCAGGGAGTACCTTTTGCAACTGGACGCGAGGGAGATGGAGATAAATTCGGAGATAAACATGACATCACGCCTAATAAAGCGCGTTCAACATCTGCAAAGGAACACGCAGTCAAAATGACAAGCGTGCCTTTAGTCGGCTCTGTCGATTCGAAACATTTCCCTTGCCGGCGTCATTTACGTATTGTACGACAATCGGGACTGGCTGGTTGTACAAAGACCGCGAAAGCAATTCTCAGGCCTTTTGCAACACTGCTCGAACCCTGCCCAGCCAACGCGGGAAGTTTGCGTGGAGTCGGCAGAAACAGACTGCGAACTCTGACTTGACGACTCGCAGATGGCGCCATCGATAACTCCGTTGGCTCTGAGCCTTTTTCGGTGGGGATGGGCGCTCGCGCGGTCGCGGTAGGTGTGGGCCGAGACTCTGTCGTCGTCCAAGTCTCGCGTGGCGGGACGTTTCTTTCTTGCTGCAGAGCCGATCGCTTGTGACTTCACTCTTCACGTTCCGTCGCTAATCATCTTTCGCGCAACGTCGTCGTTACCGCGCCGCGATTCAACGAAGCCCGTCCGGACGCTGCTCCGAGCTTGTCGTCAAGCGCATCGCGACAAACGCCACCTGCTTCATCAGCCGCGCGCTCGAGTGGCGAACGACGACACGACCGCGCTCAACACCGCGCTGGTCTGCTCGTGGCACCGGAACAGAGATGTTCGGGCGCAAGCAACCCGCGGCTGAGAGTGAGGCGTGGCCGGAGTCGCCGCAGGCCTACACGCACGATGGCGCCAGCAACGATGGCTCGCGCGACGTGATGGACCCGGACAGCGGCGTCAAGCGAGGCCTGAAGAACCGGCACCTGTCCATGATGGCGTTGGCAGGTATCATCGGACCTGGGCTGCTGGTCGGCGCTGGCGGAGCGCTGCAGAACGGCGGTCCTGCGTCGTTGCTGATCGGCTTCGGCGTGATTGGCATCATCGCCTTCTCCGTGATGCAGAGCCTGGGCGAGATCACGACGCTGTTCCCCGGCGGCGGCAGCTTCATCTCGCTGGGCGAGCGGCTGGTCGACAAGGCGTTCGCGGTCGCCGTGGGCTGGAACTACTTCATCATCTGGGCGGCGGTGCTGGCCAACGAGTATAACGTCACGTCGAGCATCATGGTCTTCTGGAGCGACAAGGTCCCGCTCTGGGGCTACTTCCTGCTCTTCTGGAGCGCCTTCCTGGCCTTCCAGCTCATCGGCGTCGAGGCCTTCGGCGAAGCCGAGTTCTGGCTCGCGCTGGCGAAGCTCCTCGGCCTGACGGCCTTCTTCATCTTCTCCATCGTCTACGCCGCCGGCGGGCTGATCGGACAGGACGAGCCGCTGGGCTTCCGCTACTGGGACAACCCAGGCGCCTTCAACGGAAACGGCTTCCGCGGCGTGGCGACGGTCTTCGTCTTCTGCTCGACCTTCTACGCGGGCGTCGAGTCCATCGCCGTCGCCGCGACGGAGTGCAAGAACCCCGGCCGCGCCGTGCCCCAGGCCATCAAGCAGGTCTTCTGGCGCATCATCTTCATCTACATGGGCTCCGCGTTCTTCTTCGGCATCACCTGCCCGGCCGACGCCGAAGGCCTCGCCGGCAGCGGCGGCGGACGCGCCCTCCAAAGCCCCATGACGATCGCCATCCAGAACGCCGGCTGGGAGGGTGGCGTGCACCTGATCAACGCCTTCATCCTCGTCACCTGCGTATCCGCCATCAACAGCTCGATCTACATCGGCTCGCGCACCGTGCTCTACATGGCGAAGACGGGCGGCGCGCCGCGCTTCCTGGCCTACACGAACCGGCGCGGCGTGCCCGTCTACGCGGTCATCCTCACCAACGCCGTCGGCGCGATCAGCATGATGAACAACTCGACGGGCGGCGCCGAAGCCTACCAGTACATCGTCAACCTGTCCGGCATCAGCACCTTCCTGGTCTGGGCGTCGATCTCCTTCATGCACATCCGGTTCCGGCAGGCGTGGGCCTTCAACGCGCGCACCACCGCCCAGCTGCCCTTCAAGTCCCTGCTCTACCCCTGGAACGCGTACTTCGGCGTGTGCGCGAACGTCTTCCTGGCGTTCGTGCAGGGCTGGACGACGCTGAGCCCCTTCGACGCGGGCAGCTTCGTGGACGCGTATATCCTGCTGCCGCTGTTTCCGATCATCTTCTTCGTCTACAAGTGGGTGAAGAAGACGCGGTTCAAGCGCGTGCGGGAGATCGACGTGGATTCCGGGCGCAGGGTGGATTTGGATAAGGTTGGGGAGGGGGATGAGTTGGATGTGGAGGGCGGGTTGGCGGCGGAGAGGCCGTCGGTCTGGAAGAGGGCTTGGAAGAATTTTTGAGAGGATGTTGGGAAATGTGGTGAGAGTCTAGATCTAATACATGCAGCCTGTCGAGTCAGGCTTTATAGTCAAGATGTAGAAACGAGACGACTTGCCTAGAACTGGATTTTCATCTTCCAGATTTGTCTGTGGAAATTCAGAACACTCTATGCTCCTGCATTATCATCGTGTGTGCGAGTCGCCCAAAGATACTCAATACCGCTCCACGGAACTTAGGTGTCAACTTGGCTTTCATGCTCAGGATGCTTTTTGAATCTTGTACACGGAAGTATTTACAAGTCTCAACCCTTGTGAGAAAATGCGCTAAATCATGACCATCATCGTGTCCCCAGAGTTCCGCAGAACGCCTCAAAGAACACCCACCTCACGTCCAACCATCAGCCTCACGAGCTCTTGACCTTCTCAGTCAGCTCAGGCACCTTCTCGAACAAATCCCCGACGAGCCCCACATCCGCGACCTGGAAGATCGGCGCGTCGGCATCCTTGTTGATCGCCGCAATGACCTTGCTATCCTTCATGCCAGCCAAGTGCTGGATGGCGCCCGAAATGCCCGCGCACAAGTACAGCTGCGGCGCGACGTTCTTGCCCGTCTGGCCGACCTGCAGCGAGTTGTCGGCGAAGCCCGAGTCGACGGCCGCGCGCGAGGCGCCGATGGCAGCACCCAGCGCGTCCGCGAGCGGCGGGATCACGCGGTCGAACTCCTCCTTGGACTTGAGGCCGCGGCCGCCGGAGACGACGCGCTCGGCGGTCGCGAGCTCGGGCCGGTCGCTCTTGGCCAGGTCCTCTGAGACCCAGGTCGTGGTGCTCTCGGCCTTGGGGTCGACGCCCTCCTCGACGGCCGCGGAGCCGCCCTCGCTCGTGGTGTTCTGGAAGGCGGTGCCGCGGACGGTGATGACCTTTGTGGCGTCGGTGGACTGGACGGTCAGGATGGCGTTGCCGGCGTAGATGGGGCGGATGAAGGTGTCTTCGCCCTCGATGTCGGTGATGTCGGAGATCTGCTGGACGTCGAGCAGGGCGGCGACGCGCGGGAGGAGGTTCTTGCCGAAGGCGCTGTGGCCGGCGATCACGTGGGTGTAGCTGCCCTTCTTGATGTTCTCCAGCAGCAGAGGGGCGTAGTTCTCGGGCAGTCCCTTGTCGTAGGAGGCGTTGTCGACGTAGATGACTTTTTCGAGGCCGGGCACTTTGGCGGCTTCGGCGGCGGCGGGCTGGGCGTTGGCGCCGGCGAGGAAGCCGTGGATCGAACCGCCGAGCTTCTGGGCGGCGGTGATGGAGGCCAGGGAGGAGGGATTCAGTTTGCCGTCGCGCTGCTCGAGGACGGCGAGAGTGGAGGCTAATCGGCGAAGGTAGGCGTCTTGGGAGAGGCGAGAGATCGGGGTGGAGCGCTGCTGGCGGAGGCAGGATTGGGCGCCTCGGAGGAGGCTTGTGCGAAGTGTGGGAGCCATTGCGAAGGATGTCTGTGTGAGAAGAGAGGGGAAGGAGGGTGTTCAGGCGGGCTCTACACAACACCTCCACGCGCAATGGATTGCATTGTCACAGCGAGCTCGGCGGCTTTGCCTCTAAGCCGAGGTCGCGAGCAAGTTAGCCGGAAAGTTTCACGTGCCTCAGGCAGCATCGGTCTGATGGATCGAGACGTGCGAGATAGTATCTCATATGTGATGATTACTTGCGTGAGGTAGTTTCCAAAATATCTTGTGGCTGCTCACGAATATCTCACGTCTTGCATTTTGCGAATAGTTTGTTGATACAAGGGGATATAGCTCCGTCTCCACTAGAAAGAACAGGTCGCAAGTACAGAGACAAAAAGGTAAGATCAAACACACCGCATCGCGTGGGCCCTCGCAGCCTTGAGGTAACTCCGTGAACACCGTTTTCTATTCCTTTGGCCAGCTTCAACCTCAGATCTCGTGTCTCATGAAGCCCTCGCTGTCCTCTCCCAAAGGCTCCACGCCCTCTGCACCCTCTGCGCGCTCAACGCCCATTTTCTCCGCCTGAGGCACCTCGATCTTGAGCCCACCGAGCTTGGCCTCGGCCTCGTGCACGCGCCTCCTGAAGGCCAAGCGGTCCAGGAACAGCCGCTGGCGCATGCGCTCGACTTCGCGACGCTCGGCCTGCAGGAGCGCCTCCATCTCGGAGAACTGCTGCATCTTGAGCTCGAGCTTCTGCAGCTGCAGGTTGACAGCGGCAGAAACCTGGTTCGTAAGTTGACGTTCTGCGTGGCTGGCGAGTGCGACAGATCGTGCAGCTGTGAGAGACAGGGCGGTAGTGGGGAGGTCGTGTGAGGAGGTTTGGGGTTCGCGGGTAGCCAAGGAGGTAGTGTCGTCCACATCCATGCTCTCGTCACGCTCGCCCTTAACTGCAGCGTCGGTGCTGGATGGGTCTTTCTCCTTAGCAGCGTCCTTCTCGGCACCAGGGGTGGCTTCACGCTCAATGCGAGACTTCAGAGTACGGCGCATCTCGTCTACACTGCGACCAGCAGCCTTAGCGGTCGTGGCAGGGTCTGCAAGGCCAGCAAGGAAACCCATGACGGACATGACCGGGTTGTCAAGCTGACTGAAAGGAATGCGTCCGCCACTGAGGTAGCCGAGATCAGATGCTCCAACGCCACCAGAAGTGCCATTGGCTGAAGGTGTCTCTTCCAAGTATTTGTCTTCGATCTCGAGCTGCAGGAACTTGAGCACGCACTCTTCGCGAGTGCGCGATCCGACGTGGTCTGCCACTGACTCCCAGTTGTCGTCAAACATCTCAAGGCCCTCCAGGAGTAGAAGCAGCTCGCTGTCTGACCAGGGCTTCTCCTTGTCGCCGAGACTGCGATAGCTCTCGTTCTCCATCTTGACATAGTCTGCCGCCGTCGTCGAGCTGGGGAAACGAGCTTCCTGGTAGCAGAGACTGCACAAGTCGTACCTTTGGTCTTTGTTGGGTTTGGGGTTGGTAGCGCTGGGAGCGGGGTTCTTCGAGTTGTGGTATCGTACGCGAGTGCAATCCTTGCCACAAGAATGGCAGAAATACTGCTTGCCTTCTTTCTTCAAGCCCTCCTCGAGCTCACTGCCCTCAGCGACCTCACCCTCGGCCTTCTTCGGAGTCACATCCTTGCCCTTGTCATCATAGATGTTTCTGCGAACTTCGAGATTGAGATCTGCTTGTCCGGAAGAGGATGCGATGCGCTCAGTTCCAGGGTAGGGCTTTCCGGGAGTAATGGTGCTGTTCGGTGCAGGTTGATGCGGCTGCAGACCGCGAGGGGTATCTGCTGTGATGCGGAAATGACCAGTGAAAGGCGGGCCAATGTTCGATGGGCGAGTGTCCGGGTCAATCTGAATGGGTTAGCTTAATCGCCTGAATGACACCTTGATTTTGGCATTCCTACCTGGTAGTTGATCAATCCCCACTGCTCCAAGAACTGGTGCACGCGCATAATAGCGCACACATCACCTGCCAGGTTCCTGCGGCAAGCGGTCACCGTCAGGTACTCAGCAGGGTTCAGTCGGTAGGTGTTGACCATGAAATCGCGGTAATCCTTGTACACAGCGGGAGTCTTGCTGCGGTTGCGGTTGTTGAAGAATTCGGGAAGCGCCTTCTTCTCCAGGTTATGGATCTGGTGCATGTCGAACCACGCGCTGTACGAAGGCAGAATGATCGCGTGGTTTTGATCAATCAGATGCGCGCGCGCAGACTGCTCAACAGCGCTCTTGTTGACAGCGGCGGGCGTAGCGCTGGTCGCGTCTTGCACGGCAGGAGTGCCATCCTTGGTGTCTGCCATCTCCTCGTCTTCGGGCTGGGTTTCTTCGGCCATTTCAGGCTGCGGCGCATTGGGCGCATCGAGTGGATTGTCGGAGACTGGTGCCTGCTGAGCATCTGATTCCTCCTGTGGCTGCGGCTTCTCATCCTGTTGTGCGGTGGTGGTGTTGTTGTCGGTGTCCTCGGCCATGGACGTATCGCCCTCCTGTGCCTGCGCGTTCTGCTCCTCGACTTGCGCATTCTCAGCCGCGATCATGTCGTCGGAGGCCTGAGCCGGCGCTTGGTGATCCTCGTTGGCGAAGTTACTCTCCATGATGTATCTTCGCGTGTCGTCTTGATTGATTATTCGGTGCACCGTTTCCCTGTCGCAAACTGCGGTGATAACTCCAGTCGCGTAGCCGGAAAGACGCGGGGATAGCGACACCTGCTGTAGAGCTAGCCGCGACAATCAGAAAAGCCAATGTCCTCGGTGGATGATGTTGGTGGGGTTCGGGTGCGGCAGTGGTGGACACTTCGGGCTCGACGTGTCTGGCGTCGCGTTTGGGAAGAGCGGAGCGCAGGAAGTCGCTCGCCGCGCTTCCGTCTTGCAGCCTCAGGCCTCCCACGATTCGAACTCCCGCGGCGAACTTTCGCAGGCGATCGACTTGGGAACATGGGATGCGCACGAGAGCACGAGGGCAGGTTGTCCATCTCACACCCGCGCCATGCCTCGCAAATATCACGCACTGAAAGTGCCTGTAAGTTGACACTCGCGACACGCCTTCCACCCCACTTGAAATCGCTAATAACCAGCCGTACAGAAAGTGCGACAAGATTGGTCGAAATGGAATCTCTACAACCTTTCACGCATCAAGACCCCCAACGCCTCGAAACTCTCATTCTTCCAACAAAAATGGGCAGCTAAATCACTCGCTCGCGCTTACCACAATCCGTACGTTCGCGAAGGACAATGGACGCGCATGTTCGACCGTCGATTGCCTGCCGTGGTGCCCATGAACTTCCAGTACCTGGCCCGCAATGACGGTAGCGAACAAGCGTCAGGACGAGGAATGGGATTGGAAGAAGAGGATTCGCAGGAGAAGGAGCGATCGGAACCAGGAAGACGAAAATTACGTATGGGTATGGCCCAAAAGGCAACGCCTTACATGCATATGGCTTTTTATCCGCTGGAGAGGAGGTTGGACACCGCGATATTCAGAGCGATGTTTGCAAGCTCGAGCAAACAGGCGAGGCAGTTTGTTACACACGGCTGGGTCAAGGTCAACGGCAAGAAGGTGGGTTTGCGATTTCTGATTGAATGTCGTGTGGGGCTAATGTTGCGCAGATGACTTACCCTGGATACCTTTTGAACCCCGGTGACATGTTTTCGGTAGATCCTGAGAGGGTTCTGTTCGCCACTGGCGTTCAAAAACCTGTGCAGCAGAAACGCGGCGCAAAGAAGGCGGCGGCCGAGGGCGAGGAAGCTGAGGAAGGTCAAGAGGAGGCCAACGAGGAATCTAAGGAGGAAGCGAACGAGGAGAAGGAGATCGAGTCAAAGGAGGATCAGGCAGAGTCAGCATCCAACGAGGTCGACGCCGTGCCTGGGCCTGAAGAGGCGCTGAAGGCTCTCAAAAAGCTCAGGAATCGCGCATTCCATATCATGGAGGGCTCGAAAGCTGAACTGACCGGACGCCGCCGTCAGGAACTGCGCAGCATTTCAAAGACTGTCCGTACGACAATGACTAGATTTGGCCGCCGAGACAACAAGGATCCTGAAGGCCAGTCCGTCGAGGAGTTAACCGCGCTCCTCAACGACATCGTCTCGAAGATCCCCAAAGAGCACCTGCCCGCTACGGAGAAGACTTCAAAGTCCGAAGACGGCTCCTCACCGAAGTCCTCCAACCCTCAGACCCAGGACGAGGAGCACGAGGACAAGTACAAAGCTGCAAAGGACGCTCAGCTCTTGCACCAGGCCCTGCAGCGAGCGCGCGAGAACCCGTACGATCCTTCCAAGCCCTACCGAACGCCCTGGATGCCCAGAAGCTACATGAGCGCTTTCGCGTTCATCCCACGTTACCTCGAAGTTAACCAGAACATCTGCTCGGCCGTATATCTGCGTCACCCTGTGGCGCGCCCCGGCATCGCCGAGGTTCCCACGCCTCTCAGCGCAGAAACGATGGGCCTGGCCTTCAACTGGTACCTGAGGAGGCGATAGAGGAGTCGTGGGAGAGCGCGGTGTTTGGCGTATGATTCTTGAGGATTATTCCCTGCATAGCTTGCATGGTTCAAGGCGCGGCCAAAGGAGGCGAGGCCGCATACCTTATTTTGTACAACGTTGTCAATGTAACAATAGAAATAGAAATTCGCCCACATTGAAGCATCACAGCTGGCCCTGCTTCTTCTACTTGTGTTGCGTTGCCAAAACGTGCGTTTCTCGCTAATGGACCGCCCGCTTCGACGAGGGACGTTCGCTACCCATTCTCATACGAATTGGAAGTTTGCTGAGTGGTGGGTTCGTGATTGGAAATTGTTGTAAAAGCTACCTACACCAATCTAAGGCACATCAATGGCGGTCGACCGCTTCCCTAATTCAATCATCCTCAGAATCCGAGCCAAAGAGAAAAAGAAAGGAATCCCTGCACCGATTATCTGTCCAGTAACGCCCCCGCTGTGATTTACGTGAAATAGAGAGAAAACACCTCGTAAGCCAATACCGCCCTTTTTGTTTTAATCAAACGCCTCACCGTGGCCCTTCGCCGTCATAGCGCCCTCGTGCAATCGTTGCGCGATTTGTTCTCGCGTGAAGAATCCCTGGTCTGGTCCTCTCACCACCTTCCACCAGCCATGCCCTCCTCCGCAGCCTTGCCGCTAACATACCGGCGACGGCTGCCGCTTTCAGGCACGTACAACGCTTCGTCCGTAATGTCCGCCCCCGTCCGGCTCACCACCCTTCCACCGGCGTAAGGCGAGTGCTTGGGCGGTGAAGGCGGCATGTCGCCGCGAAGGTTGTAGCGGCTCCCGCGGCCATGAGGCGAGAGCTGCGGCTCCTGCGGAATCTGCGCGTAAGCGTCGTGCTTGCGGATCCCGCGGGTGGCAGACGCGAGGTCCCCGTACTGCTTGCCTCGGGGCGTGGCGACGGACTTGAAGTCGGTGTTCTCGTAGAAGTCGGGCTTGGACGTCTTCTTGGTGGCTGTGCGGAGGCTGGGGGCAGACTCGGAGTAGACACTGGAGCCGGCGAAGTGGCTGGACTGTGCGGAGGCGTTGGTGTGCGAGCGGTTGACGGCGGTTTCGTTGAGGGGCTGGCGCTCTTCGTGACCGACGATAGTGGGGGTATCGTCGTCTTCGTCGTTGTCTTGAGGGTACTTTTCGTAGTTCTGGTAGGTGGTTTCCTGGAAGCTGTCGTGGCGAGGGTGATGGGGAGAAGCGTTCTCGTCGTTCGGCGGAGTAGGCGGGTTCATACGGAGGGGCTGCGGCATGAATTGGGCCGGAGCGTCGGAGGGCACAGGAGACAGGAGTGGTGAGAACTGAGCCCTGCGCTCCGGCTCCGGGGAAGAGACCGGTGACGGGCGAGAGAAGTTTGGAGTGCGACGACGCGAAGGCGAAGGAGGTGCCATGGCGCCTAGATCGCCATCTCTGGGAGCGGCGTCGTCTAGCACGAACCAGTTATCGTTGAGTAGAGCATCCTGCTGCTGCGATTGGGCGTGTTCGTGAGTGGGTGCGTACTGGTGCTGTTGGTCGCGCATAGAGACGGAAGAGCCTGGACGAGGGGAGTGCGAGCGCGCCTGACTGGTGTGTGGAGGTACAGCAGGTGCATTTGCCAATGATCCTACGAAGGAGAACGAATCGCAGTCGCGCTTCTCGGGGTTCTGGTTTGCGGAATGCGTTGTTCGCGCAAAAGACTTGCGAGACGCACGGTCGTCTTGGGCTTGTTGAAATTGCATTTGTTCCTCCATTTGTTGACGCGAGAAACGTGCGGAACGAGGGTTGTGCGGAGAGAAGTCCATTTCCTGACCAATTCGACTGTGGCGGAATTCGACAGTTCGATCCTCGTGGCTGCTCTTGGAAAGACGTTGATCGTTCACATTAAGTGTGCTGCCACTCATGTAGCCCGGCTTCTGCATCATAGACACCGCAGATGCCTCCGAGTTCTTGTACTGATGCTTTCGACTAGTTAAGTTGTCCTCTAGCGGGTTCATGTCCGGAGGGTAAGTCGCGATCTTCCGGAACAGGAGGGTGAGCCAAATACCGAGTCCGATAGAGATGAGATGCAGACCTCCCACGACCGATGGGATGATGAATGTTGACAGCAGCAGAGGGCCGGTGCTATCCTCTCCTTGTTTGAAAATGTCGGTCCACCGCGTTTCGGATCCAATGGGCGCGGTCCAGTTCTGGTGAGCGAACAGAGCCGTGTAGACGTAAAACGGTATGAGACCGCCATCCATCACAATCGAGAAGATATGGTAGCTTGCGCTAGAGCCCGGTGTACGTCGTTTGGCAGGGTACGCAAGGTGGTAGACTCCATAAGAGGATATGATCATATCCCATGCGGGCTGTATCTCATTAGCAATGGTTTTCTTTGCGACCCGCGCCACCAACTTACAGGTATTCTCATGATCCAGCCTTGGGCGGTCTCTACGTTCCTCACGAAGATCACACAAAGTAGACAACCGACTGCACCCAGCACTTGTGCAATCCTCAAGCCAAATTGTACCCATCGTATTGCCGTCACTTTGGTCTTCGTGTTTGTCGGCATTGGCTCACGCGTTGGCTGGGGTGCGACGACCATAAAGCTGTCTGGGTGCTTGTTGAAATCGATCAACGGACCCTCCTTCTTCGGCTTGGACATCGTGCTCTCTGCGGCGGAGATCCATGATGCTCGTGTGACGGCCTTCGGGTCGAAGTCTGAATATGGGTATGCTATGTGGCGGCGCGAAGGCGGGTCGTAGAGGTAGGGTGCGTCGGCACCGCCCATTTTAACGATCGAATGCAGCGATGCGAAAGAATGTCGACGAAGTATGCAGACAGAACGAGAGGAATGTAACTGAGATTAAGCTCCCAAGACCTGAGAGGGTCGCGCGGTGGTCTCACTGTATCCATGGCCGGGCCGTGTTTACGTTGTCAAGGGCAACTCCACAGGACCTCCAGTCTTGGAGAAGCGATCGCCCCAATTCGATTAGCCTTCAATGGATCCCGCCCCGATCTGGGCCGTGGCGCCCGCTTCCGGCGCCGTCGAGCCGAGATGACGCATTGGCATCTGATAAGCCAGCCCATGAAGCGAGCTTTTGTCTCGCGATCCATCTTCACGCTGCGCCAGTGTACATCAAAGCATGAATTTTCTCCGGCAGACGCCATACGTCTGCAATACTTGCCGCCACGGCTTTTCACTGCGGCGTAGTGGCATTAAGTATGGCCTCCATCGCTACAGTACCGCGACCTCCCGCCGTCCGATGCGACTGGCCGTCATCGGCTCGGGCCCTGCGGGCTACTACACTGCCTACCGGATCATGAAGAAGATGCCCGAGGCGTACGTTGACATGTACGAGTCGCTGCCGGTGCCTTACGGTCTTGTGCGATTCGGTGTAGCGCCAGACCATCCCGAAGTAAAGGTAGGGTGGCAACTACCTGCAACAAATGTGGGTAGAACTGATCGCTCATAGCCCGTCTAGAAAAGCTCCGAAACCCTCGACGATGTCGCGAAATGGCCTAACTTCAACTTTGTTGGAAACGTTTCGATCGGAGACGCGCCAGGCCTGCTCCCTCTGAAAACGATCGCGGAAAACTACGACGGCATGCTGTTTGCATATGGTGCTTCTAAGGATAAAAAGCTTGGAGTACCTGGTGAGGATTTTAATGGTGTCATTTCTGCAAGATCTTTCGTTGGCTGGTACAACGGATTGCCGGAGTATGAACACCTCAATCCCGATCTGCAGTCTGGCGACACTGCAGTGATCATTGGGCAGGGCAACGTCGCATTGGATGTTGCACGCGTGTTACTGGCTCCGCTGAGCCTTCTGCGTGAGACGGACATATCAGAGCAGGCCATTGAAGCATTGAGTAAGAGTCGTGTCACCGACGTCAAAGTCATTGGTCGCCGCGGTCCTTTGCAAGCACCCTACACGATTAAAGAGCTGCGAGAGCTACTGCACATGCCCGGCGTTGGATTTGTGCCCCCTCCTGAGGGATGGGACGATCTCATTAGAATCAACCGCAAGCAACTTCCCCGCCAATTGAAGCGAATCTCAGAGCTGTTGGAGAAGGGCTCCAAGACACCTATGGACCAGGCGCAGAAGGCATGGCAGCTTGGCTATCTCCGCTCTCCTGCGGAATTTCTTTCGACCGATGGCAAGAATCTCAGCGCTGTAGGCTTTGATCGGACGGAGTATGTCGCGGAACCTGAGTCTGTTCTCCCCAAAGATGAGGGCCCCGCGCTCTCTGGACCTCCCGCAGCAATGAATGCCATTCGCAATCTCCGAGTACGGAGCACCGGTGCGAAAGCCAAGGTCGACGCTACATTGGCATTCCGTTCGGTGGGCTACAAGAGCGAGCCGCTTGCGGGATTTGATCATCTGGGAATACCATTTGACCAGAAACTCGGCATCATCCCTAACGACATGCACGGCCGCGTCATTTCTCCCGACCAAGGACCTCTTGCTGGTCTGACAGCAGGTCACGTTCCGGGAATGTACTGTGCTGGGTGGGTGAAGCGAGGTCCCACTGGTGTTATTGCGAGCACCATGGACGATGCATTCCACTCTGGTGATATTATCATGCAAGACTGGGTGGACAATGTCAAATTCAACAATTCTGGTGACAGCGAGACTAAGGGTGGCTGGGAGGTCGTCAAGAAAGAAGTCGAGAAGAGAGGCATTCATAGCCTCAGCTGGGCGGACTGGGAGAAGATCGATGCTGAAGAGCGGAGGAGGGGCAAAGAGAAGGGCAAGGTTCGTGAGAAGGTCCGAGGCATTGAGGAGATGCTGAAGATTGTCAACTCGTGATTTGTATATATTGTACACATACACAGATTGTACAAATATCTTAGATGCTCACTGATGAGTCTCCTGAGGTAGACTTGCGCAGACGTCTGGTTCACTGTGCATTTCGTCAGGTGGCTTCGAGCTCACAACTCGAGACGGCAAGTGCCGTTCTGAAATTATACAACATCGTACGATACTTGTGGAGGCAATGTATCTTTGGCTTGTTCACAAACCGCAATCAGTCCGTGACAAATAGGTCCCATTGGTTCGTTGAAATGTTGTTTCATGAAGCGAACTGTCGCTTACGTCCATCGTTCTTTGTAGCGAACATCATGATCCTTCGCCAAGCGCTGCTAGAGGCGAGCTGAAGTAAGCATCAATACCACGTCAACTCTCCTACCATAAGAGCTGACGTTCCTGCTTTCAAGACACGATGTTCTCATGTTCCTGTACCTAAGCGATCTGTTCAGCCAGATAACATGCCCTCTCTGTTTTTGATAGCGGCAGGGTTCCTGCTCCTGTACTTCCTCCAGTACCCATACAACCTCGCACGCAACTATCTCACCGCCAGAAAGACCGGTCTTCCAATCATCGTAGTCCCAATCGATCAAAATGCATTCCTTTGGATGGTTATCTCTGTGCCGTTGCGTCCCATTCTGCAGGTAGGTTTGTGGGGCTGTCCATCTGAATTGGCAGCCGTATCGATTGATTCTAATCTATAGGACTCTCGCTGACACCCGCTTCTGTAGAAAGTTCTTTCCGCATCAGCATACGAACGCGTATCTCTAGTCATCTACGGCTGGGAATTTCACCAGAAGCTGCGTCCATTTGAGGAGCACGCCGAACCCCAGGGAAACGGCAAGACTTTCTTCCTAGTCACATGCGGACGCCCAGAAATCAGCACCTGCGACCGCGAGATAGCATATGAAATCACTCGGCGACCTCGCGGCTTCCAACATCCGGAACTTAATGCTCTCTTCGTCGGCAAATTTGGCCGCAATGTGCTCACAGACAACGGCGACCAGTGGGCAAAGCAGCGCAAAGTCATCGCCAGCGTTATCAACGAGCGTATCTCAAAAGCCGTCTTCAACGAGAGCATCCGTCAGACTAACAGTTTGCTGGGCGAGGTCTACGATCATGCCGACGGCAAGACTTCTGAGACGAGACGGATCTTCAACTTGATGAAGAAGATTACTATCCACGTCCTCTCTGGCGCTGGCATGGGCGCACAAGTGGAGTGGAACAGCAATGAGAATGAGAAGCCGCGCGAAGGCTACAAAATGACTTATATCGAAGCTTGTAAGGCCGTCATTGACGCCACTGCCGGTCCGATAGCTCTGCCGACTTGGGTGATGAATTGCTGGCCTCGCATCCTGCCTGGACATGCATTCATGAACAATCTTGGCCAAGCTGTCAAAGAATTCCCCATCCACACGAGGCATCTCATGGAGCGAGAGAGGCAGCGTGTTAAAGCTCATGGTGGTGAGACGAAGAGCAACATCATGAGTCAGCTGCTGCAAGCCTCTGAGGGTGACCCCAAGGCAGGCAAGGCGCTGACCGAGGAAGAGACAATGGGGAACTTGTACGTTTTCACTGCGGCAGGCTTTGACACGACAGCCAACACTCTTTCCTACGCCCTTGTGTTGCTCTGCCGTTATTCTGAGTGGCAAGACTGGATCCTGGAGGAGATTGATGAGCTGCTCCCGACTGAATCAAGCGAGCCGTTGGATTATGCAGCGATCTTCCCAAAGGTCGTCAGGGTCATGGCAATAATGCTGGAGACGTTGCGGATCTTCACACCGGTCATCCATCTTTCGAGGGAGACGAAGATACCGCAACTCATTGAGACGTCTTGCGGGACCTACAACATTCCAACGAATTGTGCAGTCTACATTGACAACGTGGGCTTGCACCTCGACCGTGACGTATGGAGAAACCTGAATAAGACGAGCACGGACGGCCATGAGTCTTCTGATCAACCTGATGAGTATGCCTTTCGACCAACGCGCTGGGTCAACCCACCGGGCTCTCAGACTCCGTTGTTCCAGCCACCGAAAGGGGCGTACAGTCCTTGGTCAGCGGGTCCGCGCGTATGTCCCGGACAGAAAATGGCGCAAGTGGAGTTTACCGCTATCTTCATGACACTCTTTCGAAGGCATCGCATCGAAGCTGTTCCGTTGACGGTCGATGATCACACAGAGAGTCGGAGTGAGGTCGATGCCAGATTGGACGCTGCGATGAAAGACTCCATTAGCATTCTGACTCTGCAAATGCAGAACGTGTATGATGTCACTGACGACGAGGTCGATGATGGGAAGGGTTTGAGAGTTCGCTTGACTAAGAGGCGATAAATGGCTTCGCAGTGGTTGATGTATATAATGGTCAGCAACAAGACCGGCAATAAAAGCTGTGCCGGGCGCACAATATATTTTCCCTCTCAATGAATGTGTACGATATCCATACGCTCACAACCATGACCGACATTCTTTCGGCCTCAGAAGAGGATGCACATGCATTGACTGATGCAGAGATACAAGAGATTCTAGACGACATCGTGTCGGGTGCTTCCGGAGCTTTGCTCCAGCTCAAGACAAGGGTTCCTCCTCTATACGCTCCGGAACCAAGACCAGCACCACCACAAACAATATCACATATAACAAGACACTGGAGGCCGTCTAGCGGACGTATTGACGCCGTCATAGCTGCCTTGTGGCTTTCGTCAATCAGCCTGCGCATATCGCACTTTTTGCGCAATACCCCAAGTCTGGCGACGACCATAAGAGCTCTCAGACCGCGGGGGCCGCTCGCAACAATGGCCTGGCTCGTCAGCATCACAAGAAGGATAGTCACAAGCTTCGTAACCTTCCTGATCGGACTATTCTTCGTCGTGCCCCTCGGCTTCTTCGCCCTAATCAGTACCTCCGCCGCCGTGGGATTCCTCTACCTCCTCATCGTCGCCAAAACCCTCAGCGACGGCTGCGACAGGCTCACGACCTGGTGGTTCAGCAGCAGCAGCAGCAGCAGCAGCAGCAGCAGCAGCGATCCCAAAGAACATCCCACCCTTCACCCCACCGCCACCACCACCGCCAACCAAGACGCCCCACCCAACGGCCTAACCACCCACTCCCGCCACCCCTCCAACGCCGGCTCCCAATCCTCCACCACAACCCCGCGCTCCGCGCGCTCCAACTCCGACGCCAGCCTCGCCAGCATGCCGAACCCGCACCGCGACTACGAAGGCGTGGGCGGGTGGAAAGCGGACGCGCAGGCCGACGACCAGGCGATCTTCATGAACATGAACAGCGGGCTGGGCGACCTGTCGCACTCGCCGGCGGCGCGGCGGCGGCGGTCCTTCGGCATGGGGTCGAGCGGGCTGAACTCGCCGGAGATTGTGATCGGTAGTGGTGGTGCGGGTGGTCGCCAGGCGGGGAGCTCGCATCATCTGCGGCGCACGTCGGGGACGGTGAGCCCGCAGAGTTACTTTAGCGTTCCGGTTGGAGGGGGCAGTTTCACGGCGATGACTTCGAGGCGGAGCAGTAGGGTGCTGGTGCAGAGTGATCGGGTGAGGGTGGAGAGTGAGGGTGTGTCTGGGGGCAGTGAAGAGGAGAGTGCGGTTGTGTGAGGGCGCTGATTGGGGCGGTGGGTGTGTTCAATTTTCCCTATTTGTGTTATGATTATGATGGGATGAGATTGTTGTGAGTGGCATCGTTGGGTCACAGCACCAACCTGTAACAAGCTCCTGGCGCGGACTGCTTCAGACTGTTACGATAGGGCTCATTTTGGATGCATGTCAGTACACATGTGAAATGGACATACTGAATCACAACAAAGGCCGAAAGCATCACGCATCCATTGTGTGACTAGACTGTCTTCGAAAAGAACCGCTCTCAGAGCTTGCTTGATGGATAATATGAATGACTAAACGATACAGTACCGCCCAACTCGATTACCTCCCCTGAATCAGCTCTTTCACACCTCACTCCCCACATACCCGCAACTCGACTACTACCAACGATGGACAAGCATTTAGCAAGACGGAACGCTGGAGTACTTGCAAGCGTTGCTGGGGCCAGAGGAGAGCTCCTTGGGCTCCTTGCCGTTGTTGTTGCCCTGGAACTCGACGCAGATCTTCTTGGTGGAGGTGGCGCAGGTGTTAGAGATGGAGGCGGTGTCGCCGTAGTTGGAGTTGATGCCGGCGAGGACCTTGCCGCCGCTGGCCTTGACGTTCTTGATGGTGACGGCGCGCTTGGAGCCGTTGCCCTTGCAGTTGCCGCAGCTGCGGTACAGCTTGCCGAAGTTCTGCACGCTGAAGCCGTCGATGGTCACGGATGAGGCGCCGTTGTTCTGGATGACCTTGTCCTCGGCGTCGCGCGCGCCGCCGCCCTTGATCATGGCGGTGCCGGAGCCCTTGAGGGTGAGGGCGTCCTCGCAGACGGAGGTCCACCAGACGTCTGGGAAGTGTTAGTTTGAGTCTTCAGGTTACTCAGGCTGCCAATACCTACTCTCGATGGTGCAGGAGCCCTTGCAGTGGACACCCTCGATCTGGTCAGCGCCAATGATGACGTTCTTGAGAGTAGCGCCGTTCTCGAGCTGGAAGACGGCGTCCTTGTCACCGCCCTCAGACTGGCCAGTGCACTTGACACCACGGCCGTAGGTCTTCATGCCGCCGTCAAACGTGCCGCTGATGACTTGGGTTTTCGAGTACTTGACGTTGCCCTTGCTGGCGGGGATGTTGAAGCTGAAGGAGCGCTCAACGAGCTCAGGGGCCGGAGCGGCAGAGGCGCCGATGGCGAGGGCGCCGAGGAGGGCGGTGGCAATGAAGTTGAAGGAAGGCATTGTTGTATGTTTTCCAAGGCAATTGTCCAATCAATGGATATGCGTTGTGGTAAGTAACGAACGAGAGAAGTGGATTGGAAAGAACGGATGCTGAAGAGCTGAATAGTTTGCGGATGAGAGGTCAGGAAGAGGTGAGATGGGCCTGCCCTTTTATATGTGCGAGGTTGAGTCGGAGTGGTATAGGAGTATCAAGAGCCGTGATGAGTAGGGGTACGATCTAGACTGCTATGAGGGCAAGATGGAGCCCTAGCAACCAACATCTTCAGGGCATAGTACGCTGTGTCGAGTGGGATTTCTCTTTTCCATTTCTTCTCTAATGCGTGACCCAGGTTGGTGATCGACCACCAATGTCGGTAGAGCGCGATTCAGGTTGGTATCGAAACAGGTGCAACGGCTGTCATATTTCTCCGTCTGCGCGGCGCCCAATGGCACGCAGGCACGGGTGGATTTCTCCCACACATTTCTCCATGTAACGAGACACACAGCGTGACCGAGCGGAAACTGCCAGTCAGTGGCGTGAACATTTCCGGGCGGACAGCCACGTGGTTTGAAAAGAGGGTATCGCTTGATGCGTTTCATCAATCAGGCCACCCGCAGATATTGAAACCGGTCGAACGGTTCATGTGTCAAGCTTCTTAGCGCAGACTTCAAGATCTTTGACTTTCTTCGATAGTATCGCTGGAGCAGATGACAGCGCCATGTTGTTTACAGTCTGTAGTTAGCCACTTGGCGTTGCGCTAGCAGTGTCGTGAAGTTGCTGAAGTATCGGTTGCCAAGCCGGCCAAGCTTCACGGTCGTTTCATCAGCAATACGCGAGAGGTCTTCTCCCAGTCTGGCCAGCGCTGGCTGAAGCGCAGCGATTCGACGACGTCCAGAAGAAGCCTTTGTGCCGGTATGAGGTAGCGAGTCTGGAGTGCAGGTATGCTTGCGTGGAGAAACTCGTGGAAGTTCGGGTTTATGTGACCTGTCTAGTCGCTCTTGACGTAGAGAAACCCCCTCGAGAGTCCTCACTACTATCCCGGCTTCCTCCTTGCGCGCTACCGCTGTAGACGGCATGAAGATCTTCTTTTGGACAGTCTGCTGTTTGTCTGTCAATCACCTTTGAGTGTGCAAGTGGAACGGATGGTCAATGGCTGCCACACATGAGCAGTCGAGCATCCAACGCGATATTCAGCGGCTATAGTGGAAAGAATTCAGCCTCGGAAAGACGCGCGGAGTCTGCGTCGTTTGCAATAGGGGGCAGAAGATTTGACAGCTTCGGAATCTGACTTGAGATGCCACATGCTTTCAGATGGTAGCTGCAAACAATTCGACAACGCTTCCATAAGGTTGCACCACTTTGGAAGAGTATCCTGAGTTTGCGTCCGATCGAGGGCCGTACGTGAGTATGAATGGCGGCTCACTCGTGCAGTTACCTCGGTTGAATTCAGGCCCGCGATTAATGTGATGCCACATTTGCAAGGCAGATTGAATACACTGACACTCAAACACCCATAAGGGACGATCCATCGGCGACCGTCGAGAGCGCATCGCAATGGAATAGATACTCGAATTGTTCGAACGGTTTGGACGGGCTGCAAGCTTCTTCCGTTCGCCCGTTTTGTGAAGAAGCACTGAATTCTTGCAGCACCTTCGCCAGCCACTGTAGACGAGGAAGCATGTGCAGTATGCAGACTTGAATCATGAACTTTGACGAGAATCGCACAGCAGCCGTAACCAAAAGTCAATAGTAATACCCAATTGCCGGCAAGCAGCGCAGGACAGCAGCGAGGGCTCTCCATTCCGTAACGGCCCGCAAGGACCTTGGCCTTCCGCGGAACAGCTCGGGAGAAGCGCGACAGCAGCTGCCGACGACCAGGCTTTTGCTTTGCGGATGCTCGCTTTTGCACTGTAGCTCGCCGCGATCACCACCACCTCTCCCCTCATATACCCACAGAAACACACACATCTCAAACATGCTGGCTGGTCGTTCGTTCGCCGCGCCTGTGCGCCAGTGCATGCGCACCTCCGTCCGCTCCCAGCAGATCTACAGACCCGCATTCGTAAGTAACGCCGACCAAGCATTGCTTGCGCGGGAACACCCCAGGACTGACTGAGGCGGCGCCCGTAGGTCTCTCAGTCAAGATACAACAGCCAGGTCGCCAAGTTCAAGGGCCAGAAGGGTAGCGATGGCAAGTACACCGTCACCCTGATCGAGGGCGACGGCATTGGCCCCGAGATCGCGCAGTCCGTGAAGGACATCTACTCCGCCGCCAACGTCCCCATTAAGTGGGAGTCCGTCGACGTCACCCCCACCCTCAAGGACGGCAAGACCGTCATCCCCGACGAGGCCATCGACTCCGTCAGGCGCAACTACGTCGCCCTCAAGGGCCCGCTCGCGACCCCCGTCGGCAAGGGCCACGTCTCGCTCAACCTGACCCTCCGAAGGACTTTCAACCTGTTCGCCAACGTGCGTCCCTGCAAGAGCATTCAAGGATACAAGACCCCCTACGACAATGTGGACACCGTGCTCATCCGTGAGAACACCGAGGGCGAGTACTCTGGCATTGAGCACGTCGTGGTGGACGGTGTCGTTCAGTCGATCAAGCTCATCACCCGCGAGGCCTCCGAGCGTGTCCTCCGCTTCGCTTTCCAGTACGCCCAGAGCGTCGGCAAGCCCAAGGTCCGCGTCGTCCACAAGGCCACCATCATGAAGATGTCCGACGGTCTCTTCCTGAACCTCGGCCGCGAGATCGCCAAGGACTACCCCGACGTCGAGTTCGACGCCGAGCTCCTCGACAACGCCTGCCTGAAGGTCGTCACCGACCCCACTCCCTACAACGACAAGGTCCTGGTCATGCCCAACCTGTACGGTGACATTCTCTCCGACATGTGCGCCGGTCTCATCGGTGGTCTCGGTCTGACCCCGTCCGGCAACATTGGCGACGAGTGCTCCATCTTCGAGGCCGTCCACGGTTCCGCGCCCGACATTGCCGGCAAGGGCCTCGCCAACCCCACCGCGCTCCTCCTTTCCAGCATCATGATGCTGCAGCACATGGGTCTCCACGAGCACGCCAACAAGATCCAGGCGGCCATCTTCAAGACCCTCGCCGAGGGCAAGGTAAGTGCACACACCCGGGAACCGCAATTGCAAGAAGACAACGGATAGCTAACATTTCCCTCTCACAGACCATCACCGGTGACCTTGGCGGCAAGTCCAAGACGCACGAGTACGCCGGCGCCGTCATCAAGAACCTGTAGATACCATCTTGTTGCATTGGGCGGGCTCGGGCGAGCTTCATTTGATATGTACAGCGCGATAGCTCCGTCGGGAAGTAGTGGGATGTAAATTATCTTATTCGCACCGAAACGGCGCCGCTGCTTCCGGGCGGAGGTGATCAATCTATTTCATTTGAGTACGAATGTTTGAGTACGAAAGTGTGACTGTCAGAGATCAGACGAGATTGCAGAGGTGTGCACGAATTGCCATGTGAGCCAGAGGCACAACCAAAACCACGTCGGAATGCATAAAACAAAATGTCCATCGTGCCTCATGCCCCGATCTGATAGGGAGTCGTGGTGCGGATCTGCCCCCCTTTCATAGAGTTTGCAAGAGCCGACCCAGGGCCGTTGTTGCGTGTGTTCTGGCGTCGCGTGCGCGCGCCCGGAGTGGCAGGCTGCCGTCCTTGGGCTGCGTGGGCTGGCGCAGGGTTGAGTTGCCGCGCTGCCGGACGTCGCCATCTCCCCTGCACATGCAAGCGCAATCTATCAGGGGCAGGAGCCAATCAGCGCCCTCCCAATCTGCTGGTGTGGTACGATTCTCCATCCTGAGCATAATTTCCTCGCCTCGCTGCTCGTGCCACCGTCCGTCTCCGCGCGCCCTCCTCCTCCTCCTCCTCCTCCTCCTGCTCGCTCCCTCCCGGCGGCTCTTGGGTCATTCTTTTCCTCCTTCGTCTCTGCCGTCGCCAGCTCACTCTCGCGCTGTTGCATCCTGCTTCGTGGCCGGCTGTCTGCTTTGCGCCGTTTCGGTCAAGAGCTTGGGGAACGCGAGCGCCGTCTCGGAGGAATAAGGAGCGAGTGAGATCTCTGGGCATATCGACCGCGCTCGCACTGTCTGGATAAGCGAAACAAACATACAAGAATCATACAAAATGGCGGCAGTCATGGACGCTCTCAACTCCACCTCCAGCATCGTCCCAGCCTCGACCATTGAGGCCACAATCGAAGCGGTCAACACCGGCTTCCTGGGCACGATCGCCGAGAGCACGAGCACATTCGGCATTATCGTCACACTGCTTGCCGCGGCGGTCGTCTACGACCAGCTCTCCTACTGGCGCCAGAAGGGCGAGCTCGTCGGTCCCGCGTGGAAGATTCCCTTCATCGGTCCCTTCCTCGAGAGCGTCTGGCCGAAGTTCGAGAAATACCACGCCAAATGGATGTCTGGTCCCCTCAGCTGTGTCAGCGTCTTCCACAAGTTCGTCATCATTGCCTCCACTCGTGACATGGCCCGCCAGATTTTCAACGCCCCCGCCTACGTCAAGCCCTGCGTCGTCGATGTTGCGACCAAGCTTCTGCGTCCCGAGAACTGGGTCTTCCTTGACGGCAAGGCTCACGTCGAGTACCGCAAGGGTCTGAACGGCCTCTTTACCCGCCAGGCGCTCGCTGCCTACCTTCCCGGTCAGCAGGAGGTCTACGAGGAGTACTTCGAGGCTTTTCATGATGTTTCCGAGAAGGCCAGGGAGAGCCAGAGTGGCGTCGGTCCGGACAAGGGCGGCGTCAAGTTCGTCTACTACCTGCGCGAGATTATGTGCGCTGTTTCTTGCCGCACCTTCGTAGGCCACTACATGTCGCACGCTCAGGTCAAGGAGGTTGCCGACGACTACTACAACATCACCGCTGCTCTCGAGCTCGTCAACTTCCCTATCATCCTCCCCTTCACGAAGACATGGTACGGCAAAAAGGCCTCCGACAAGGTTCTTGAGATGTTCGCTTCCTGCGCCGCCAAGTCCAGAATCAGGATGAAGCAGCCTGGTGCTAAGGCCGAGTGCATTATGGACCGCTGGATCGTTCAGATGATGGAGAGCGACCGCTACCGGGAGCGCATTGCCCGTGGCGAGACTGTTCCCGCCGAGGAGAAGCCCCAGCACGTCCTCCGCCAGTTCACCGACTTCGAGATTTCCATGACCATCTTCACCTTCCTCTTCGCCTCCCAGGACGCCACCAGCTCCGCCTGCAGCTGGCTCCTCCAGCTGACCGCCGACCGCCCCGAGATTCTGCAGAAGGTTCGCGAGGAAGGCAAGAATATCATGGGCGAACGTTACGGCAAGTACGGCGCGATCAAGATCGACGACGTCGAGAAGCTCGTATACACCCGCGCCGTCGTCAAGGAGACCCTCCGCTACCGCCCTCCCGTGATCATGGTCCCCTACATGGTCAAGAAGGACTACCCAGTAACTCCCACATACACCGCTCCCAAGGGCTCCATGCTTATTCCTTCGACTTGGCTCTCCCTGCACGACCCCGAGGCATACGGCACTTTCGGCGGTCCCGACGAGTTCGCGCCTGAGAGGTGGACCGAAGGCGATGCTGAGGACAAGGGCAAGAACTGGCTGGTCTTCGGCACTGGTCCTCACTACTGCCTTGGTCAGCAGTACGCCGTTATGAACCTTATGGTAAGCTTTCTTGAAGTACTGTAATTTTAATCAAGGGCTAACAAAAGCAACAGCTCATGCTTCACCTCCTTTCCGCCAACTACGACTGGCACCACCACATTACTCCTCAATCGGAGGAGATCCGCGTTTTCGCCACCATTTTCCCTATGGTATGTCGTTCCTTTTAACACATTGTATTCGTGAACGAGCACCAACTAACATCAACTGCAGGACGACCTCTTCCTCAGCTTCACTAAGCGCGACGCAGCCGCCGCGTAAGAAAAAGTTTTTGCCTTGTATATATTCCTTCCTAGTTCATCTGCGCTCCATAGCACGGCACGCCCACCCTAACCGAGGGGGCTGTAATCTAATTCTTGTCGAAATCAACCAACATCCCCATACCGTCACAACCCCCTAGACTTCAAAACCCACACAATCAGCGAACGCACCAAGAGAAGGAAATAGCTGGATCCCATCCCATCAAACGAGAAACGCAAAAAACCAAGCCCTCCCTCCATCTCACTCAATGATCCTGCGTATAAGCCCACCTCTGCACCAGCATCCACCCGCCCAAAACCCACGCCACGCCCTCCGCCCACCCCAGCCCGCTCCCCCTCACGCTCCCGGCCCCCCTCTCCACCACAAAGTGCGCGACCACCACCACACTGCCCCACAGCGCGGCGTCGTACGCCGACGGATCGCGCGGCGCCATGGCCGCGTGCAGGCGCGTGATCGCCAGCAGCAGGTTGAGCGCGGCGTGCTGGCGGGCGGCGAAGGGGGCGAGCGAGCCGTGCGGCGCGGAGGGGTAGGTTTGGTGCAGGAGGCGCGAGCGGAGCGAGGGCGTGTAGGCGCGGAGGGCGGTGTAGGCGCTGTGGAGGGCGGTCTGGGGGTGGGGAGGGTTTGTGTTAGTGGGGTTGGAGGGCGGAAGGGAGGGGGGGAGGAGGGGGGAGGTACGAGGTAGAGGTAGAGGGGGAGGATTTCCCAGCTGGTTGGTGAGGGGGGTTGGTCGTCCATTTGTTTGGTTGGTTGGTTGGTTGGTGGGGGTTGGTAGGTGATGTTTTGGTCTTGGTGGGTGGATTTTTTTTTTTTTTGGTCGATTGGTATGAACTGGATTATCTTGGTTAAGGGGATTGAGGTGCGAGAATGCTTTCGTTTTTTGTGCTGCAATTATACCGATGTATTTATAGTTCGGCGAACGGCAGGCGAAGGAATCGCTGGAGCGCCGTCGCGTTAGCAGGCACGGCAAGCGAGTTAGGCAGCCGTAGTGCCGACTGGTTAGTTAGGTCTCGATTCGTCGAGGTGCTGCCTGGATTCCGCGGAAGAATGGCGGGATTTCATGTGGCAGCAGGCCGCGGGGCTCGTGCAATATTGTGATGTTTGGAGCAGGCTGAAGCGTGGCACGATGTGCTTGGGCGGAAGTGAAGCTGCGGCGCTGCATTGACGATAAGTAAGCGAAATGAGAGGCTCAAGCGAATTTTACGTTGCTCAGAATCATATGCCTCAATCGAGGTCACCGCTGAATAGCGCATCTGGGTATCTATACTCATACAGACTTGAACTCTGCCCTTCATCCCAGGCTTCGCAAGACCCGCAATTGCGCTCATCATCGCCGAGCGTCTCGAGGGAAGCGCCTCTCATCATAAGATCTGTCATCGCGGAGAGGCCTCTCGTCGCGAGGAGGCCTATCATCTCGAGGAGGTCTGTCATCCCTCGGTGGCCTGTCGTCGCGGGGTCTACGATCATCGTACCTCCGATCGTCATACCTCTTGTAGTCCCTATCATCGTACCGCCGCCTGTCGTCATCATATCTTCTATCCCTCGGCGCCGGCCGTCTGTCCCGATTATATCCTCTCTCCCTGTCCACTCTGGCCCTCTCCCGCTCCCTCCGGTCATCGTAGGGCCGGGGAGGCAGCCGGTCGCGCTCGTCGCGGCGGTCGTCTGATCGTCTGTCGCGAGACGAAGCCCGCGACGAAGGTGGACCAGGACGTCGCTCAGTTCGTGGCAGCGGTACTTCAATTTCCTCCTCATACTCTTCCCACTCTTCTTTGAAATAGCTGTCGACCTGCTCGCGCTCGTCGTGCGCAAGCTGCGGGTTGAGCATGAATCTAAGCGTGCCTCCTGCTACAGGCGGAGCGTGCTGGAGGACGATTGGGGGCTGTGGTGGATTACCCGAGCCATTCTGAGGAGGAGAGACCGGAGTTGGATGGCCATTCTGAACTTTGGTCGCGGATGTCACCTGGGCGGGCGCAGTGCAGTGGCGAACGAGGGTGTTGTCTTCGCATTCCTTGTTTAGAGCTAGACGGAGACGGAGGAAGTCGTCGAGGCTGAATCGTGTGCCAAGCGTCGAGGCTGTGGTGTGCTGAACGTAGAGGTCGAGCGAGTCGAGCATTGTCTCCATGATTTCCTCCCGGCTGGTGTTTACTTTCTCCAGATCGTACTGCTTGAGCTTCTCGAGCACAATTTCAGCATTCGTCAAGCGCGCCGCTAGCTCCAGCGTTGCCAGTGCGAGTGTGACAGATGTCTGCTTCAACGGAGCGAAAGTGCGGTATATGTCTGTGAGAGCCGTCCAAGCCAGGTCATGCACGGATTTCACCTCGTCCGCTCCGCCTAGTGTCTTCGCGATCTTAGTGAGTGTGTGATGTGGTGCTCGACTACGGAAGTCGAATGTGGATGCCTCCAAGACCATGCGCTCCAATCCGATCACCATCCGAGACTGCTGCTCGAACATCGGATCGTCCGACGGCAGGTGGTCATGCGCAGATGCGGCCTTTAAGTTGTAGCTCGCGGCCAGAATGTCCCGGCTCTTCTTAAGTGTGTCCTCCATCTTACAGGCCGTGAACAAGCTCGCGGCGGCCGCATCGCTCCAGAGATAGCTGTCGCCAGTAGGCGTCCCGGAGGGGTGAGCCAGGCGGAACTTGTGGAAATAGGTGCAGGCGGTGGTGAAGGTTCGGACTGGGAGTTGCAGCGCGCGGCGCACGACGTCGAGCCATTGCACACCTTGGAGGCGCAGCGAGTTTTCTTTTGCTTCCGCGATCGAGTGTTCCTGGAGGTCGACACCGGGCTGCTGCAGCTTGCGCTCTATGGCTGCTTGCGTCTGATACTGCGCTGAGACTCGAATGGTGCTGGGGTGAGGGCCGACGAGGGTCTTCGTTTCGCCGTTGCTCATGCGCTTTTGCGCGCCCATCTTGGCGGTCGGGCGGGAGGCTCGCCTTGCTACAGGAGAGAATGGATGGAAGTCGTAGGTGGGCAGCGACAACTCGCTGCGTGGGAGCGGCGATGATGGTGCACGGCCGATCGGCAAGCCGTCGGGGTCGAGGCAGCCCGACCAGACTTCATGTCCTCTCCACGCCCCAGCCGGAGCTGATGCCGGCATGCTAAACGACATCTCCTCGCAACGACGCCGTTTCACGCTGCCTGCCATTGGATTTGCTATGACCGGCTTCGGTAGTTGGACTTGTTGGCGGGTTGACGCTGCCTCTAATGCCAATCGACCTGGGTGCGGCGCAGCGTTGTGGCGCTCGACTTCCTGCATTGCTGGGACCAGCTGTGGTAATGGAAATCGAGGCGGCGGCATCGTTTGCTGGGATGGGTATCCTGATGGAGGCTCCTAGGGACTGTCAGTAGTCGTTGCAAAATATGATACGGTTGACATGATGGGGATCTGGTAGGATTGAAGCTCACCGTTTGTGGATGCTGGAACCCGCAATGTGAGCCTTGCGAGCAGAAGCCCTTCTTCCAGTGCCGACAGATGGCCATGGTCTGTGTGCTGAAACCCACAGTGAACATGGTTGCCTCTTCAGAGAGAGACAGTGGCCGGGAGAGCTCGCATGCCCGACCTCTGCCGCGTTTAGTAGCCTAATCGACCGGGCCGCTGCAGCTGTGGTTGCATGTGACAACACCTCGTGAACGTGAACGCAGATTCCGCAGCTCTGCGTCACTGCACGAGGGTGAGAAAGTGAGGCGTGGTCCTTAGCCGACTACCAGGCTTCGACTGCTTGATTCAATTATTAGATTGATTGCCTTGGACGCTGTCAGATGCAAAGCAAACCAACGCATCTGGCTCCTTGGGTACCGGATTCCTACACCTACTAGCTGCTTCCATCACTCATCTCCTCCCCGATAGTCTCAGGACCTACATTTCCCTCTCTAGCGGATTCAGTATGATCCGGGTGCGGCACGATGTGGACCTCCACGTACAATTTCGCCTTCCTCTCCTGACCTTCGCCTACCGCGTCCAAATCGCAAAATGCAAATGCTGACAGCTCTGGAACATCGTCCCACTTGAACAAGGTTGAGCATCCATCCGTTTGCGGCAGGACCCATAGATCCAGCTGCCACCACTGTCGAGCAAGATCACGGTTGTTCCCAAGCCCGCGAAAGTCGGCAGTCCCATCGCCTTGGAGAAAGTATTCCCTCGCTGTTTTGAGGGTCTCGTCGGAGTCAAACGCCACTTGAATGTAGTGTTTGAGGTTTAAATCGCGGCCGTCGATGTTGTTGACGAACAGGGCAACGACATCGATCGACGAGAGGTCATCTCTGGAATGACATCTGCTGAAGCGAAGAAGACCTTTCGGGAACTTCTCATGGGACCGCGTGAGAGTAACAGGAAGAGCCCATGGATGCGGAAATCTCTTTTCAACAGGCTGATCAGTCCACGCAGGCGCATCTTCGTCTTTAGACTGAAAGTCTCCTGTATCCTCAGCAAGCTTCGCCCAAGACGCCTCGTCCCTCTCCCTCTGCGCGACTTCATCGTCCAGTGTCTCCGGCTGGAACCTCAGCTCGCCTTGAGAAACCAGCTCAAGCAATTGTCGCCGGATCTTCGAGGGGCTCAAAGCGTTGCGGGCGAAAAAGTAAGGGTCAGGATCCAGGTGCGTCGAGAAATGGAACAATTCGCCCTCCTTGATGAGATCTCCCGCATCCGGTCCGCAGATTCTCAATCCGTTAAGCTGCCAGGTGGCGACCGCTAGCCAAAGGACTCTCGGAGCTTTAACTTCTGCGACGACGATACACTGCGTCGGAATGGCGTCTTCGTCTTCATCGTCTTCGACTGTGCGTCGGCCGATGCGGATGCGGTACTCTTCGGCTTCGGGGTCACAGTCACCCTCTGATGAGGAGCTCGAGACCTGTTGCGGAGAATCGTAGAGGGGTGGATCTTGCTGCGGTGCACGGTCAGTTATCGATCCGCTAATGTGCTCGCTCCAAAGTCAACTGTAGTAAGCATACCTGGTCGTCAGACGAGGAGTCTAGGTAAATTGCATTTCTTCTTGGCTTATTCATGTTGACCTTCTGTTTTGAACTGTGTCATCTGTGTCGTGTTGGAACAATTTGGGCAAGAGCAATATTGCGGTCGTCGTGTGGGGTGTTTGCTGGAAGCATGAATCAGGCTCTTTTTCACATGCGTCAATAGAAGAGCATGTGATCGCGGCCCACTAGCGTGGTGCCAGACACTACTTCGCGGGTGAGAAAGAGGTCAGTGCCGCCGTCACTCAACATTAGCATTATCATAGGTACAGTGAAGTCTAACAATAACAGAAAGCGCAGGCGCTCTTCACCAGCCAACGCAGAGCCTCCACGCCGACTCTCATATCACAGGTCGCGACGGCGCACCCTCTGTGCTGCCTTCACTCGCACCCCGAAGCGGCCTACTCGGTCCATTATCCCAAGTGTGACCCTTCTTGACCTTTTTCCCATGGTCTTTCGCGCTCCCATGAGCCCTCGACCTAACCACAGGCAAAGGCAACGGCTTCGATCTCCCGCTCGGCAGAATCGCCCTGCCCGCATAGACCGGAGACCCTATGCTTCGATCGACTGCGGACACCCTCCGAATATACCTGCTCATGCTCTCGCACAGGCGGTCGAGGACGAACTCCGCCTCGCTACCGCGGGCCATCATCGGGCTGTTCTCGCCGATCCAGTCCCAGTCGACCATACCCTCCGCCTCCTCCTCGCGTGCCTCGTCGCCTCCCTCCGCCGTGAACCGGATCATCTGCGTGAACTCCACCCACTCCTCGTAGCTGTACTGCTTGTCGGACTTGTTCTTTGCATCTTTGGCGACGTCTTGGATGGTCCGTGCCAGCCGTCGCGCGAGGTCGTAGTGTGTGGGCGTTTCGCGCGCGAACTGCTCAATGGTCTTCTTGCGCTTCTCGGCTTTCTCCGACTCCTCGTCGGGGACTCCTACTTGGAAGCCGGCTTCGAGGCGCTGTTGCGATGCTCGCTTGTCTTTGCGGCGCTGGAGCCAGTTGCGCAGTCGCGGGTGGTGATCCAGCAGCGCGCGCCACGCGCCGTATTTCGGCAGCAGGGTGAAGTCGCCAATAGCGGAGACGCCCGATTTGAAGTGCTTGATGACCGTGTCGCTCAGGAACTTGATGAGGAAAGCCATGGTGGGCAGCGCGATCAAGCTCCAAACGACAAACAAAGGTCTTCCCGCGTTGCTTTTGGGCGCCAGGTCGCCGTAGCCGATCGTGAGCAGACAGACGTAGCAGAAGTACAGGGCCTTGTAGTAAGTCATGTCCTGGACCCTGCGCTCGCAGAGCCAGAAGGCCAGGGCGCCGATACACCAAAGCAAAGCGAAGGCGATGGCCGAAAAGAAGAGGGCGCTGCGCTTCTTATACTCAGTGGTCTCTTTCTGGATTCTGCGCATCGCTTCGAATCGGTCTTTCTCTTCCCGCAGAAGCAGCAGCTTGTGCTTGCGAGTCCTACTCACGAAGCCGGTAGCCGCGCGAGTTAAGCGGGAAGGGCTTATTGCTAACGAGGAAGAAGCGGATGCGGTGCGGCTGGGTTGTCTAGATTTCTCATTGCTGATCCGTGAGGCTGCGGACCTATCGACAGCGTTGAAGGGAGCAGATACAGTCGGGTGGCCGCCGTTAGCTTGGGCCTGACGGTGCAGGTACTCAGATGAGCTCGTGACTGTGCGATCGATCGTCCTGTTCCGGGTGCGCTCGGTATGCTTTTGGATGATGTTCTCGGCTCCGAGCTCTGTTGCGAAGGTCGTCAAGCTCGAGACCACCAGACCTAGCATGATGATCCCGCCTACTGCGTAGGGGAGCATCAATCCTCGGCTGATGTTGTTGGTCGGGTAGATATCGCCGAAGCCGACGGTGAGGATGGTGACTTCGCAAAAATAAAGGGCATTCGAGTACGTCCAGATTATGCCCCCTCCGCCGTACTTGGACTCAATCGCCGAGAACACCTCCGCGCCAACTGCGAGCCAGATGAAGAATAGCATCGTTTGGAGAATCAGAGTTCGATGAGAGTCACGGAGAGCAAAATCTCGTGGATAGTGACCTAATAGGTGTCCTAACATGTTGACCATGAGGATCATCGAGCAGATAGTGTACAGGATGGCTGCGAATACCGCATACCAGAAGCCCTGATGGTAAGTTTGCTGTGGACCCACGGGAGGAGCATAGACATCCACTGCTACCGTGGCGCCGATAAGCAGACCAGTGGAGATGTACCACATAACGATCGTTACCGGGAGAGAGATGATGTATCGAATGCGCTTGGTGAAGTTGCACAGCAAGAAAATGTTGCCAATAAAGCCAGCCACGAGCGACACTATGTTCAAAGAATAGGCCCAGGTCGGATCGTTGAACGGGTGGCCGCTGAGTTCGTCGCCGAGCGAGACGGCTTGCCCAGTCCACTTGCATTCTCTCGCGGCTGCTTCGGAGCTCACGTCGGCGATCAGGCAGGCCCGCCATGGCGTGACGATGGCGGCAATGGAGAGGACGTTGGCCAACGGTCCGAGAGTGGCAGCTAGCAGAGGGATGGCTGTTGATGCGAACCACCACGTCTGCGCCTCGCCCTCCTCCCACTTGCGCGGGGAGTCCCAGAGCCGCATGTGAGGTTTGCAACCTTTCTTATGCGGGTCGCTGGGCGCTACAATGCCGTCGATGGGTGTGTAGACATTTGGGTCTTCGCGCAAAGGCTCGGTCATATTGGCCGGCCGATAAGGTGCTTCCTTCTAGAGATAGAGTTGCTGCTCGGCGCCGGTGTCGTGGCGTCAGGCCATGGTCGCAGCATTCCCGGTCCGGCATCAGGTGATCGCGCCGACGGGCAGGACATTTCCAGGACGGTAGGTGCAATCGGTCCTGTTACATGGAAAAAGCAATGCCACTTCCGCAGCCATGTGGTAATTAGCAGGCGGAAGTGCGCGGCTTGAGGCCGCTACTGCACCTTGTGGCGGCCGCCTGACTTGCCCGTGTGTTAGGGTTCAAGTTCGCTGATGGAATGCCACGTGCCAGAGGGGGCGACCTCTTGTTCCGAAAACACTATTGTTGTTTGGCAAATGCATCCTTCAGGAATGATGGTTTTACTGAAGGGAGCAAAGTCGCCATCCCTTCCACCACAATGATCTCATCGTGACAGGCCCAACAATGGCCGATGTGTCCTCTTCTTCATATATCAGTAGTACACGTCCATCCATTCGTATCTTGTCATATTTTACATTGTATATACAAACTGCGCTGGAACGCGAGACAAATCAGAAATGTCCTAGTAAGCCACAGAGCCCGCACGAAGCGCACACTCAAGTCTCTCTCCTCAGCAATGTCGTCTGCAAGTGGTCGTTGACGTTTGGAATGGTCTGAACGGTGTAAAGCGTCTCGGGCGCGTGTTCGCGGATCATGCGTGTGGTGCCGATATATTTGTCAAGACCAGGTGCGCTACACTTCGTCTTGATTCCCACGTTTTCTCTGTAGCGGAGTTGCAACAAAGCAGCAGCCAATTTGACGAGCGTCGGATACAGAGGCGCCACCGTCTCTGGGCTCGGGTAACGAATGTTGATATACTGCAGCTTCTGAAAGCGCGCAGAAGGACTGGAGAAGCTGTTGCGATTATATACCCCCTTTCGCCAGCCTGGAAATGACGGTATGAGATATCTTTCTGTCAGACGAAAGGCCAGCAGTGCGAGAGGTGGAGAGGGCCGCAGCAATAGTTGGATGAATCTGTTCCAAGTGAAGGTGTCCAATTCGTAACCTTCGGTCAACACGGCGGTGACCGTCGAGATGACATCGTTAAATCGGTTTTGCTGGGCAAGAGCGGTGATGTAGTGTTGAAGGGGCCGCGAGAGAAGACGGCGAAGGCCTGGTAGTGGTTGTGTAGAGTCCTCGACATCATCGCCGACCGCCACCTTGGAGGAACCTCCTGGCGGTTTGTATTCCACTGTGTCTTGTTCTGTAGGCAGCCTCAAAATGGCGGGAGTCTTCTCGCGCTTGGCTAGCGGCGCAAGGCGTGGCGCTGGCTTGTCGGCTGTGATGGCGTCGACATGCTTCTTCGCGAGCTTCCAGCATTTCTCCACTTGGTCCCACTCCTGTGCACGCGCATACGTAGGCATGACCATGGTCAGCAGCTTCAATGGCAGAGACTTGTCAGCAGACGCGTCATCGGAGTGCTCTGCACTTCTGTACCGTTCGAGCAGTTCCTGCACTGCCTGAAGGGATCTCGCAGCTCCGTACGCGTTTATCAAGGCGCTGAACATCAGCGCTTTTGGAGAATGGTCTTCAATCGCCGAGAAGTACTGTGGCTCTTGAGCTGCCAAGCCAGCTGAGGGGTCTGTGAATAGTTCCTCAAGTTCATCAACGATAGCAGCTACCGGATAGACCGTGTTTGGTTTATCAGCCGTGGAAGGAGTTTCCACTTCGTAGCGCGCTCGAGCTTTTGCATAGATCGCGTTCGTGCTGAGAGTCGGCCTGACCCTATTGCTGAGCATCTTGTGGTAGATTGAGATGGCAGTTCCGTATGCCCTCTGGCGGACGTACCCAGTCATTACCACAGCGTAATGGAACGCTACAGGCTTAACGCCGTGCTCCGGCATGACGGTTTTGAGGATCTTCCAGGCTGCGTTGGTCTGGCGCAAGAGTACTAGTGTTTGCATGAGGGCTGCATAAGTTGTAGCATCAATCGGAACTTGCTCCCTCCTCATCCACTGATACACTTGCATAGCTTGATCGGGTTCTCGACGCAATGCTAGTGAGGTAAGCAGGATGTTGAAGCATATCGTGAGAGGCCCTTTCAGTTTGCCATCCTTCGATTGCTTTTCGGCGTTTTGCAGTATGTCCCAGGCAGCATCGACGTTTCCGGCATGGATATTTGCAGTCATAAGACTAGCGTATAGCTCTGCAGACCTCGGAGCCTTGCACAGCTCATCATACTGCTCAAGCAAGACTTCGACACTACCGACATCGCCTCTAGCAGCGTAAAGCTCCAGAATGGGGTGGAAAGAAAATCTATCGGGCTGCTTGCCTGCAGTCACAAGACGCTTGAAAGTTTCCAATGCTGCGTCGATGTCGTCCGCTCGGGAATGCGCGTGTATTAGAATGTTCCAGCAGCGCAAAGATGGCGAAGTCCCCGCAGCTGCTGTGATCGATTGAATCTCTTCGAATGCGGCTTCCGCGGCTTGGTTTTCACCACGTCTGGCATACACGTAGACAAGATTCCACATGATACCTTCATCGTCTTTGGGGCGGGGGTGTGCTGCCAAGAAGCGGCCGAGATAGTATCGCACCGCTTCAGGATTTCCTCTGCGAGCGTAATGCGTCATGATGAAGCCGTAGAGAGACGCACTCATCTTCCCATGGAACAAACTCCAGTCGTTCTCCAGTACAGGGACTGATAGACTTGGGGCTCGCCCCGTCACACTTTCGGCGATATCAGCGAATTCGATGGCTCGCTGAACGAGCGTTGTGAGCAAGGCTGCATCTGGAACTGCGCCCGACATAGATCGATATTGCTTGTACATGTAAGATACCGTTTTGTGAGCATCAGGGTACCGATCAAGAAACTCGGGCTGGACAAGCGTGCTCAGAACGTCGTGAAAGAATCTGGGTGAATCTTGACTGGTAAGCTGGACCCTTCCCACGAGGTAACGGATGTGGCTATCTTTGAGCGTCTTCTTCGCCATGCGCGATTTGGAGGCTTTTCTTGAACGGGGACCCGTGAGTTCCTGGAGAATGGCATATTTGAACATATCCATGGCAAACCTCTGAAACCCAGGACTGAGGGCGTCAGCCTGAGCCAGCATCCGATAGTACTTGGAGAGCCTGATAGCCTTGGACAAAAGATCACGTGTCTCCGAAATGTGCCGCCAGAACATAGCGTCTATCCAAGGCTGTGCTTGGCCTCCATGTTTTGAATCCAGTTGCTGCTTTACCCGCGATGCTAGTTCCCACATGTCATTCTCGATCGCAGTACTGCAGAGCCAGATGGAGATCTCGTGACCATTCTGAAGATGTTCTAGAGCCTCAGCATGCCCCTGTTCCGCCAGGCCGTAGAGATTCGACCGCATAAGTGTCGGCAACGCGGCTTTGTAAACAGCCATTGTCCTTTGCGGAATGGGAATTGAGTCGTATAGCTCCAAGAAATGTATCTCTGCTGTTTCATTCCGGTTCAACGAGAGCCATTCCAAAAGTCTGATCCTCAGACCAACACTGGCCTTATCTGTCTCGAGCAAGCTTTCATACATCGACCACGCGTTTTCCGTTTGTTCTGAACTCTTTTGGGCATCCTCCAGCACCGCGGGATCTGAAGAATTGTTCAAATATGTTCGCAATTCCTTCGCGGAGACAAGCACATCGGAGATCTCGTCAGAGGATTGGGCAATAGTGTCGTCTACTTCGATGTTTTCCTCAGCTCCGATACTCGGATTCCCCTCAATAGTTGTTTGCTGTTCGATGTCGGTTTTCTGTTCAGCATTTTTTGCCGCACCAGTGTTTATGTCTGCTTCGATGTTTGAGTCTGACTCCACGTTCGGGTCTGTTTCGATGTCCGGGTCTGCCTCGATGTTCGCTTGCGCTCCAGGATCCGTCTCAGCCATGTCCACGGTTTGGGTTAGCGATGAAGAAGGCTCTTCGCTCTCAGTTTCCGCCTTACGGCTGTATTGCTGCAACTCGGCAATAAATCTTTCATCTAGTCCGCGCATAGACCTTTGCACACCTCCAGGCGGCTTTGAAGAGTACCTCCTAGTCGCGTGCCCAAAGCCTCTCGCCAGTCGTCGCTCGTTTCGTCGTTGCCATCTCTCCGTGCGTTGACCACTACCCTCGCGAAGGAGCGCTAAGGCCTGTGGAGGATATAGGAAGTCCAGAAAAGGGCCGTTGATGGAAACTCCGTCGGCAACTTTGTTGGTAAGCAACTGCGATTCCCCATCGTGGGAGTTTGGGCTAGCCTCTACATCCACCGTCCCTGATGTTGGCTGCGTCGTGGGATCGGGCAATACATCGAGGTCTCCAGCTCCATGATGCCAAAATGTCGAGCTCCAAGGCCGATTGTTCCTCGAGGCCCTTCGCGCGCATCGAACCGATAGACGTGCACCGGAGTCGAGACATGCCGCGGCTCGCTCTAGCATGCCCCACACGAAGGCACTGCCAGATGTGTATCCTTTGCGTTGACGGTCCCAGCCTATACCAAGGCGAGCGGCATTCCCTTGTTGATGATTCCCAAAGCTACTGAGTGCTAGGCAGAGAGGGCGCAAGGGGTTTTGTGAAAGTGTTAAATCGGCCCGCCTGGAAGGTGATCAGGAAGGTCAAGAAAATCGATATAGGAGAAGGTCCGGGGCGAGATGGCAAAGTGATAGATGTCATACGAGCCCCCCCAGAGTCGACTTGCTGGAAAATCAATGACCAGCGGAGGACCAAGCGCTCGTCAGGCATCACTTCAGGCATCACTTCAGGCATCAGCCACCTCCGCGTTCGCCGCAATGTCGCCCGTCACGCGACATCCAAAGGCCGCGAGCAAGACTGACGGTGCATTAGCAATCCGTAATCAGGGGCTTTCGGCACATGTGGTCATTACTTTGCCATAATCCTGAATTCACCACTACGCAAGTATGTTATCGGCGTTTTCCTGGAAGCCTTCATCAACGGGCACGCTCAGAGTCATTGCACCATTTCCGACAGAGGATGTGATCAATGTTATGTAGGGGGCGTTTTGCATTGCACGAATGACCACATTCTTATAAGATCCATAAATTTGAAGGCGTAACCTGGCTGCTTCATCGCCATACACCTCATCTTAGACTTTCTCGACTGGAGATCCGCCCCTGTCAATGCCGGTGTGGTCGCGAGCAACATTGTCCACGGCCTCTGCACCCGCAGCCTCGTGGAGGTCGACGTCTTCGGCTAGAGAGGAAGGTCAGCATGCGAGTTCTCCTGAAAAGCTAACCTTCCACTTACCAACGCCCATTGCCCTTCCCTTATACTCTGGCCCAAGAAACGTCAAAAGTATGACATAGGCAAAGGTGCAGCCCATGAAGATTGCGATAACCGTGCCGTACTCGTACCTCTCTATTGTCTTGCCATTCTCTTCGATCGGGGGCAGAGGAAAACGTTCGCCAATCCGAGCTTCAATAGTCGAGCTCGCTGAAGAGACAAGATTGCCCAGCTGGTACGAAGTACCGACCACAAAGGTCCTGAAGCTGCCAGGACTTAACTCCATCAAATGGATGGGTATCACGCCCCAAGCGCCTTGAACGCATGCCTGTTCAAAAAAGGCAGGGGCGATGACTCGCTCACTCCCGACAAAGCCGTACGGATAGATCAAGGCGCCACCGACGACGCTGGCAAAAATGATACTAAAACGACGACCGAACATCTGTGAGAAATACCCAATAATAGTACCGCCGGTCATTGCACCGAGGTTTGCTACCACCTGAGTGACGGTCACTGCATTTGAAGAGAAGCCGTATTGATTCTCCAGCATGGTTGGGTATAGATCCTGACTACCGTGGGACCTGACAATCGTTAGCTCCCCTAAGAGCTCCCGGCGAACGCAATAGAGACTTACATGAAGTTCATGCCGGCCATCAGGAGGACCAAGTATATCAGGAGGAGCCAGTGTCGTTTCAGAGCGACTTTGCCCTCGTTAACGAAGGTCTTGCCAACATTTTGACCAGCGGATCGGACCCGTTGGCGCTCAATATAGGCATCAGTCTCCGGTAGACACAAACGAAAGGCGATAAAGAGCACCGGCGGGCAAGCGCCAAACCAGAAGAGCGGCCTCCATCCATGAGGAGTTGTGTTGACTAGCGCGCGTGCAAAGACTGTCGCAAGCAAGTATCCGAATGCGTAACCCTGTTGGAGCATTCCAGAGACGATTCCTCTAGCTCTTTCTGGGCAGTCTTCCAACGCTGTGGCCGCAACATTGCCATAGAGGCCACCCATTGCGATGCCGAATAATGCGCGGACTGCCAAAAATTGATCGTATGTATTACAGAAGCCGGTTCCGAGTTCAAGAACAATAAATAGGATGTTGTTCACCACGAATGGCCACTTCCTTCCATATCGGTCTGCCGCAATTCCGAACAAAATGGCGCCGACAGATCGGAACATGAGCACAAGAGTGATACCCCAGGTTATGTCAGTCTTGGATTTACCGAAGCTCTCAGCCAAGTCGGACACCACCAAAGACACCGTGAAAAAGTCGAATGCGTCCCAAGTCCAGGCAATGAAAGAGCACAGGAAGAAAAGCCATTGTTTCGAGCTTAAGAGTCGCAGGACGGTGATCGGGTTCTCGACCTTATCCATAGGTGGTTTTAAAGTCGTGATTCTGGTGGCCAAGTATCGCCCGACTCCCATCTTCTGCTGGGTTTCGCCCGTTCCGGAAAACCCTGCATCGTCGCGACGATCTTCATAATATTCTGGCGACGAGGACTCGCCTTTGTCGTACGACATACTGTCTGCATCACCGTCTCGTTAGCGATCATGTTTCTTCGGCATGCACCCACATGTAGAACAAGACAGCCAAGCTCCTCCAAGCAAAAGCTTAGTCGTTCCTGACAGATCGACCATGAAAAAGCGATCGTCTGAATTGTGTCACGTACCTGAGTCCGAGAGCGGTATTCTCTAGCAAAACGCCTCTCACACCGAGGTAAGAGCTCGAATGAGACGATATGATCGACGAACGGAGCACAAAACTTATCTATTGCGCGCGGGACGGCTGCGCCATTTGACCTTGTCACATGCCAAGAGTCAATCGACCGACATCCGGTCAACAAGCAAATCGAAGCTCCATCTGCAGTGCTCGGCAAGTCCCAGTCCACCCACACCTGCGCGCGTGGGCGCATGCGGGGTCCCCACCGTCCGACCCCGGACCAATAGTCGAGCCAACTGTCAGTCGTTGATGACATGCTTCGCACCTTGCGGCCTGTCATATCGAGGCAATTGTCGGGAATACATTCGTCCGCTGCACTTGACTTCCTTCGTGGCGTGCTGGCCAGAAGCTTATGTCGCGCCGAGAGAGCTAGCAGCAGCACCACCAAGGATGGAGGGCATACTTCCGACATTTAAGCTAGCGCTGAGGCAGGCGTAGCCACACTCGCCCGGAGATTCAACCCTCCGTTTATCACCGTTTGGAAAGGTTGGGCTCCTCTCGTGAAAGCGCGGTCTTGACAACGAGCAACCCAACCTCACTGGTGCAGCAAGCTGCATTGCCTGGGCACATCTATGTCGCCCAAGGCAAGAGGCGACTCGTCGGCAGAGCGCCCCTTCGTTGCACTCAAAGTGACTTATCTTCGCTCAACACCTCCGGTGTCGGCATGATGCCGCTAGGTTTAAGCGCGATTGTCTTGTCGCGCCTAGCCCCAGGCGCAACCTCATCGTTTGGCACGACCGCGCAGTGATCCATCTGTTTTAGCCTCGAGGCTAGATGGCTTACAAATTCGCTACCCGAGTCAGAGTCCAAAGGCTCATTTCTTCGTGCTCTAAGGTCATTGTGCAGAGAACTCTGGGATCTTGCTGTTGACTCAACAGTAGGACTACTTCTTACACGCCCCTCTGACGACGCCCCCAATCACGAGGAACATATGTCAGGTAAGATCTTCCAGGAAGATTTTGGTCGTCTAATGAACTGCATTATTCGAACATTGCTCCTTGAAGCCAACTATCTGAAATTCAATTGTTTACTAGCAGCTAGATGAAGTGGCATTGTTAGCACTATAGCGGACGGGCCATGTGCACACTGTTCATGGACAAAGCAGGAGTCAACTGAAAATTGAACCTGCTGCTCTCAGAGCTCGAAGGGCCGTCGTTTGGCAATTTCATAAGCGTGCCCTGTTCAACATCGTTAGCTGCAGTCTTCCGACTTTTGTAATACCGCCAGCCAAAGTATGCTACCGCAGCGAACACGGGAAGGATTAGAATTGGGAGGCCGATGCTCAACAGGAACTGCGTCAACATTATCGAGCCAATCGCTGGAGCCGCATTGCTAGTCTTCATATCTTTTTTTCGGCTTGCCCCTGTGTGCGTGAGGGTTTTCTACACAATCACAGACCGTGTGAGATGGATCTCTTTTGTAAATGTGAGTATGGAAGTATTGCGAAACGCAAAGCCTCACCGACCAAGCTCTTATGGCACGATTAATATTCATTGTAGGGACATTTGTGACAAAGACTCATTGTTTGAATATGTCAAGTAAACCCAAATATCGGTCCTGCAAACGAAGACTCTTTGTGCGATAACGAGACTCTGTCCCAGGTCTCAGCCCATTGCCCGCTGGTTTCCAGCCAATTGAAGCTGCGGCGGCCAAGGTAGCTATCAGACGTGGTAAACGATTGATCATGGTTTTGATATCTTGAGAATCAAATCCAAAAAGAGCCATACGATCGACTAAAACGATATTCTTGCTGGTCGAATTCGAAGATCTGATCTGGATTGGTTTACAATGATGTTCGAAGGGCACACACGTGCTGTGCTGCGTTCGCGCGGGGAGCGCAACGCAGCTATTGAGATACACACGCAAAACCCCTTCTCCGAGCTCGAACCCGGTAGATCTCGAGGTTTCCAGGTTCCGGTCTTCCTTAATCGAAGTTGCAAATTGTCAATTACACGCATCTACGCCATTCCTGGCTTCGAAACTCTGCCTCGACCGGCGGCGTGGACTTATCGGAGATAGCGAGCCATGACGTCGTTTCCATCACTTCCCGCAATGTCCACATTGATGACATTGATGGACTCAAGAGACAAAATGACCAAAGAACCATTACAGTGCGAGATTACTTCCTCACGTTTTTACACTACAACAACTCAATATGGCACCTCAAGTCTTCTTCATCACCGGCACCTCGACCGGCTTCGGTTACTACTACGTTGAGAAGGCTCTCAAGTCCGGCGACAAAGTAGTGGCCACCGCCCGCAACTCTTCCAAATTGTCTTCCCCGGACGCTACGCCTCAGAACTTCCTTGCCGTCGATTGCGATGTGACCAAGCAAGCATCGATCGACGCCGCATTCGAAAAGGCACTTTCGCAATTCGGCCGTATCGATGTTGTCGTCAACAACGCCGGTTACGGCCTGTCCGGCGAGTTCGAGAGCTTGACCGATGAGCAGATCCGCACGCAAATGGAAGTGAACTTCTTCGGTCTGCTCAACGTGACCCGCAAGGCTCTCGAGACCATGCGTGAGAAGAACTCGCCGCCCGGTGGCCGCATCCAGCAGATCACTTCGATCGGTGGGCAGCGCGGCGTGCCCACTTTCTCCATCTACTGCGCCAGCAAGTGGGCTGTCGAGGGCTTCACCGAGGCTTTGCAGCAGGAATTGAAGCCGGAGTGGGGCATCAAGCTTACTTGCATTGAGCCTGGTGGATTCAGGACTGACTGGGCCGGCCGCTCGATGGACTTTGGTGCCAACAAAAACCCCGCCTACGATCACATCAACGCCAAAGAAGCCATGGGAAAGAGGAACGGCACCCAAGCGGGCGACCCTCCGAAGGGCGCGGATGCTATGTGGCAGGTCGCTAAGATGGAGGACCCGCCTCTCAGGCTGGTCATTGGCAGTGACGCTCACAAAGCTATCATGGACAAGATCAAGACGTACAGCGAGCTGTACCCGAAGTATGAGAAGCTGGCCAACAGCTGCGACGTCGATGGCTACGTCCGTCCGTGATTGGAAATTGGAATGCCATGCATGATATAAACATGAATAATACATGATGAATGATACGGTTACAAATTGAGATAAGCTTATCTCTCTATTTTTGCAAGCTTTCCAATAATCCCTCCCCATCCTTCTTCGTCTGAACAGCCTTGAACGCATCTCCAGTGACGTCCAAGCCCTTCTCCGCCCTCTCAAAAGCCTCATCGCTACGGTCCGTCAAAATCGCCAGATCCTCATCGCTGAGCAGATTTTTGCCCTCAGCGATATCAATCGCCTCGCCATCAGACTGACCAAGCAATTTCTGCAACTCGGCAAAATCCGCACCGGCAGTGTCGCTGCGCATAGACTTGAAGCGGCCCTTCTGGATCACGAGCTTCTCCAATCTGCGCTTGCTGTCGGCCTTCTCCAGCAGCATCTGCTCGACGGTACCTTTGGTAGCGAAGCGGTAGACAATGACAGGCCTGGTCTGACCGATTCTGTGCGCTCGGTCTTGGGCCTGGAGATCCTGCTGTGGGTTCCAATCGCTGTCAAAGAGAAGTACGGTGTCGGCAGCAGCGAGGTTGATGCCTTGCCCGCCGGCTCGGGTGGAGAGAAGGAAGATGTTTGTCTCGCTTTCGGGGTCGTTGAAGGACTGGATCTGCTCTTGCCGGTCTACTTGGGCAATGGAGCCGTCGATGCGGCATGTCGGCCATCCTCGCAGAACATCGCAGTATGTCTCCAGCAGATCTAGCTGGGTCTTAAATTGAGAGAAGATCAGCACCTTGTGACCTTTCTTGAGTAGCTCCGGCAACAATCGGTCCAAAAGGAGCATCTTGCCACTCTCGGTGACCAGGGTTTCGTCTACGGGTGTATTATCATCCATTTCAAAAGGATAATAGAAGTTGTGGGGAGAGTTGCAACATTGCCGCAACTGCATGACTGGGTTTTGGAGCTTCTTCTGAGCAATCTCACGCTTGGCCAGCGCCAGAGTCTTCGCTCGCTCACTCTCTTCCTCGTCTTCCTCCTCGCCATCTGGAGATGGTGACTCAGGCTCTTCTTCCAGCTGCTTGAAGTACTTCGTGTCAGACAGCTCCTCATATTGCTGGTTCTTCTTCGCTTTCCGTGAGCGGGTTCCGCTGCCGTTTGCAGTGGCAGGGGTAGATGCGCGGCTAGTCTTGGTACTCTTTGAGGGCGTTGCAGTCTCGTCCGATGCCTTTCGTTTGCGGCTCGTACTGCGTGTGCTTCCTGGAGTCGCGCTGCGGCTGATACTTTCGACGATCTTGTTCTCAAGGAAAGCCCTGCTGTTACCCTCGAGAATCTCCTGGTAGAGGTCCCGCTGAGTTTGCGTCAACGGCGCATAGAGTACGTACTCGCGCTTCTGCGGTAGTGATGTCTCTACGTCGGCTTTGATCCTGCGGAGCAAGAATGGCTTCAACACGGCATGGAGACTGGTGACAAGCTTCTTTTGACGGTCTTCCGAGAGAATTTGCTCGTAGCCACCCTTCTCCTTGAGCGCACTGAAATCGAACCACGATTCGAATGATTCGAAATTATTGAAGATGCTGGGCATTAGAAAATGGAGTAGTGCCCACAGCTCAGCTAGGTTATTCTGAAGCGGTGTTCCAGTAATCAGCAATCGGTTCGCAGATTGGTAGGACTGAAGTTCTTGTATAAGCCTGCAGTTCATGTTCTTGATGCGGTGACCCTCATCGATGATGATAAACTTCCAGCCATAGTGAGCTAAGTGCTTGCGATCGTTCATGCAAATTTCGTAGCTAGTGCAAATGACAGGGAAGTCTTTGCTGCTAGGGTTCCGTAAGCGTTTCTTACGAAGCTCCTCTCGTTCTTGCTTGCTTCCGTGGTACAGCACTACAGGAATATCAGGCGTCCACTTTTTGAACTCGGCGACCCAATTGCTGGTAGTGCTTAGGGGTGCGGCGATGAGGAAGGGTCCATTGATGCCCTTCTCCCTTAGGAAAGCAAGGAATGAGATGACTTGTATAGTCTTTCCCAAACCCATCTCATCTGCCAGAATTCCATTGAGCCCGTTCTCATACAACGATTGTAGCCATTCCAGGCCTTCCAGCTGATATGTTCGCATGAGACCTCCTGTGACCAAATCCGGCTGCTTGGCTGATCGCAAGTCCTGCATGCCAATGTCACTGGGTTTGACATCATCCTTCGACTCCTCCGCCAAGGCCTCTGAGATAGACTTTTGTCCAGCTTTGGCTTCTAAGTCCTCTTTTTTCAAGTAGTCTGAGATTTTGCCAGTCTTTCCAGCTTTGGTGTTCTTTGCTGGACGGCCACGGCCGCGTCTAGGAGGCTCTCGATCGTTCGTATCCACGGGAGCTTCAGAATTCTGTTCATTCGGGTCCCCTCTTCTTGTGGCACGCTTCTGGCTTGCTACCGCCGCTTGTTCTGCCTTTTCTTCCTTTTTCGCAGCGCGCTGCTTGCTCTTTTCGTCTTTCGCAGTCGCAGCTTCTTCTTGTTGCGTCATCTGCTGCAACATGATCGTAGAATACAGCTTGCTCTGGCTTAACAAGTATTCCAACGCTTTGTACTTTGTATCCACCGCATCAGGCCCTCCCTTCAGATCCTTTTCGCGCTCTGCAGCCAGCTTACGCTCGCGTTTCGCCTCCTCTTTCTCTCGTGCCTGTGCCATCTGCGCTTCCTCCTTCTGCATTGCTTCTGTGGGTCCATTGTCGCGCGTCTCGGGAGATGTTGGCGGTGTTGTTTCGGCCGAAGCCATTGGTTCTGAAGACATGGTGGCGTACGGGCCTAAAAGGATGGGAAGGTTGGGTTTGCTCCGCTCAGGTGACACCGATTAAACCTTTATGGTATTGACAAAGATGCGACAGGGAAAGAAACGCCAAAGTTGTCGAAGTCTCAAGAGGAACAGGCATCACTGGCGACATCGAGTACAATGGCGACGATGTCATCACTCCCAAAAAGCACGAGCCTACACGCGCGCGCGACGCGATCGTGGTAAAGTGGCACCAGCAGATCGGATCGCGCCCTGCTAGATCGCTGTGGGGAAGCTGCAGGAAGCTAGACCGAATCAAGCACACAGGCAAAATCGCCCATCGCGCGCCGCTCACGTTCGTCCTCACCTCCTGCCGCTATCGTGCGCCGCAAACTTCGGTGGGCCTTGAACACCGCATCTACCGTCAGAAGGCGTATGCTATTCCTCCGCAACCACAGAAGATTGTCACGGACGATAATGTCTTGGTAATTGCAGTGGTTCCATTCGTCGAATGGAGTACAAATGTCTTTCTGTAAGATATAGCATTTCGCTGACTAAGTTAACCTCACTTTCCGGCGATGCCAGCATAGCTGCAGTAACAGTCAGTAACGTTGGCTGGTTGCACACGTATATGCCATGACACTAATAAGCGCAATGATGTTCTGCATCCCCTGGCTGTCAGACTTCTTGCACATGTCCATGTACTCCTTTTGCATCGACGTCTTTAGGATAAGGTCACGAAGAAATCCTGCGCTCATACAATAAAGAGTCGCGACCTCTACAAGCAGTAGGTGCAAGCACGTCACACTCTCCTCGAGCCCGAGGCGTGCCTGCCACATTCACCATCGTAAATATGGACCTTCAACATCGGACAGTCCGCGACCTGCGGCCAATCAACAAATTCACTTTGACATGCCAACTTCATATCTCACCAAAGCATAACTTATCAACGCGACGCCGTATGGTAGACTACCATGGCACCGGTGACTCCCAACGAGGGCATTGGCCGCGCGAGGCGCCAAATCCGCCCGACGCAACGAGCAATTGAGTCTGACCTGCACATCGCCGGCATAAATACTCCACCTCACTCTGCTATAACCTCGATGGGGCGTCCTCCCATACTCGCATCATCAAGGATTGCGGATAAACCATCGCCCGCCATGGATGCCATCGATTGTTCTCTAAAGGCCGAGGAGACTGCTGGCGCTGAGCGTGCTCGCACACGCACAGAATCTCAGACCAAGTTTAGGGTTCCGCCAGCTCATGAAGGATCCGCCGCCCTGGTGCCTCAACAAAGCGCTGCGGAGAAGAAGAAGTGCGCTGCAGAGGAGAGCAGCACCGCGAAACCACCTCGGAAAGCTCGCAAAACAAAAGCTAACACCGACTCTGTCCGCAAAGCAGCTCCTCAAACGAAGAAGAACGCTGCGCCACTCAAGAACTCGCAAAGTTTCGATACAGATGAACCGCTACTGCAGCCTTGGAGGTTCGCTGTCTATTTCTGGGAGACTCCAAGACCTACGGACTTCCTCAACCTTTCGGAGTCAAGAAAGAAATGGAAAGCTGGCATCGATGCCAACATGGAGGCTGCTGACGATTCCCCGGAATTGGACGACTGGCACGACTTCTGCGGTGTTATCTCGGATCTCGTACCTGGTTTAAAACTCGAGCAGTCCGTAGCACTCAATTTCGTGTCGCGCGGCAAACGAGCCTTTCGCGCAGGACGCTCCTGGAAAAGCTTCGAGGAAGAAGAGCTCGCCATCGACAGCAGCGCAGGTGCAAGAGCTATCGCCGATCCCATCGAACGCGACATTGCCCTGTCATCGTCTCTCGACAACGACTTCCGGCTGTACATCTTCGAACAGATCAAAGTGCGCTTGTGCCACGAGATCTGGCTGCAAGCATATCCCTGGCCGGGCACGACACCAGAACCAGAGGAACCAACGAAGAGGGACAGCGTCATCGGCCCAGGCGCTGTAATACCTTCGCCACGCGGTCCCCTCAAAGTAGAGGCTTCAGGTAGTGCCAGTTCTTCCAGCGGACTTCCTCCGCTTCCTCTGACAGAAGGTACACAGGGCCGCACAAAAGCTGAGCTTCCGGGCGACAGAGAGCTGCATCAGCCTCAGAGTCGGCTAGTCCGCGCGACGCAAGCGAACATGCAGGGCCTGAATCTGACCTACGAAGAACAGCTCGATGGTATTGGACTAGACATGGCGACGAGCAGCGAAGAGGAATGAGCGGGATCGTTGGACACGATATGGGCGGTCACTATATACCCCCTTTCTTGCGAACTGAGATATTCAGGTCGTGAATCGAGAACACTCTTTCCTCCAGACAATGCCATACCCTTTTCATGCAAGATTATAATCGTTTGTGCAGCCATGATTTCTTGCGCCTATAGGGTTATTAGGGTTAGGGTTAGGGTTTAACAAGTATAGCAAAGGCGTTTCACGCATGCCGTATGTTACTACCTGCATTTCTGCAACCACTCTCAGTTTGTGTTTTTGAGCCCTTTCTTGAGACATTCGTTGCACTGGTTGTTTTGAGATATTCCCATCTCTGAGTCGCTATTTGAACGCCCCGTGATTTTCCTCCGAATTGTGGTGGATCAGGTTCGATCACAACATCATTCGCGACACTACCACAAGAAAGGAACAGGATATGACACCAAAGCATCGAATATTTCTTCGCTATACGCTCATTACCTACAAAATCTATCGTCCAAAACCAAACCAACCCCTCTTCTTCTCCTGCGCCGGCTCCGGCTGCGCAGCCGGCTCATCCACGTCCATTTTACCATTGACCTCCGCCGCAGGCTCCTGCACAGCTCTGCCGGGATAGTCGATATAGTTCCACGCCACGTCCAAGAAAAGAGGCTTGACGGGCACGGGTTGGATCTTCGGCGGGTAAGAGACAAGGTTGTTCAGGTCGACCTGCAGGCCGGGCGTGGGGTAGTCGTGCAGGTCCTGCACGATGGGGGCGGCAGAGGTCATGTTCTTCTGAGCTGCGATGGCGGAGTTGGAGGAGAGCTTGTGCAGCTCCACGAGGGCGTGGGTTCGCGAAAGGAGGTTGGCGACATGGGTGTTGAGGTTTGACGACTCTGACGTAGGGATGTCGAGGGTAGGGGGTGTTGAGGTCGTGGCGGTCGAGTTTGGAGCCGGGTTAGCGGCCAGGAGGTCGTGGGCACGTTTGATGAGCGCAAGGGCATTGAGGTGGTTGTCCAGCAATGCGTGCGAGTATGAGATGTTGACGCACTTCAGCGCACGGAAGTATGCCGACTTGCCATCGAGCTCACGGACAAATGTCTCGTCTCTCATGGCACCGCGCAGGTCCTTGACAGATTCGATACTCTGGATGGTAGCGTCGTAAAGGACCACGCGCTCTCGCAGACGGGCAAGCTTCCTACCCCGACCTTCTTCCACCTCAGGGAAGGGTGTGCCGTCCTTCCGTGTGCGCTGAGGTTTCTTCTGCTTCTGGGGCTCGAACGTAAGACCATCGTTCTCGCCAATCAAAATCCTGTTGCGGCCAACACGCCACGACACAAGATCATAGTTCACTGCCAGGCTGGTCACCCGTAGATCCTGCATGCGCGCGTCGCCTTCATCAACTCTCTCCTTCTCCAGCTCGTCGGTCGCACGTTTCGAGGCATCCGCAGCGTCCTGCGAGGCGATCAGGATGTCATCATAGGCAGCCGCCTTGTCTCTGGCAGATGCCGAAGGGTGTTCCGAGAGGTATGCCTTCAGCTTAGCCTCAGCAGCTGAAACCGAAGCTAGCGCTTGCCCAATAGATGCATCAACAATGTTTGCTTTCCTCCCTCTCCAAGTTACAAAGTCGGGCACGGCCAGGGGTCCCGCCTTCTTCTCCTCCCCAGCTTCCGCCTTTGGCTTCTCTTTCAACGCAAAATCATCCTCCGACTCCACCAGCTTGACCGCCTCCTGATCGTCCCTCGGAAAGTACTTCCGGGCCACGACCTCAATCGCAATAGTCCTACTCAGTCGTGCCTGGTATGCCGCGTAGCGAATCGTCGGGTCGACGGTGTTGGCCAGCATCTCCCTGAACACTTCAGCCCTCTCCTTCTCCCAAAGCGCAGCATATCCCACTCTTGCCTCACTCCATCGCCTCAAGCACTTGCTCCACCTCTCGTCGCCGCCCTCCTTCGCATTGCCCTCAGCCTGCTTCTCGAACTCCTCCGCGCCGGCGAGCATTGCAGCGTACGTCCTCGCCTCGAGCAAGTCTCTTTGCGAACCAGCTTCCCTCAGCACATCCACCAGCTCGCTTGCAGTCTTCGCCGCCTTCCATAGCTTCGAGCAGATCTGCGCCCTCGCACTGCCAGTAATTCCTTTCTCATCCTCAGTGTGGGAATTCTTGATATGCAGCGCATGCGCCCAGGCACGCTCTGCGACCATAACTTGCAGGTGGACGAATGCGACATCCTTCTTAACGTCGGCAGCAGTCAGAGGCTTGTGGGCGAACTTCTCGCGCTTGGGAGTTGCGGTGCCGAGTCGCTTGCGGGTCGCGAGGATTTGTCGGGACAGCTGGGCGCGGTAGGTCGCATGATCGGCAATGAGTAGGGTTTCTCGCTTGCTAGCGATGAAAGTCGTAATCTCCATCGTGGGATTTACCGTGCCGCTGGACGTAGAGTGTGTGGTTGGGTAAACGGACATGTGGCTCAGAATTGCTCGGACGCTCTGGAGCGCTTTTGGCGGGGCGAGCAGAGTGTGGGGAGACGACCACCACCGCAGCTCGGCAAAATGTGCCTGAGGCAACAATATAATCAGGTGCAATCAATGAAACACGAGTTTGCTTTCGAGGCATGCGAGGGGCTGTAAGATTTCTAGAAAGAGTTCGCCACTATCTATCCGACAGTCTGCGGTATTATATAATCTCTCCGCGCCCCTCTGGTCAATGCCACCATCAAACTCTCTGAAAGAACTGGCAGCACCTTAAGCTCGTACCTAGACGACGGAGAGACTGCTTGAACGTGAAGTAAATCATCCAGACAGCAGTTCGACTACATTGCCATACTCCTATCCATTCTACATATTTCAAGGTGATTCTCCATGGGACATCCTACCATTGGGGGCCACGAGTTCTCAGGTGAACGGTGACGTGAACGATCCGATTTATGGGTAGTGTTTAACCGGTGATATGCTTTCCGAGTGACATCAAATGGAATACCTCATTCCTTACTCAGTACTGCATTATCGTATTCAGAGTCTCATGTCACATCGCTTTCTTCTCGTAAACGAACAGCGCCTCGTCTTTGCCAGCAAAACTCGGGAGTGGAACCTGGCACACTTTCTCCCAATCCGACATCTCACGAGCGAACCAGTCCGTAAGCAATTCTTTCGCGAAAGCTGTGTAGCCGTTACCGTTTTGCGATCCGGCAATGACGATTGTGGATCCGTCTGCAAAGCATGTTAGAGATTTTGTGATGCGGCACCAGAAGGGATAGAGTCTTACGATAAGCCTTGATCGTCTTCGCCGTGAAGTCATGACTGACTTGCGGATAGACCAAGAGCAGCACGTGGCCTTTGCCGTTGTCATTCTTCTTCAGCCACTCGACACTGTCCATTTCAACAGTATCAGGGACCCAGAGAGTACGCCAATCGCTAAGACCGTTGTCGATCGGAACAACATCAAGGTTCTTCTTCCCGTCTTTCATCCGACGGAGCATGTATGTCCAATATCCATTACCAGATCCAATATCTGCAATCGGTCGTCCCTTTGCAACCAGCCGTATAATCTCCAACGACTCAAAGCTTGGGCAAACACAGCTGAAGTGATGATAGAGCACAGGCAGCAGTGCGTGGGATATTCTTATCTTCTCTGTGGTGCTTTCCGGACCAGCCCACTCAAGATTCTGATTCGCCCACGCGAGAACGTCGAAGTAAGGGTTTACGTGGCCCTTGTTCTTGGGCACCGTAATCTTCCTCTCAGGGGAAGGCGGCTGGTAGAGCTTCTGAAGATGATTCGCAACGTCCATGCGAATTGTCCCTTTCTTCGCGTTGGCGCCGAGCGCTTTCAGGGCGTTCGCAGTATTCGTAGTCGGCCGGAAGATATCATTGTATGCGGCGATGTCGACAGCCGGAGGATGTGTTCTCTGTTCGTCACGGTCTTAGGTTCTGTCCGTCCGTATAAGAGTTGACGCCTAGCACATGGCCGGTAATGCGTGGCTTACCTCGTTGCCCTCTCCGTCGACATACCACTTGTGCAGACCGCCCTGTCCACCAAATTCGAGATACGTCTGAGCCTGAAGGAGTGTGACTTCTGCAATCGCTCGATAGACAAAATTGTCATCCGGTCTCAGGCCAAAAGCCCGGATGACGAACTTGCGGAAGTCATTGTCGTAAGGCGGGGTGACCTCTTCCTTGGCCCAAGCATCGAAGAACTTCTCCGGGTCAAAGGTCGTTGACCCTTGCGTTTCCGTGCGCTGAGGTATCTCAGACATGTCGTTGTTTTGTCGATTGTCGCGTCGACGTCAGTGGCCGAAGCTCTCCAGTCCAGTCCAAATGCGGTCCAAGCGTCGCTGACTAAATGATTCGAAATGGCCGCTAATTGATGATCTTGCTCACAATGGGCAAGTAAGCATGACAAGAACATGACTATCCCGTCGTGGAGCAACGGAGGACGCGCTAGAAGTATCCGACATAAGTACCGCTCAGTATAAGTATGATTTCTTCCTCTCAAAACTACGTTTCCGATGTCATCAAAAGAACAACATCCTCCTCCCGCCAACGCTCAAACGTCAAGCAACTCCTTCAGGATCATCGCAACTCTGGTAGCAATAGCAGCAGTCATCCTGGCATTCTATCAACCTGTAAAGACCGCCTTCTTGAGGCAGTTGCCCAAGTCCCAGACCGCGCCCTTGATTCAGCGCTCCAAAATGTCAACTACCACCTCCAACCTCAAGATTGTGAAACGCCCTTGGAATGCTCGCGGCCATGCGGACCACGGCTGGCTGTACACCTTCCACACCTTTAGTTTCGCCAGCTACTACGACCCTTCTTTTGAAGACTTCGGGCCTCTTCGCGTGATCAACGAGGATCGTGTCCGCCGCGGTACCGGCTTCGGCACTCACAGCCACGCAGAGTTTCTCATCTGGTCGTACATCGTGAACGGCGAGCTCGAGCACAAGGACAGCATGGGCAATCTCGAAAAGCTGCGCCGCGGCGAGGTCCAGTTCACTTCTGCCGGCACCGGCATTCGCCACTCGGAGTACAACCGCAACCAGAACGAAGACGTGCATTTCCTCCAAATCTGGGCGAAGCCGAACGTGAGCCGCTTGGCGCCGTCGTACAAGACACGTAAATTCACCGACGAGATGAAGACCGATCGCCTGTTGAGGATCATGGAATCTGTGGATCGCCACTCTGGTAAGGACGAGGAGTCTGAGCCGATCCCGATGCACGCGGACTTGAGCATGAGCGCGAGTATTCTGCACCCGGGGAAGAGTGTCGCTCATGACCTTGTCAAAGAGGGTCAGAGGAAGGTCTATCTGCACGTTGTGATGGGCGACAAGACTCAGCCAAAGAACGGAGGAGCGAAGATTAAGATCGGAGAAGTTGAGTTGGGCGAGGGCGACGGTGCTTTCGTCACTGGTGCAGCTGGGCCAGGCAAAGTTGAGGTCGAGAGTGTTGGTGACAAGGCTGCAGAGTTTTTGTTGTTTGACATGGGGCAGTAGAGGTACTGAGTAACACATGGAAAGTCGGCGTGCCTGATTCGAGCAAGCTGTACAATGTCTTGAAGAACGCCTTTAGCTCCGTACCATGAGTGACAGCCAAGTACATGCGTATACCCCCGCGACTAGAACAAGGACGGAGCATTTGAAGATGCGAGACTGATAAAGCTCCTCCTCGAAGGATGAAACCACCGTTAGCCGTTCCCCAATACCAAAGTAGTGTCCGAAGTTGCGCATCCTTCGTTGCCACATAGTGCGTTGGCTATAATTTCCAACATCACACTTCTGAGCCACGCTTGGGCTCGATAAAGAGGTGCTTGGGGCCTGCCTGACGGCAGAGTCCGAAGTGATCCCGGGGGCCTGTTTAACAATTATACAACTCAATGGTACGCTTTCCATTCTCCTGGCTTCATTGTCTCTGAGTGGATCGTGTCGCTGGTCTGTGTCTGAGATCGAGGGTAGCTGATCTTGGGAATGTGGGAGTTGGGATGGGTTTGCTGCTGGCGCGCTATACACAGCTTGTCAACGGCATGATTCAACTCCGAGAGTGACATGCTATACGTGCCTGCTCGTTGGAGGTGCTCGCATTGTGAGAGTATTCTCCGATTGACGTTGCTTGTAAGCTTCTATAACAAGTCAGCATCCGTGAGCATCGCGGCGTTCCGCCCTCCCTAAACATCGACAAACGTACCATAGATGGCCTCCAAGATGGTCGACAGGGGGATCAACAACAGGAATATCGGTACAGCTTGTCCAAAGCCCCACCCATCCTCGTTGCCCACTCTTCCATTTCGGCCGGCATAGTCTCTGAGCACGAAAATTGTTTGTATGCTCGAGACTAGAAGTAGCCAGATACGCTGAAGATCAAAGACTTCTGAAATCACAGTCTCGCAGAATATGAACACCGATGCAGCCATCAAGAAACAGCTCCATTCAATGATTGACCACATACAGGCTGACACCTTAGTTTTGGCCAAAGATCGCTTTCGTGCGCTGGCAAAATATGCCGTGCGTGGGAGCAATATGGCCTTGAGAAAGTAGAGGTTTGTGGCTTGTACGAATATGTTGTCGAAAGCCCAAACGGTAAGCTTTGGAAAATAGTCATCAATAGTGACCAAGATAGCCCAGGTGTAGAGAAACAACGAAAGTCCCCATCACGGCAGACTGCGGCGTATTGGATCGAATGTTGCCAGTGATGGTGTTCCAGATGCATTGGACGGGAAGGCCATAGCTTACGAGCCAGTATCGATGTCCTGAAGGAACCTGGGCCACCAGAGCCATTATCATGAAGCAGATGACGGCAGCCGCTTTCCAGGCTCGCATGTTGACGCCATGTTGCGTCGTTCTGTGTCGAAGAACATTGGCGACAGAGTCATGCACGACTACTGTCAAGGTCGCAAGGTTCGAAACGATAGCAAAATGGTACACTGTCATGGTGCCCGTCTTCGCGTAGCCGACGGTGATGATAGCGAGTCCCGTGATGATTTGCTGGTCGGTCAATATCACCAATATCGGAAACAGCGAGTCGCCTTGTATCAACACTTGCCATATCCGATGCAGCTTCCCATCATCTGCTATTAGCCGGACAATTGGGGTGAAAAGCCAGTTACATGCTCGTCGGACCTCAGCGGTGACCGTGAGGTCAAGTCTGCCAATTGGAACGGGCGCATGTTTGTCGGATGGCAATGCAAAGAAATAAGTGTAAAGTACGATGAGATGGGTCGTGCAGGCTGTGATGATGAACGAGAGAAGGATCTGTGAAGGAGCTCGGTCAATGATCGATCGAGCGGTGAGGACGATAGGAGAGAATAACGGACCCCTATGCCAGCCTGATGATGAGACATAGAGTGGTTAGTATGTAACATGCCTGGGAATAGTACATGGGTTGAAGACGCACAATGTCCGGGTCGGCTTCAAATAGGCACAGAGAGTCGAGCCCGTCGGAGCAAGAGCAGCCTTGAGTCCCCTGGAGGCCTTTGAGCGAGATTGTCATTCTGAGAGGGTTTGAATTCTGGAGCTGTGACCGCGTTCAATCTAAAGGCGTTATAACGTTGACGGCGCAAACGGGTGGCTATTGTACATCTGTTGGCGCGTGCATTCGCGTGAAACGCTGGCCTCCAGAGATCTGCAAAGGCAAGCAGCAACGCGACCGTGGATATGTACACCAAATTGGTTGTTTATGTCGCAAAGGTCCGGCCCGAGGCCTGCGCACTAGTGATACGACCACCGAGGAGCATTTGACTGCGGGCGCAGTCGACAAATGAGCCTCAACAAACTAAAGGCGTGCGTCCAGCGTCCCACCTCACCTCTCATCCGTAGTCCTCGAGAGACTACGACGCATTCTACTATACTAGGCTCTCCGCGGAGAAAGTCGGTCTTACTAGTTTAGTCGGAAAAGTAGTACTTCGAAATACCTTTCAATTGGAAAGAATAGATTACGTCTAGGTATGATTATTCCAGAGTAGAATCTTATAGACCTTGAAGTTTGGGATCAACGAATGCCAGCTCGCTAGATACAACATCCCGACCGAGTTTGCGCGCACTTGGTGCATCTTTCGATCGTAACACTTCGGTTAGCTGCACCTCGCGGCACGTGGTCTCATTGACTGCTGCTTAACGCGATCAACACTCATCATCAAGGGCCGAGCACACACTGCAAGCGTCTGGGAAACCGAAGCGAAGCATAGTCCCACTTCTGCTGTTCGGCCCTGTCCGATGAATCGCGGATGACAGCTTTCCTCTTCCGTTGTATCGTTCTAAATTTGGGGTGCAACCGGCCTCACCCACTCAAGGACTGTCCCCAGTCATTTCCTCCAGATGAGTCTGCTCCCAACTCTTCTTTGGCGGATTCACCCCAAGCCTCCTCGACGTTGGCCCATGCCCACTTTGATTTATCCCCCCAACCCTCAATTTTCTGCTCACCGGCGTCTTCCGCCAACTGCAGGATATCCCAGCATCGACCGTCCTGGACCTTTGCCAGTTGCGAGGCGAGTTTCGAGACAGTGCCAAACCGCGGCATCAAGCCTAAAGGCTGCATTTCCATGAAATGATGGGTGGCCCAGTCCAGGAGCATCTTCACGCGAGCTGTACCATTGGTGTCCACACCCGCATCTGGAGCAGAACCAGGACGAGCGTAGTGCTCACTTGCAAGAGTATACACCAAGATAAGGCGATCATAAGTCAACGAGTTCGGCCCGACACGCAGTGCTTGCATTTCGCCTACCAGGAAAGAAGCCTGCCCGTCGTCAGGTGGAGTCTCGGTGCGGCAACCTTTCAGGAGAAGGTTGAATGTATCGACGTTGGCGAGCGTTTTTGGTGCACCAGATGTCTGCGGCGCGAAAGTGTGAATCTGCTTGTAAACCCGGAGTGCTTCGGCCAAGTTCTTCTGATGGATCCAAGACTCAATGAGTACATTAAAAGCCGCGATTGGAACGCTGCGGCCGTCTTCGTGAAGGGCCCGCAACTGTGCAAAAGCGGCATGTGTAAGATGCGGCGAATCGCGAATACGCAGAAACAGTGACCGCGTTTGCCAAGCAGTAGGGAGGAGCTTCTCTGCAGGCATTAAGGTAAGTATACTGAGGGCCCTAATGACATCTGGCGGGGAAGCATTGAGATAAGTGTCGAGAAGGAGCTGGTAATGTAAGGGTTTGAAAACTTCGCCGCGTTTGGAAAGTTGCGTGAAGACCGCCGTGGCTAGCGAAGCATCACCGCCACGTGATGCAGTCGAGAGCACGTTGAGACAGGTGCCACTGCTAGGGTTAACGTAACCCAAATTGACCTGAGTCTTCCAAGCCAAGGAAGTCGCATCCAGGTGGTGGGCGGCGCTGGCCTTTTCGAGGACATAGTGCCATAGGGATCGACTAATGTTGAGTTCTCCATTTAAGTGACGGACATTCATGATGTTGTACGCCTCTCCGAGCTCTCCAGCTTCACAGAGCATGTAGACAAACATGTCTAAGAGCCAGCCTTGTATGACCATCTGGCGCTTTACCATGCCATCCAGCCTCTCCAGAGCCTGCTCGAAGAGCCCTTCCCTCAACAAGCCAGCCGAGATATCATGCTCGCCGTCTCCGGTCACAGCTATCCACTTTGACCGCATATATTCCAGCATATCCGTACGCAGAAGGTGGTCCGGATGCACCGCCAGGACTTTGAGAACTGCATGACACGTCGCAGAATCAAGCTTTAAGCCACTTTGTAGCATCTCTTCCAGCAACTCGGTCACTCTCCACGCCGCACCAAGGTCTGTAGAGACGTTGGCTAATATGAGCGCATTGTAGTGTTCTACACTCGGCCGTTCTCTCCTCTCCTTGACCAAGCATTCCACCACTTCGCGCACTAGATTGTACTCGCCTTTCCTCGCAGCGAGCCTCAGTTTGTTGTACAGCGAGCTTGTGGGCTCTGCAGAAAGTCCCACAGCAACCGGTCCTAGACCTCTGCTTTTGCTTTGATGCTCGTTTGGTTCCAGATTCGTTGTTTGATAACCTCGCATAGGCAGGCCATAGGAAGGGCTGTGAATCGCATCACTGAGTTGATTTGTGGCTTCCATAGGTTTCCCAAGGGAATGTTGCTCTGCCAGTCTCGACCTTCCCGAGGCAGAATGCGCTCGAGATTGGGCGTTGAGACATCGCGGTACTCTGCGAGCGGTTGATAGCCTTGAAGGTGCTTTTGATATCGTCGTCGCATTCCAGCTGGGACATAGACATGCCCAAAGTTCGTCAACGGCAATCCTGGACATTCTTCTGCATTAGTGTCGCAATACAATTGTTGCGCGTCTTCGCGAAAGTAGAATGGAGAAGTCGGCGAACTTACTTCCGACGCCGCCGATGGAGTTTTTGCCAAACTTTATATGATAACAAACTCACTGCGGCTTTGTCAGCATTGGTGGTTTAGTGGTAAAATTGGCCGTTGCCATCCGGAGTTTCACGCTTCGAACGTCGGCCAGCCCCGGGTTCGATTCCCGGCCGATGCATATTTGCCCAGTGCAACCCTTCCAATGCGTTTCCGATACTTTTGCTTTTGCTCCGAGGAACGTACATTTTGTTGTTTTACGAGTGATCGCATCCATACATGGCCTGACTCGTAAACCATTCCATTGTCGGTCATTAAAAACATACATAAGTGGTAAAACGAGGCCATTGTAGGTCGTCATGCTTCCGTACAAGTACTATCCTGCCCACATCATTGACCTCGACTGCTGGTGGGCCTGTCCCTGCCTCTTCTCTCCCTTTTGAAACAGCCAAACTCGCCCTTGGTGCCCTCTCTCAGCTTCTTGAGTACAGCCCTCATTTCAGGTAGCTCGCCCTCCAACCTAGTCCTTGCGTCATTGTCCGTCCTCTCATCCAGAGCGAGGTAGACTTGGCTTTGCACCTCACTAGCCCGATCGGTGGTATAGTTGTTCAAAGTCTGAGCCATGAACTCCACATCTAGCGTGGCCTGCATGAGAGCCGGAAGCGTGTACCTCGGGCGTTGCTTAAACGCTGCAATCAGCGCCAGACTGCTTTGCTCCAGCAGGTAGGAGAGAATCTGGTTCGTGAGAGATGACGCTGTTGTGCTGACTTCGCTGTGGACAAGCACCAGCTCGAGCAGGACGTCGTAGACGTACGGTTGGGCGTCGGTGGGGCGACCGGATGCAGGCGCCCAAGCTTTGGACGTGATTCCTGCGGTGATCGTGGTCTGAAGGGAGTCGACGATGGGCTTAACATAAGACTGGAACAGCCGCGCATCAATCTGGGAAAGGACGTCGCGGATGGTCTTGCTTTCGTCCGTGAGCTTGACAGAGAAGGATGACTCAAACTGTGAAATAAGCTGAGGGATGATCTCAGAGCGTAGGTGTGCCAGATTAGAGAGTGTAATGAGGCGACGGACATTCTTTGTTGAGTTAGTGAACAATTCTCCGCCACCGTGGATAACGGAGTCTCTTACCTGGTCCCGGAAATTGACCAGAACGGTTTCCCCGGCGCCACGACCCTGTGCACCTGAAACTAACGTGATACCGTCGGGGTCGTCTCGTCCAGCATCATCCAATGTTCGCCGTTCCGCATTCTCCACCATGCCACTGAGAGCCTTGTAAAGGCTGGTGACGAAGCAGCCTCTGATTGTTTGCAAAAGCTTGGCGCTTGGAGGCACAACGACCTCCTCGCCTCGCCCTCCAACGCTGGCGGCTTCGGAGATGTACGCAATCTTTTGCATGCCACCGAGGACTTTCTCTTCGAAGGCAATAAAAGTACCTGGCATTGTGGTCAAATCACGCCTCTCGGGATGTCGCTGCCACAGCTCCATATACTTGCACCGTTCAGCATCTGGAACCCAGGCTGCACACACGGCTGCCACACTTCGCTCCCTCACAGCACCAACAAGCGTCTTGAGACTCTCGGTGCCGGATCGCATTGTATTGACGACACTCAGATTGGCCAGCTCGCTAGCGGCAGTCCCGACGAGTACAAGGATGCGGCCAAGGTACTGGGCGCCACTCAAAGAGTTCCCACCTGGAGGCCAGAATGCGAACTTCTCCCAAGCATCTCCCTTGCTTGGATTCAGCGAAGGTACGTTGCTGGGATCAAAGCTGAAGTTTCTACTTGCACTTGGCGTACTAGCTGATCCTGGGGTGATAGGAGTCGGCGGTATTGGTGAGTACAGATCAGACAGATCCTGCACAGGTGCATCTGAGAAAAACGCGAAGGTGCTTTCCCGAAATTGATTGACAAGCTCCTGTGCACCAGAACGAAGATTCGCGACATCATCCGGCTCAAGCTCGAGATGCTCAAGGCCGGCCGCGAAAACTGCGGTGGGAAACGATCTTTGAGCTTTGTTGTCAATGAAGGACTGCGTCGTTTCCCAGAGCTCGATAACTTCACCCAGCAATCCGTTGGAGGGTGAGAGCAGTGCGTTCATCGAAGCCAGAACCTTCTCCCAAAAGGAAACGACTTTTGCTGAGTCAATGTCCTTGTTACCCTCTCGTAGGAGACGGACAGACCCAATGTCTGTTGCTGAGCGTAAATATTTTGCTAGAACCTTAGGATCACTAATGGCGTTGTTTGCAAGCTGCCTTCGCTGGATTTCAATCTCGATTCGTATCCTCTCGAAAGATCGGGCAATCCTGTCCTTCAAATAGAGCGACCGACTGTTGAGCCAATGCCAGATTGGATTCTCGTCAACTCCAAGCTGAAGCAAGATGCCTATCAGCTCCATGTGGGATTCTTTATCAGTCTCGTCAGAGATAGCGGCGGGCTTCCGGCCATGTGAGGTTTTGAGGCGCTTCCACACGTCACGTTTGTAACTCTCAATCTGGGCAGAAACATCGTGCCACATGCGGGCAGTGAGGATGATCTGGTACACATCTCCCTCGGATAGAGCGACGTTACTTTCTTGAGCATACTCGGCAGCACCTCGGGCCTCTTCCGCATATTTGTTTGCTTTCTTCCAATCGGCAATAATAGTGTCGAAATCGTTTTTCCTGACAGCCTCATGTACGCTACCGCCCAGCTTGAAGATCTCCCGGTGTTGGTCCAGTGAAGTCAAGATACTCTTAAGACTCTCTTCCTTGTCTCTCCCACCCAGCGCAGGGCCCCAGACTTCTTCCGCTCTGATTGAAAGCTCCAGCAATGGCATCTTGATACCCTGCACGCCATACTCGCTCTCCTTGGTAAGCGCGTTCTTCTTCTTGTCGGCAGATGCTGGTCTATTCGCAGGACTGAATGGATTGCTGGAGTTCCTAAAATGGCTCTTACTTGTTTGCCGGGAGTGCGGGCCTCTGCCCGTGGTCGACAGACGCTGATCCTCGAGCGGATCAGCACCCTGCGTGCGCATCTCCGTGTATACATTGTCAATTGTAGCCTTTGCGCGCACGAACTTTTCAAAGTTGCTTTCGACCAGGACCTTCAGTGAGGCACTTTTCTGCTCGATACTCCTGCTCAAGAAGTCCAGGCCCTGCAGTAGCTGCTCCGTACTGGCATTCTGGTGAACTTGCGACAAGAACATCTGAGGAGAGAAGCCGGTACTCGAGAGCATGAAGCGATTCCGCAATTTGACATTATCCTCTACCGGCAGCCCTCTTCGCTTGAGCTCAGTAGCCACACTCGGCGCCATGCCTAAAGGATCCGCCTCGTCTTTCTGTACCAGGCTGTCCTCCCCACTAGCCGTCTTTTGCGTCCCCGACAAGCTGGATCGTATACTCGCATGGCGGTCTATATTTTTGTATGTGCTCGAGAGCTTTCGTGACTTGGTGGAGCCATTTGTTCTCTGGCGCCCGGGCAAGCCATTGGCGACAGCGTCTTCGTCCGACTCGGTGTCTTCCTCATCGTCGTCTTCTTGATGCGGCCACTCAGAGGGATACAGGCTGGTAAGATGGTATTTGTTGAGAAGCTCGCGCTCCTTGTCGGCAGTGATTGGCATCTTTGAGCGCGAAGAGCCGCGCAGGCGTATCCAGTAGGGTGTGGTGGGCGTGGTGGGACACCTAGCCAAAGTTCAACGATACGCGAGACATGCCTGGGGTCATCCGGGGACAAGGTGGGCCCAGCTGCAGCTGCCCGCTGCGCAGAGCCTCATGGCTTCGACTTCATGTGTCGACACTATTTCCGGGTTGGACTTCAACAAATCAAACGTATCTTCTGTTCATAGCAAGCAAATAATCTAGGGTGAGAAGGGCTGCTCTGGAGATGATTCATTACTTGTAGCCAACATAACAAGTTGGAGAAGTTCTGGCTCACTACAACGTGAGACCGTTCGAGAGCTCGTAAGCTACGTCATGCTAGAACCTCAAATGAAGAGGGAATCTGTGTCTCTAATGTTTTATAGTATTGAGGTGTGGTTTGAAGACTTTCGATGCCTTGTTCATCGGAACAGAAAGCATGAGTGGGATACGAGCGGAGAGTTGTTGTTTTGAGGAACTTGGCTCCCCTCTTGTCGAGCGTGTTTGGATGTTCCTGCTTCTGAAAGCTGTAATCACAGGCGATAGTCTCAAATTAATGCGACAGGCGACGGAATCAAATAAACATTAAAGCTCGGCAAATTCTTATATTCAACACCACATCTTCGTTCATGCGCCTTCGCTCGTAAGGATTAGTGAAGTGGTGGGGGTCAAGACTGACACAGATGATGTTGAAGATGTTCCACTTGAGATCAAAGCTCTTGACCATGGAGTCCCTGCTCGAGTCTTCCGGTACCTGAAAATTAGAGTGCTTGGTCCTACCCGGTAACATCAAGTGCTACACGTAGATCGCCACAACTCGCTACGATCGCGCGGTCAACCTGTACCAACCTAACCGCTCCACTAAGCGGAAACATCTCAATCTGACCTCCCTGCACTCCCCTGCGCCCAGCCTACATATGCCATGTTGCACCACTGCTGCCGTTCTACGGAACGGGACCCCCCTCGAACCGGCCCTAACAAGGCTGGCGTAGTTTAGTGGTTAGAACGTTGCAAACCGAGCTGAGCGATCTCTTTGCTCCTAAGAGTCTAGGGTTGTAGAGACGCGGGTTCGAATCCTGTGATCGAGGTAAGAGGTCCCCCTTTTTGCAACTTTGTTGGCACTATCGCATTGTCCGTTTGGTGAGAAAAGCGAGAGCAGTACCTTGGTACGACAACCGAGAGTGCTTCTATGGTCGGTTGGCGAAGTTTGTTGTTGTGATGTCCGCCTGTCAACGCTGTTGTCGCACAACGAAGCTGGGGTGGGCTTGGGTGGTCACCGCTCGCCAATTATTCGCCTGTCCTGTTGCTCGATTAGTAGCAAAACAATGCCGCTCCTTGCCATACGGCAGAGAAGAGCCGTTGATGCATGGCTGTCATTCATATGATCAAGATGTCGAACGAGTGACGATTGCCTGTATTCTTGGCCGATCCCGACATATCCGAACGCGAGCACCACCAACAAAGTGACAGGGCAAATGGGTGGATGTAATCCATTCGCTTCTTTGCATATGTACAAATGTCTTTACCACAGTCGCGTCGCGCACTGCATGTCCCATGAACGCCGTTATTCCACATCAATCCGCTCCCGAGGTCGATCTAGGAGGATCCCTCGCCAGCCGCCTTCTGCGCCGCCTCGTGCTCCTTGATCTGCCTGGACCAGTATCTTGAGGGAGCGAACCTGTCAGGCTGTTTCCATTGCAGTTAGTATGCAGCACACTTAATCAATCCTCACTTCGGCCCTCGCTCAGCGTATCCATACCTCGGGGATCTTGTATCTGTGCTCCCTGTCCGCGCTCACGCTCCAGGCCATGGCTGTGACTCCGACGACAACACCAATCATGACGGCGGTGTTTGCGCGCCAGTTCTTGGGCTGGGCGTACCAACCACCGGCGGGGGACCAGACGTGCTTTGGGTATCTGTGGTCGCGATGTCGTCAGCCATTGGTATTCAGCGCGCTCTTCGGAGCAGCAGCTACACATACGGGACCTTGGCGCCGCCGCCCATAAGTGCTTGTGTAGGCTTCATTGTTGTTGTGAGTTGTGCTGTGCCTGCGCCGGGAGCTGCCAATCACCTGGCTGTATTAGTGGAGGTGAGGTTGGAGGGCGAAGTGCGGGCCACGGAGGTGCTGGCTGGATGCGGCCTAGCGCGTCCTCGGTGTCGTGTGCATAGCTTCGCAGCGGGCGATTTTCCCAAGTTGCGGAGCGCATAGGGAAAGGGAGCATAGAACGACTACATTGCGACAACACTCGTTTGCGAAAACACCAACAGCCATCGACCAACACGCACGCGCCTGTTGCGTGTGCCTGGAGACTGTGCTGGATGGAGGCTCTGATGAAGCGCATGCACTTGGAGAGATGGGCCGGTCACATACAAGCGCCACGGAATCCCCGGTTACCCTGCCGTGATGCTGCGAGAATCGAGCAGAGGAAAACCACTGCGAAGGGATTTCAGGTGCAACAGCAATGGGCGCAAAGGAGGGATTACACCGTGTCGGCCAGGAGGATGGCGGAGGTGGAACAAGTTCAAGAGGCGGACATCCCATTGAAAGAAACCGGAAGTGCTCCTGCGAAGGCCGCAAAAAGACAACCACCCGGACCACGGGTAAGGAACTTCTATCATGACCTCCAGGCTCCCTCACATGCGCGAGCAACACGGTCCGCGAAGCTGGCCGCACTTCACGCCAGACTGTCGCTGCCTTCGAAACTCCCCTTGCAGACCCTGGCGAGATGCCTCATAGATTCATCTGTCGATCCTAGACCCGGATACAATAACGCCCCTCTCGCACTACTTGGTCAAGACTTGCTCGGTTACTATACATCAGAGCACCTGCTTTGCCATTATCCCCGCATCCCAATGCCTGTCCTTTTCGCCGCGCAGTACGGTTACGTCGGTCCCGCAACCCTTGGAGCTCTCCGTGCGGAATGGGGTGTTGAGGTTGCAGCCGCGCCTGGTCAGGAAGTCGATCCTGCCTTGTTGCAGCTCAAGCGCGTGGCACCTGGAAATGCTCTCAGCGAGGACGGAATGACCCTGAAGAAAGACATGCCCAACCTTAGGCGTCTGCAAACTGGCCGTCGCAACGAAGAATTCCACTACCGCCGAGGTATCTCCAGCCGCATTGTGTACGACGACCAATTTGGCGATCTGCAAACTGGCATGCCCGACCCTGACGCGAAGCCCCACCCCGGCGTTCCTATGTCATCCCGCCGTGAAGAGCACAACACCGACGAAGTCGCAAAGCAGGAAGCCCAAGATGTTGTTCCCGAGGAAGTCACAGAGGGCGTCACTGTAGAGGCCGCCAGTGCTTCCTTCGTCCGCGCGCTGGCCGGTGCCCTCCACCTGCACGCCGGCGCGGCCGCCAGCAAATCCTTCCACAGCGAACACATTCTCAGCCGTCACCTCCATCTTCACCAGCTCTTCAACTTCAACCACCCCACCCGCGACCTTTCCCGCCTCTGTCTCCGCGAGAATTTCGAGCCCCCTGTTGCTCGTCTGGTCAGCGAAACCGGCCGTCACTCTCGCAGCCCCGTCTTCGTTGTCGGTGTGTACAGTGGCGACGAGAAGCTTGGCGAGGGCGCAGGCAGCAGTCTGAACGAGGCCCGTGTGCGTGCAGCAGCGGCTGCGCTCCGCAGCTGGTACCTATATTCGCCGACCGTGTCGGAGGTCATGGTTCCCAGCGACATGGAGTTGGCAGAGGTCAAGGCGAGAAAGAGTTGGAAGCCGCAGATGGTTGATGTCGGCGAGATTGTCTCCTAGACGGAGACGTGTTGGGCGAGCGTTTTCACCGCGAAGCGGGCAAGTGATGTTGCTGCTAGCCGCGGATGGATGAGTGTACAGATATGAGCGAAAAAGCGAGCGGGACTGCATGACGGCATGGCTCGTGTCGGGATTTGGAGCATTAGATACTAGGTGACGTCGGGCGCTTTCTTGCCCACCACTCATGCGTGTAGATATATTTGCATAAAGGTTCTTTTTACATTGTTTTTGCGCCTCCTGTCCTTGACGGGAAAGCTCTATTCAATTATTTTCCTTCACGGCTTGGGTATCTTCCAGCATGTCATCTTCTCTCAGCTCTTCGGTGCCCTTGCTCAAAATCGGCCGTGATCAGCGTCATCTCAGCAATTCCGTCAGTGGTACCAAAACCGACATCAAACCATGCCTGACCAAACGGCCTGCGCCCACCACTGCCATTTGGCCATGATCCTCTAGGATTCTCAGCGCTCCTTTTTCCCGGCGGAGCCATAGCGGACTCTGAAGCCTTGATTCATAGTCGTGAAAGCATGAAACCGTTATTCCATCTCGCCCTCTAATTTCCACGACCGCGACCTCTTCCACGTCCGCCCCTACCCATACCACGACCACGGTCGCCTCTTCCACCACCGTGATCTCCCCTGCCGCCGCGGTGTCCACCTCTCTGCGCCTGCGCGCTCGCCTGCTGCTCTTTTACGATATCGACGATCTCGTCTGGTACGCGGAGATACTTGACCTGTAGAAGCGGAAAAGAGTCAGCATACACGTCGCAATTGCGCTTCTTTGTAGCTTGACCTTGGGGAATGGCTTACGTTGTTTCCGCGCACATAGCATTCAGGCAGGCGGAAGAACTTGTCGCCTTCGGGGCTGGTTTGCACGACTTCCTTGAGGGTGAGGTTCATGTAGGTGTCGCATTGTACCAGGTGGCCGTTAAGAGTTTCGCCGTTCTTGAGCTCGACGAGCATGGGGTGGCCTTGGGCCGCGGTGAGGAGGCCGAGCGGCAGCTGTGAGTGGTTGCTGTTAGTCGGGCGCAAGTCACATATGGGAGGGATTGAGGGCGTATGGAAATGCGTACCATGGTGGGCCAATTCTTGAGGTGCTCGTAAACAAGATGCGACTGGAATGCGGTTGTAGTGAGGCGCGAACTGCTGCAATGAATTATTGCTCTATCTAGCTCGATGCGCTTGCTGATTCGCGCCAGCTTCACCTTGACGTGAGGTCGCTAAAGCCCGATCGAGCTGCGGCGTCGCGAGATCGCGTGCCTGAGGCCGCCAGCCTATCGATAGTCCACAGCCTTCTACAGTTGGCTAAGCCACGGCCGTAGCGAAAGCGAGCCGCCGCCAGGGCTGAGGTACAATTATTGCTGCCTGCCCGCTGCCGAGTCGCGCGGCCCTTTCTGCCCCATAGTCTTCGCTGCCATTGTTGGAGGGGAGTCGAACTCGTGATTGATGTTTCTGCTGTTGAAGGAGGAAGAATCCACCTTCACTGTGGCTGGGATGCAGTGAGGCGACACCAGCGATCATCATGCGCTCGTTCTTGACCACTGGAGTCGCAGCAGCAGCTGTCATCGCCTTCACTTACGCTGCGCCGACGCCAGCCAGGGAGATCGAGGTCCTACAATACGGTATGTTACAGTCTAATATGAATTCACATTTTGCTGCCTCCACATGATTAGCTAATGATCAATGCAGACGTCCAAACACAGCACGCTATATTCTCTTTGCCTTGTGCTAGCTGCGAGGCCGCGCAAGCTGACTTGGTATGTTTCCCGCCGCGTATGCTGCTGCCAAGCCCGCGATCCTCCGCATCCTCAATCAATGCATCTTTGTCGTTTAGTCTTTCGTTCCTGTTTATCCTGAGGTACTGATTGTGGGTGCCTTAGATCTTCGACATCCAGCCCGCAGCACCGACGCCACGCGAAGGCTGTGAGGACGTTGTCGACCTTGTCTTGAACGGGCAACGACTGGACCTTTGTTACTCCAAGACAGTTTTCCATCAGCAATTGACGGCTATATCCAGTGTTTTGTTGAATGTGTCTGATTCCACACACCACTACCACACCGTCAACGTGACGGCCGATGCCCACAGCACCTCTCAGCCAGCCAATGATGACAGCGTTCACGATCTTCACACTTCGGACATCTTCCTTAAGCTGATAGCAATTGACGAGACTGTCCTCACACCTCCCACAGAGGTTTTGGCTCAGCTTGACATCTTACCGGAAAGGAGACTCAAGACTCTGCTTTATCACCCCTCGCCCCGTCTGATCAACTTCGACAAATACCCTCAATCATTCACAAATTTTCCGACACCATCCAGAATGGAAAACTTCGAGAAGGATATCGTCCTTGATATCGAGGATGAGCTGGAGGTTCTTCGCATGTTGGAGGCGGACGCCGTTGCTCTTCAAGCCGAGCTGACTGCTCGAAAATTGCTCATCAACCAACGCTTCCAGAAACACATGGCCAAGGTGCCGTTGAAGGAGCTTATTGAGCACTGCGATGGAATCATGTGTGCTGCCAAAGTCATCGCTGGGCGTCTTTGCGACAAGATGGGTGTGGCTTCTGACAGTCCGCCGGATTACTCTCAGATCGACTCTCACCTACAGTATATCGTTGCATCATCCGGCAAAAGCGATAGCGACGAAAAGCCAAAAGACCTTGCATATAGCGAGGTATCGAATACCGGTGAAAGGGTTTCCATCACGTCGTCCAGCGCATATTCAAAGCCCAAGGGCATTGTGAGGCCCTCTTCAACATCGACGGCTAGCTCTGGCCAACGGGTCTCTTCCACAATCGGCACATTGGAGGGGAAGCCGCAATTTACTTCCAAGAAAACACTCTCCAACCCTCTAGTGATAGCTTTGGAGATCCTCGCCGGCATCCTCGGCCTCTCAGCGCTATGCGCCTTCATTCGCAGAAAGTGCATGTCCATGCGCAAGCGTGTCGAGCGAGCCGCAGACAAAGAGGAAAGACGCAACGCCCGCGCATACCGCCGAGCAGCACGACGCGCGCTCCTGCGCAAGCGGTGGGACAACTTCGTCAGCGCCATCTCCTGCTTCGGCACGGCCAGAGAGCCAGAACCACAGTGCTACGAAGAAAAGCGCGCCTTGATCCTTCAAGATGCCTTCCTGGAGCAAGACATTGACCTCGCGGAGAAAGGCGAAGTCATGGAAGCCGAGATTCGCGAACTGCGCCACGCACACGACATCGTCGCCGGCCTGATCGGCGTCGACGAGCATCGCTACGACCTTGCAGGCCACCCTCCACCTCCCCCGCACGCTTACATCCCCGGCACTCTGTCACGACGGAGCACCGGCGGTACGCTCCCTTCCTACACATCCGAAAGCCTGCCGGACTACACCTCAACACCAGACACGACCGAAGCCAGCGGCAGCGGCGTCGCCGACGGCTTCGCGAATTACACTCCAACCGATTCCGCTTCGGACCACGGCGCCTCGGGCTCCACGACAACTTCCGGCAGCAGGCGGAGCCGGTACACGCCCGACAGCAGCGTCATGGCCATCTCGCCGCGGTGTAGCGAGGAGACGCTGCGCACGAGGCAGAGCGGCGACTCGTAGAACAGCGGAATCGTATCTCACCTCTTGTTTAGGCGTTCATTGGGGCGAGCACAGCACAGCGCAGCACACAAGCAGACACAGCGGATGGATCATTCTCTCTTTCAATTTTGGGCATTACAAGGCCGGCCTGCATCCAGGCCTGGCTGGGCGTTTTACGAGTGGGACGGAGACTGCTGCGAGCAGACGGATCGCGCGCGAGGTAACGCGAAATGGCATGTTCTTGTTCTATTTTTTGTCAGATCTTCTTCACGCAATAATGTGTAAATACCAGAAGCCGCTTTGGCTCAACGGAAGAAAAGGGATGGGACAGGGCGCATGTGTGGGATATAACACGTACAACAATATGATTAAAGGTGCGATTGCAGAGGCCTCCCGAATTTGGTGCAGACCGGTGCGCTTCGTCATGTGATGAGACGCGCGACATCGAAGTGACAAGAGAACGGAGTAAACATACATACACTACGAAAAACATCCACGCGTGAGAATCCAAGTAAACCTACAAGATTCCACAGCGAGGAGAAGGACTAAGCGGAAGATACAAGTTGAGGAGTACCGAACAAGAGAACAAATCAGGATACAAGGAAAATCGTCGCTGCCCTGTCGGCCGGTTTCCTTTTGTTTTTTTGTTTTCCCTTTTCCTCCCTTCCCTTCGACAGAGCAAAGAACATCGAACTCCGACGCTTTTTTGCTCCTTTCCGATGACCGAGAAAATTCGTGATCGTAAGAAAAGTACACGTTGGAACGAGCGTGGTAAACCCGGCGGAGCGCCATTCGACGCCCATCCGGGTCGCAGACAAATCGGCAAGAGAGAAAAGAGACGAACAAGACGAGATGCATCATCCTCCACTCTCATCTCGCCCTCTCCCTCCTCGCAATGTAGTACGTCAACAGCCCCAGCCTCCCCTCATCAACACCTTTGAACTCGCTCCAGAAGCCCGCCTTGTCGTCGCCAAAGCGCGCGAAAACCTCGCACGCCAGCTCGACGTCCGCCTTGCGCACCTCGGCGTCGCCGTTCTCGACGTAGCGCGCGGCAGTGCGGGCGAGAGCCGCGTCGGTCTCGGGCTTGATCTCGACCTTGCGGGAGCGAGCGGCGATGAGGAGAGCGCGGAGGGTGTTGAGGGACAGGGTGGTGGCGCGCGCGGAGCTGGGGTCTTCGGCGTCAAAAGACGGGAGCTGGTCGTTGACGGTTTCGAGGCAGGCGACGGGAGGGGCGAGTTTGACGATTTCGTCGACTGTTCGCTCGATGTCGGAGACGACGTTGGGCTCTGCGTGTTGGCGCGTGGCGAGCACGGTAGCGAGGGAATTGGCGTACCAGGCGGCGGCGTATTTGCGCTGCAGGGTCAGGAGGGCGCGCACGACACTAAGAGCTTGGGCTTTGAGGCCAGCACTCTTGCTGGAAGCGAGCTGGTTGAGTCGGGAGTCAGATTTGAAGCTGCGGAGGTAGTCGAGTAGCACGGACATGAGCTCGTCGTATTTGGCGCCGTTGTCCCAGATGTCGAGCTGGGATTTCGCCAGGTCTTGGACGCGGCGGAAACCATGGGCGTCGAGGGCGCGGTTGCGGATGCGTTCGATGCCGGAAGTTACTAGACGGCGGTTGCGTAGCGCTTCTGAGCGATCCTGCTCAGGCGCGGGTGATCGTGATTCGGATGCGTGTCGCGAAGGGCTGACAGCCGGACTGGTGTTAGAGCCGACAGATTGTGTCGGGCTTTGGCGGACATTTTCGTTCAGAGAGAGCTCGCTGAGAACCTGTCGGTCGCCATTGACGGGAGCCTCGGCCTCTTCGTGAGCCTCAGGGTCTTCGTAGATTTGTACCTCTGCATCTTGCGGCGATACGGATTTGGCGGGACTTCCGCGCCGCGAGACCGGGCTGTTGCGAGACGCTTCCATGAAAGGATCGCTCTTGTTGCGACTGTGAGCGGAGCTGGGTCTATCGAGCTTCTCGCGCGCCTCCTCAAACATTGACTTGAGGGGGCTGCGGTAGTTCATAGGCGATCCTTCTCGTTGCGAATGGCTGAAACTAGGCATCACCATGGTGAAGTTGTCCTCATCTGCCGTATGTGGCATGCCACTGTCGACCGAAGTAGTCTTGTCCAGAGCAGGTCGTGTTGAAGCAAGATCAGCGGAGCGCCTGTCGTGCCTCGGGATGTCCCTGCCCGACGGCAAGACCATTGTGAAGTCGTCCTCGCGTGGACCGGACAGGTCCTCTGTTGGTGGAGCATTGCTGCCTTTGCTGACTGGTCTCGAGCCAGGGAACGGCTTCGAACCAGGCAAGGGACTCCGTCTGGGAATCATAGGGCTGCCCTCTCGACTCCCTCCCGATGGGGCAGCAGTCCTGGCGCGGTTCCTACTTGCGCTGGACCCCGGGACGGAGCCTTTTGATACACCCGTGTCTTTGGGGGGGCTGTTGGAAGGGGTGCCATTGGCTGGTGTCTCCGGCCTCAGGAGACGCTTGGAGGCGTAAGGATCGGCCGTCTGTGGTCGGGGCATTTCGGGTCTCCGAGGCCTACGGACGGGACCCGACATCAGGGAACTACCCTTGCTGGTTGTCGAAGATTCAGCAGATGCGTTCGAAGCGGTCGACATGACCCTGCTGTCAGGTCGCAGCTTTGAGGGGCCTCGGCTCTGGGCACGGAGCTCAGGCTTTGATTTCGATGGTGATAAGGTGGCCATCGCGGAGTTGGGACGCTCAGGAAGATTCCTCGCTGCGCTTTTCGCCCTGCGCTGCTCAGCCATCATCTCCTTTAGCGTCGATCGCCCGCCAGGTCGTGTTGTTGATGAAGCGGAGGAAGTGGAGCCTCCGTGCAGCGCCGCATTCGGATTGTTCGGATCCTTCTCAAGCATGCTTCGCGACTTCGAATCCAGCTTGTCCATGATCGCGTTCGCCTTGTCCGTCCACACCTTGGCGAATGTCCAGTAAACAGCTCTCATCCCCTCTTTCACCTTAGGATTAGCATCGTCCAGTCCCTTCTTGATGCACTTCTCTGCGAGATCAAGGCCACCCGAAGACTCAAAGTACGACTTGTAGCCTGTCTGCCTCTTTAGCATTGTTTTGAGCCATTCCGTTGCGCACTGTCTCGTTGATGCGTTCTTCTCTTGCATTGCACTCCAGATATGCTGCATGAGACGCACATTGTAAGTGCAGTGCTGGAAGATCGAGTCTGCTGTCTGCTTGCCATTCTCGGCAGAAATATGCTTCGTGGCGGAGCTCATCTTGATGAATGATTGCAAGAGGATCTCGGTATTGGAATCCATCGCAGGTCCAAGGGTCTTCATGAGCTCTTGCACGAGCTGGCAACCATTCGTAGACATCGTAGTTCGGAGCGAGTTCGCGACTTTAATGAAACCGTCCATTAAAGATTTGATGCCAGCCATGAACGCGTTGTGGTATTCACTTGGCGCATTTCCTTTCAAAAGTCTTCTGACTTTCAGGGTCGACTTGTCTCTCGGCATCCAGTTGTGTTCAGTTTCCTTGCCCTCGAAGTGTGGCTGCATGTCACGGAATGCATCGGTAAGCTCACGCTCAGTGTGCACATAAATGGGGTCCATGGGCACGGTCTCGACGGGTGGAGGCTTCGCAGCCTCGCTGTTGATGCTAGCGGCGAAAGCTGTCGCGTGATCAATGGTCGGGAGGCTCCTCGTCGAAGAGTGCATGTCAGCATCCTGCTCTTGCACCGCTGGAGCAGCAGCAGGTCGAGCGTTCACACCGATCTGCGCGAGGATATGGCTCTCGATCCCATGCCTCACGGAATGCGCCTTGAGCTGCTTCTTCAGATCCGCCTTAGCGCGATCGCTCGCACCGCTGAATAGCTCAACCAACGCGTTCTTCGCAGCGTCACGCACGTGTTCGTCTGCATTCTCCAAGCAAGCTACGATCGGACCCACGTAGCTCTTGAAAGCCATGCCTTGTTCCTTGTTCATGCGCACGACCCATGCCATAGCCGTTTCCTTCTGGCGCGCGTGCGTGCCTCCCAGCGCGTCTTCCCGAATGATGCGCTCGACATCTCCTCCCAAGTATGGGTAGATGTCGGTCATGGCTTGGCTTGCGCTTGCCCGCATCGGCTCCCGCAAATCTCCGAGGCGGTCCTGAAGCGCTGGCAGCAGGCGGGGCATGAGCTGCTGGATACTGTTGCCGCTGGCATCCTGGATACTGAGTCTCTTTATGAGGTGGCCGAGGGTAGAGAAAGCCGAGGCGGCGAGATGCGCGGAGGTTTGTTGAGTGATGGCGAGCTTCAGACACTCGAAGATGGTCGCCTGTGCGTTCTCCGGTACGCGATAGTGCTTGATGTCGGACTTGAGGCTGTTGAGCGCGTTGATCTTGGATTCCGAGTTGACGGCGGGACGCTTCAGGTTGCTGAGCAGACTGGCTGCCTGTTGGTCCATGGTTGCCTCTGCCTGTCTCTCACAGCCGAGAGAAGGGGGCTCGGTGGTGGTCGCTGAGATAGGGTGAGTGCGAAGGCCGGTGGGCGTGGTGTTATTGTTGCATGTGGGTTGTCGCAAGAGCAGATCAGCGAGCGCAAGTCAGCCTGACTCGATGTGGTATGGGCGTGAAGGAGTGTCCAAGCGTTGCCGTTTGTGTTTCTGGTGGAGACCGATGTTGTTTTGGTCGCGTTGCTGCACGGAGCAACGCTAGCCCGACCCGCTGCGCCGGGAAGGCGAGCTGGCTATAAAGCCCAAAATGCCTCACGCGTGTGCTGGAATAGGTATGCGCTTTGCGCGCATCCGTATTTGATACTATTCAACACGGCTCAAACAGTACTAAACTTACAGAACAGGTGTCTTCTAGACAACAGCTCTGTATCAAATGTGATACATCACGTATTTGTGACAAGTCTGGTCGATTGGGAAACTATACAGTGGCGCGCTGACACGCGCATCCCTGTCCCGCGAGAGCTTCTCGGCTGTGGCCTGCGTCGTCTGATAGGTAGAACCAAACGGAAACATGACAGCTGCACAAGAGGACGAGCTTTTCTCCGCGGTGGCGATACGAACGAACGGCAAGTAGTGAACGGCTTTTGGTAATGTCGTGGTTCGGGTGCCTTGTGGAGGTCAACAGTCCCTCGTCCATTCGAGCCGGACGCAGGCGAGGGAAAACCACATAATAACATGTATGTAACCGCAGGCCATTCTGTGAACAAAACCGCCTCGAAAGGATCATTTCCCCCGATTATTGGAGTAAGATTGTGCCACTGTGATCCCGTCACAGCAGCTATAGGCACAGAACGAATGACTGAAGGTGAGAATACCAGAACACGAATTATACTTGATCATTATTGTCGAGGTCGCTGTAGCACGATTTATTCAATGCCCCTGCAATATGCTCAGGCAGGCAGTTGCGCACATGCTCGTTGGCTTGAGTGGCGGTCCGAGCCACGCTGGCGCGCGCGGGGCTTTGCCGCAATTCGAGGGCTATGAGTCTACCGCTTGAATTTCATATCGCGGGACGAAACGACATCCACCAGGCTTCAACACCACCTACACCACACGAGCATCTCACCCTAGCCAAGCGGCGCCCTCCGAAGCCTTAGCAGCCATTCCCGCGAGCCCAGCTTCGCCCAAAAGGACCGCAACCATGTCTCTCACCAACTGCCGCTTCTACGAGGAGAAATTCCCGGAAATCGACTCCTTCGTCATGGTCAACGTCAAGCAGATCGCCGAGATGGGCGCATACGTCAAGCTGCTGGAGTACGACAACATCGACGGCATGATTCTGCTGTCCGAGCTTTCCCGCAGACGTATCCGTTCCATCCAGAAACTTATTCGCGTGGGCCGCAACGAGGTTGTGGTCGTGCTGCGTGTGGACAAGGAGAAGGGCTACATTGATCTGAGCAAGCGCCGTGTCAGCCCGGAGGATATCGTGAAGTGCGAGGAGCGCTACAACAAGAGCAAGATGGTGCACAGCATCATGAGGCACGTTGCGGAGAAGACCAACACCCCGATCGAGGAGCTCTACCAGGACATCGGCTGGCCCCTCAACAAGAAGTACGGCCACGCCGTCGACGCCTTCAAGCTCAGCATCACCAACCCGGACGTCTGGAGCGAGGTCACATTTAAGTCCGACACCATCAAGGACGAGCTGCAGGGCTACATCTCCAAGCGTCTCACACCCCAGCCCACCAAGGTGCGCGCGGACGTCGAGGTTACTTGCTTCGGCTACGACGGCATCGATGCTGTCAAGACCGCACTCCGCGTGGCTGAGTCCAAGAACACCGCCGACACCCAGGTCAAGGTCAGACTGGTCTCCCCGCCCCTGTATGTCCTGACCAGCCAGACGCTGGACAAGCAGATCGGTATCGACGTTCTCGAGCAGGCCATCAAGGACATCGACAGCTCGATCCGCGCCGCCGGTGGTATGTGCTCGGTCAAGATGGCGCCTAAGGCCGTCACCGAGAACGATGACGCTGAGCTGCAGGCTCTTATGGACAAGAAGGAGAGGGAGAACCAGGAGGTCAGCGGTGACGAGGACGACAGCGAGAGCGACGAGGGCGTTGTTGCCGCGAACAACTAAAATGCCTTGCAGACGAGTGATGTTTGAAATGTAGACGGACGGCATGGCGTCTGGCGTTGCAAGACGAGAATCCAAAAGAAAAAGCATGCATGCTGCTTTGATGTATCAGCGGAAAGCGTGGCGGTGCTACTTTTATTTCGGCTCCGATGAGATCCGACCTGCTTTTCTCGCAAATAGACAGATTTTTGGGGTATCACGACATGAACCAAGAAATTCTACAACGAAAACAGCGCAATTCCCCGTTCGCGCCACTTTACTTCTTCTTCCTCCCTCTGCCACCTCGAGCAGGCCTCCCTCTGCCCCTCCCACTTCCACCCCTACCAGATCGAGGCGCAGGAGTATTATCCTCGCTCCCCTCCTCTTCCTCCTCACTGCTCTCCTCTTCCTCCTCGTCCTCTTCGTCTTCGCCCTCCTCCTCCTCACTCTCACTCTCACTCCCCTCGTCCTCCTCCTCTTGCTCCGGAGCCTGCCTCGCCGACCGCCTCCTATTCCCCGCCGGCGCCTCCTTCGCCGCCTGCGCCCCAGCCTTCACATTGGTGCTCCCCTTCGGCCTCCCCCTCGGCCTCTTCACCTGCTCCTCCACCTCCGGCGTGACAGCGGGCTCCTCGCTCTCTGCCCTCGCGCGCAAACCCCGCACGTATCCCAGCGGCGGCTCGCGGTCCATATTCACCTCCGGCAAAACGGCTGGGCTCTCGCTGCCGTCGCGCCGCTCCTTCGCGCCCGGCAGGCGCCGGCGCCACGCTTCCTCCGCGACGAACGCGTCATCGTCCGGCAGCGCGAACGGCGCCGAGTGGATTTTGTTGCCCGCCAGGCTGTAGACATCGTCTTCGGGCGCGGAGTCGTCGGAGTCGGAGGACGCGCGCGAGTCCGCGACGTCCGACAGCTGGCGCGCGTCTTCGCGCTCGTCGAGGGACTCGAGGTCGTAGAGCGTGGCGAGCTTGGCCCAGAGGCCGGAGATGGAGGTGTGCGGGGCTTTGGGGTGGATGTAGCGGTTGTCGAGGAGGTATTGGCGGATTTGGAGCATGCGGAAGTGTTTGTGGATGCCTGGGGCTTTGAGATTAGGTGAAAGATCTTCTGAGAGCAGCCATTGAAAGGATATCGGTGACCTACCGGTGGGCTTCCATTTCACGACGGCTTTGAAGAGCCCAATGGCTTCCTCGTCCGTCCACGGGTCGTTCAGGATGTCTTCATCTGGTTTGCTGGGCGATTGCGCGGCGGGCGTTGGTGTTTTGTGCTGGTCGGTCGCGGCAGGTGAGGCGGCCTGCGATACTCGCGCACGCTTTTTGGGCGGCATGATTTTGGAGATGTGCTTGAACGGAGGTATGTTATGGTCGAAGCAGCTCGATCGGGGTTCAGTGGTTTGACATGTGACTGATGCACGCCTGGCCCGCGATTCAAGGTTCGGGCCTTTGCGTGCCTCACGCGCCATGACATCGATGCTCTCGAAAGTGGTGAGAGCGTCTGTGGAACAGACTTGTACGCTGAGGGACGATTTGCAGTTACACAATATGCATGAGCTATAGTGGCGACCTATAGAGGAAACTGCCTACAAGATTATGGCATGTAGCACCAATCTATCGTTGCATGTGTTGCAACAAAAGAGGTGCCCGATCGATTCATCGGCACCAATGGCTCGCGCGCTTCGCTTCCAAGCCTGATGATCTGCCCCGCTTCCAACCTCTCCGACCGCCAGCAAGCTCCAGCACGAGGCGCAGGCGCGACTAAAGCAGGGAATCGCGCGCTCTCTTCCTCAACTTCACTCCTGCTGTTGCGCGGTGTTATTCTCTCACTTTGTGCTCGCACACTCTAGTCCTAATCTCCTTGCTACCTAACAAACGCCATTTACACTCAGGATAGGGTCCACGCCTCTGGACGCAATGGTTCGCTGGGCAAAGTTGGTCGCCATGTTGGCATTGAGATGATTTTCTGGACAAGACTGCTAACAAATCCTCCCAGATTGTTCGGCTGGGACGCGCGGGATCGCCGGCATATCCACGATGAAATTCAGGCCTTGCTGCCGTCTCATCGCAATGACACCATCCCGTCTGCTATTCCTGCTCGAGACGTCACCCACATCGCGCTTCGTCTGAAGTTCCAGCTTGAGACTGTCATTCCATGTGAGCTGCCCGAGGAGCGCGTTACAGCAGCGCACAGCAATGTGATCACAGACGCTGTAGTAGCAACTGCCAAATCGGCTGGCAAGCTCAACGACAAGGACTACTCTTCTTGCGTGGTTTACTGTCTGCTCATCGTCAAGAACTGGTTCAAGCGCCAGGCGAAGCTAGAGCTCTGGGACTGCGAGCTCCACGAGCTCCGTGCCGAGGCTTGCGAGGTGATTGCTAAGAAAATCATTGAGGCCGAGGACGACATGACGTACCTCATGCAGGACATACTGCTCAAGCGTTACAGCATTGTCGTCGACGGCGAGGACACTAAGCCCGTCAACGCTGTGGAGAAGGCAGTTGACCTGCATGCCGTGAGAGTAATTGGCAGCTCTGGCTACCAGAAGTGTGTCTCTTATCTGTGGCGCGGCTGGCTTGTCCAAGACGACGACGACCCTAGCCGCTTCGTCGACTACCGAAAGAAAGCCAACACTGACTACTGGACGCACTTCGATCCCGACCGCATGCGGGTGCCCTTGTACCAGAACGCTGTTCAGATCGCGTTCAGTCTCATCTTCCTGGGCCTCTACACTGGCGCGATTAATACGATTAACCCAGAAGGTGACCTGGATATCGTCGAGATCCTACTGTACATCTTCACTTTGGGCTTCGTCTGCGATGAACTCGCCAAATTCTGGAAGGTGGGTAGGTACTACATAGGATTTTGGAACGTGTTCAACAGCACGCTCTACATGCTGCTCACCGTCAGCTTCATCATGCGCATGATTGCTCTGGCTTATCCTGTGGACACCGCGATCCGACTTCATTACAATGAGCTCAGCTACGATTTCCTGGCGTTCAGTGCGCCAATGTTCTGGATGCGCTTGTTGCTCTACCTCGACGGTTTCCGTTTCTTCGGTGCAATGCTAGTTGTCCTGAAGGTATGAGTGTCCCTCTGGCCGTCACCTGGCTATCAGACTAACGCGGCGCAGGTCATGATGAAAGAATCTCTCATCTTCTTCGCCCTGCTCATTGTCGTCCTGATCGGCTTCCTTCAAGCCTTCGTCGGCATGGACTCCGCAGATGATAACGCCGTCACTGCCGTGGGATTCATCTCGACACAAATGGTGAGTCGTCTCAACATAATGAACAACCCACAAGCAGCACTAACCTCAGACTCCCAGCTAAACGCCATCATGGGCTCCCCCGAATTCGACCAATGGGACCGCTTCGCGCCCCCCTTCGGCCTCATCCTCTATTACATCTACAACTTCATCATTATCGTCATCCTGCTCAACGTCCTCATCGCCCTGTACAACTCTGCCTATGAAGACGTGACCGACAACGCCATCGACGAGTACCTTGCGCTCTTCAGCCAGAAGACCCTCCAATTCGTCCGCGCCCCGGACGAGAACGTCTTCATCGCGCCCTTCAACCTCGTCGAGATGGTCTGCCTCTCGCTCCCCTTCGAGTGGTGGATGAGCAAGGCGCAGTACGCCCGCCTGAACGACTACGTCATGGGCGTGCTCTACTCGCCGCTGCTGCTCGTCACCGCGTACCTGGAGACGCGCACCGCGCGCAGCGTGCGCTTCAACCGTAAGCGCCACGAGGCCGACGATGACACTATCGAGGAGTGGGAGCAGTTGGCCGACGAGCTGGATGTTGAGGGCAGCGGGTGGGCGAAGAAGGTGCAGGACACGGCGCCCAATGTTGTCACGGATGCTACTTCGCTGCAGCTTAAGGAGCTGAGGCAGGATGTCAAGGAGTTGAAGGAGTTGTTGAGTGCTTTGAGGGGGGTCAATGGCAACGACGACTGAGCGGAGTTGGTGGGTTGTGTTGGCATTCTGTTGAGATGAGTGTCCGGTCGCTTGTGAGTATAGTTTGTTGACGATGAGAGGTTGCCAGATTGGCAGGGATGCGGGCGTTTGTTGGATTGAGAGATTGATGAAAGGATGTATCAAAGTGTAACGTTGGTTGTGTGTACCTAATAGCAGTGTCACAGTCACCAAGTCGGTAGCACGGTAGCGTTGGACCGTCCCTCCGAGCAGGGCTCCTTTCCTTCGCGAAGGAATCGCGATGTACGAAAACTCCTTCCTAGAAGCATTTGGGTATCGTGCGAAATCACTGCCATGAGAGAAACCATTCCCTTCTCCTTTCCCAAAGATTATACCCAATTCAGTTCAATCAAAACGCCACCAATCAACTCTACTACGTCTTATGACCATTCACCCCATTCGGCACTTCAGCAGGGGGATTCACGGCCAGCTTCCGCGGCGGCTTCTTATGTATTGTGAGTGGTGGTGGCGGCTTATCGCTTTCGCTCGCCCCAGCCACGGACTGCTCGTCGTGCGAAAGCGAGCCATTACTACTCGCGCGATTGAGCTGTCGCACGATGGAGTTGAAACGGTCCTCGGGCAGTTTCCGCGGACTGATCGTCTCGGCGATGATGTTCATGCGGCGCGACGCTTCTTTCGCAGAAGCAAGACTGGGCGCCGCGAAGCTCGACGAGCGCTTTGCCTCCGGCGAGCCGTTCGACGTCCTCGAGCCGTTGGCGCTCGCGGGCCTTCGGGGTGTGTTCTTTCGAGGCGTGGGCGAGGGCGAGGGAGGCGGTTGGATCCGGACTCGGCGCGGGGTGCGCGGTTGTGGTTGTGGTTGCGGTTGCGGTTGCGGTTGCGATTGGGGGTTTCGGATGTCGACCGACATGCGCGAGGAGGTGATCCGGCGCATCATTCCTTTTAGTTTCACGCTGTGAGTATATTATTCTCAGAATGGCGCTTGCTTTGAACTGGGATTCGGGGACTGGGCTTCTCACCTCTTGGGTTGCTCTTGCTGTGGCACTTTTGGCCGTCTCGGTGGTCGTGGTAGTCGCATGGCTCGCCTTCGGTGGGGTCGTCGAATAGCATGCCGCCGGACAGTGAGCGGATTGCGTTGACCATCTCCACCGCGAAGTCGGGGTTGTTCTCGAAGCACTTGCGGTAGCTCTCGGCGTCCTTGTCCTCATCTGGGTCCATGATCTGGCGTGCCGCGATGTTGGTCATGAGCTTTCGAAAGGGCGAGCGCGTGGGAGAACCGCGGTAGATCTCGTTGATTTCGTCCGGATCGGGGACCAGTTGCGCCTCGTTGAGCTCGCGCCGGTAGCGGTCCATGGCGATGTTTTTGAGTCGTGTCATGTCGAACTTCTCGCACAGCACGTAGAGCTTGTGGCACGCGACTGCATGCTCGTATTTCTCCATGTCCGTCCTCCCCGCCGCGTCTTCCAGCGCGCCCTGGTAAAGCCACTTTACCAGCAGCTCGAAGCCCCTAGGGTCGCCGTCCGGTAGTTCCAGAGTGTTGGCGCCATCGCCCGCCTTTCCCTTGCGCGGGACCTCGTGGCCCACGAACTCGGTCTCGAAGTACGACGAATGGTGGCAGAGAAGGTTGCGGTGCAGCGTCCAGTGGCGGCGCTCGGCGCCCACGAAGATGTCGACCGTGGGACCTGCGAGAAGCCTTTTGCGCAGTGTTTTAGCATCCGCGCTCTCTTTCTGTCCGTCCACGACCTCGCCCGCGCCGATGGCGAACCACAGGTGCGAGCGCGCCGGCGAGCCGACGAAGGCGCTCATGGCTGCTTTGCGGCGGCGGCGGCGGCGGCGGCGGCGCGTCGTGGTGCTAGGGGGCACTGGGCAATGGCAACTGAGAGGGACAAGACGTACTCGGCAAACACGGCGGCGCTGGTGTCGCGGATACTCGAGCCCGCCATGCGCGGACCCGGCGAGACAAGCACGGGTTTGGTGTCGGAGTAGGCGAAGTCGCGCGAGTAGATGGGCGACGGCGTGAGGTGCACTTCTTTGCGCCGGGAGGCGTGGGAGGTCGTTTGATCGGGCGATCGACTACCCATTAGGCCGGGGCGTTGCGCTGGGTGCAGGCTACACGGTCGGCGGGCTCGCGCAAGCAAGGGCGCATGGTGGAATGTGTACGGGAATGCAATGGGGGATTAATGGGCGCTTTGCGCGAAGCGTGGGAGTTGGGACGCCGTGAGACAGGTCTCATTCTCACTGATGACATCACGCTTCGAGATTGGGAGCATTGAGCAAAACAATACATATCCGAGCGCGTTCGGCAAACAAACAGTGCTTTTGCGCCTGGTGCAATGAGTCTGCGATTGAGGCTCCTTTCGTTGTCATGAAGAATATTTCATTCTCTTCGCTTGACGTTTCGTTGCTTCTTAACATCGGTTATCGACCGGTTATTCGTGGTACTACCTGAACAATCGATAAGCACGATTGAACGATAGCAGTTCAAGCGGTGTCCGCCAGTATATAAAGGTCGATCATCAATCGAATACGTGCTTGGGTTCCGATTTCACTACCGAACATTATCGGCACCTGAATGGATTGAAGCTCAACAAAACCAATGATCATCTCAACAATATCCTGTTCCTTGACAACAGAATCCATGTGTCGGAATATTTAGATTTGCTCATTTATGATACACCAATGCTGCACACGTTTTTTTTTTGTTTCATACACTCGTAAAGTAATCACCAACGATCATCGTCGTCAGCGACATCAAATGCGTCCATAGACTCCACGACCGGCGCAGCCGGCTCGCTCACATCCATCTTGTAGTCCTCCTGCGCTTCGTTGCCGTTGCCATTCGAACCATTGGAAGCGATGGTAACAGGTGGGTTTGGCTGCCAACTCAGATCCACTTGCCCGATGTGCGGGATACCCGTGGATGCACCAGCAGCAGCCATAAAGTTTTCTGCGCGGTAGCGCTCCTCGAATGCCAGAAGAGCAGCATCAGCGCGATCCGGATGCTTGGACAGCTCTGCATGCTCCAGATTGTTGCTTAGAAGTAAGTACTGTCTCAACGCCTCGTCGTGGTGGTCGTAGGTACCGCTCGGGAAGACAATGGAAACGGTCTTCGGTCGGTTGTCGAGACGCTTGACAGCTCCTCCCCTCATGCTACCACCTCGGAATCCTGGATTCCAGCCTCTGCCTCTGAACCCACCACGCCCACGGAAGCCGCCCCGGCCGCGGTATCCAGACGATCCAGACCATCCATTGGGTGCAGCTTCAGGGTCAATGCCCAGACTATGAGCCTCTGCCTCAAGCTTGGCCAACTGTTCTTGCAGTCCTTTCGGATCACCTTGAGTGTTGCCGCCATTCGTGTTCGGTGACTGCGCGGCCGCTGGGCTAGCAGGCTTGCCGCTTTTCTTTGCAAGCATATCGGCCAATTTCTTCTTCTCTGCCTCCATTGCTTTGATCTTTGCATCAACGTCAAGCCTCTGCTGTTCTGTCTCCGCCCTTTGCTTTGCAGACTCATCATGCTTGCGCTGTGCTTCCTCTTGGCGTCTCGCAAACTCCTCGGGGTCGATCTGAGGCTCTTGCTCTTTCATCTCGACATCACCCTCGCCGGCTCCTCCAGCGTTGCTGGGCCTGTGCGATGAGTCGGACTTGTGCCAGTAGACCTTCACGAACCTGTTGTCAAAGATGACCTTCGGGCTGTCGTAAGCGGCTTTCGCGCCATCATAAGAATCGTATTTGACTGTCGCCAGGCGCTTGTGTGGCTGCAGGCCAACTTCCTCGATAGTGCCAAATTCGCTGAAGAAGTCGCGTACAGTCTGCTCGTTGAACTTCTCTTCCGGGATTTGCTCGACAACGATTGTCGTATTCGATCGATCAAAGTTCTGTCCCTGAATTGAAATGTCTGCTCGTCTTCCGCCTCCTCTGAAGTTTCCACCGCGTCCGCGACCACGGCCTCTTCCGCCGCCACGGCTAGTGTCGCCAAATTGGTCGACCAGTGGGAATCCTGGGAGAGCAGAGTTTGAAGGGTCGTACTGCTCGGTAGCCGGTGCAATGAGTGCCTCTTCTCCATGCTCATATGGGCACGATGCGCCACGCGCGCAGAAACCCTTCCTGTCGTAGTCAAAGCATCGACGTCCAGGCTTCTTCTGGACAGGCAGTGCACCAGGCATAGGCGGCATACCCTGCATGCCCATCGCTTGCTGCATGGCCATGAGCATGGACATAGGGTTGTTCGGATCGTATGGCGGCATGCCTGGCGGCGGCGCAGGTATTTGGCCCAACTGAGGCATAGGCGGCATCTGAGGCGCCTGCCATTGTTGCTGCTGCATGGGTGGTTGCGCAAAGCGGCCTCCGCGACCATCGAAGCCTCCTCGACCACCGCCGCGGCGCATCTGCTTCACAGGCCTGTCGCCACCCTCGTACGATTGTATCCTCCCAGTCTGCGCCTCGTCATCGTCAAACGCTCTTTTCCTGGACTCGAAAGGCTGCTGTTGCGCGAATGAGGGCGCGGGCGCGGGCGCAGGCTTTGACGGGTCGAAAGATTTGGTCTCAATGGCGGCGATGATGTCGTCGACAAAAGCCTCAGTTCCATCCTGTAAGAAGTCCTTCAGTTTTTCCACGCAGTTGTTCCTGACAACAGGTTCCGGGTCGTCCGTCTTCACCAGCGCCAGAACGTAGTCTGCCATGACATCGCCGTCCGCGTCGCTGATGTCCTCGAGCCGCTTCATGACCCATTGCTTCAGTAGCTCCGTTTCATTATCGTCGAGCTGCATCTTGGCGGTGTTTCTGCACGCAGAGAGGTGCAGTTCTCCCAGTGTGCTTGTGTGGAAAGTAGCTGTAGGAAAAGTCGAGGCGTGAATCTGCAGCGCGCGTCTGACGCAACGCGACCGGACTGGGGAAAGCTGCTGCTGGCTTGCGCGGGATTGCGCTCTAGGACATCCGTGCGCTTTCACATGCTCTTGGATCTGCGACAGCTGCTCGCGATTTTACCTTCGTCTTGTATTCTCGGTTGATGTTGATCCAGTGCGCGCCTTTGCCGATTCGCAAGGCAGTATGAAGGAGGCCTACGTCGCGCCCCCCATTTCGCGACACCATGGCGGACTTGACCGCGCAGCCTCTGGGGCCCTCCGGAGGCTTCAATTGGGTCTTCCTCGTTGATCTGCTGGTTTGCGCGGTCCTGGCCCTGTTCTTCCTTTTCTACTTCAATCGTTTGTTTGCTACAGTCGTATCCTACGGCATTCGAGCCTGGACCTGGCACAAATATCGGGCGTACATCGACATATCTGCCCTACAGATCAGCCTGCTGGGAGGGCGACTGTTCTTCAAGAGCATTCGCTACCACGCGCATAATGAGACCATCCTTGTACATGATGGACATATCACCTGGAGATACTGGCTGCGGGCCGTACAATCGGCTGAGATCTTCCAGGAGCTGGAGAACGACAAGCTGCAGAAGGAGAGGTCTTCGAGCATGTCAGAAGGTGGACGGAGCGAGAGCAGCGGCAGCGAGAAGACGAGAGACCGCAGTCGGAGTGTGGGCAAGGTAGAGGCTGGAGGGAAGCCAAAGAAGGAGCAGCCATGTCGCATTTCCGTTAAGGTGTCGGGCGTTGAAGCTTTCTTGTACAATCGCTCTCCAGCCTACGACATGATCGTCGAAGCTGCGAGGAAGAAGAGCGGACGATCAGGTAGCTCCAGAACCGCCTCCGAGAAACCAGAAGGTCCTCCCGCCTCCTCTGGGTCCGATTCAAGCAATATAGCAGAAGACAGCAAGGAGAAGTCGGACCTGCGAACGATGGACACGACGGCCACAAGTGCAGGCAATGAGCGACGCCAGGCGCCTGAGCCCCCTGCTTTTCTCCGGGTGCTTCCAATCAGGATAGATTGCAAGAAAGCTGCTGCTGCTGTGGGCAACGAAAACACGACGAGCATCATTACCGCAAAACTCGACAACGCTGGTGGTACTTTCGATGCTGGCAAAGCCGGCCCTCTCGACGTCTTCAAGCTGTTAATGAAGTTCGAGTTCAAGAATGTCAAAGTTGCGATGAAGCCGAACAAAGACTTCCAACAGCTGCAATTAGATGCCGCAAAGCGAATCGTCCGTGAACGCGAGCTGACCGACAAGCCGATCGAGAGACCTACATTCCATCCCTTCGAAGGCTTCAAGTCCCCTTTCGAAGGGCTCGCCAAGTTCTTTCGTCGGCGTAAGCGGAATAAGGGCTCCATCAGGACCGCTTCGATCACATCAAATGTCCAGGACGCGCCGACTGCAGCAACGCAAGATCCTATCCCTGGTCAAGCCCAATGGCATGGTCTCATGCGTTATCTTGACGACAACGAAGAGGAAGTCAATGAGTGGCAAGATGTTGAGTATGCAAAAGCATCGACCTTGGTTGACGTTGAGCAGATCGGCATGCGTTTCTATTGGGACATCCCAGGCAAAGTGCCAGACTCATCTGCTGAGCACGATCGCCTCCTGCAAAGTGATCAAGAGGATCATATGAATGGAAGCAAGCCTCCTGACTATGGTTTGGACTTTGCGGTCCATGGAGGTTTCATTGTCTACGGCCCTTGGGCAGACCGCCAGCGGATCAATCTCCAGAACGTGTTTTTCCCGGCTTCTTATGTTGATGCCGTCCCGTCGCAACCCTTGAAACCTGGCACAGACCGTGTATCAACGATCTTCAAGATTTTTATTTCTATTGAGAAAGACGTCACACTCCGTATCCCGACACGCGAGCCATCAAAAGACAGTAAATGGCATGGGCGAGCAAATCGCAATAAGCCCGATACTGAGCAAGATGCCTCTGGTGCTAAGAGCAGACATGGCAAGAAGTCAAAGCACAGTCGGCGGCGCAAAGCGAAGAAGAGCGCGCCAGCAGATGCAAGGCCATATGCATGGCTTGATGTCAAGGTGAAGGCTGACACCACGGTGAACTACGTGATGGACATGTTTGCCAGGCAGAACGGGTATCGAAACAGCCTTGATCTGGAGGTTAAGGGGACTGAAATTACCAGCAGCGTCAATCATGGTTTGCTCTGGCGAGCCGGCACGCTCAACATGGAAGCTGATCTCTCATACCCTATCGCTTGGAATACCCTGCGTGATTGGCCTTTCAAATTGACTTGCGACGACCTTGAGCTCTTCATCCTGCGCGACCACATGTTTCTTATTACCGATCTCGTCAACGACTGGTCTTCCGGGCCTCCGCCTGACTTTTACACCTTCGTGCCTTACAAGTACGGGATGGATCTTAATTTTCGCAACTGGAAGATGTTTCTCAATACGAACGATGCGAACATCATCAATGATCCCGCCGAGTTTGACAAGAATGAGTTTTTGACGCTCGAAGGTCAGGATTTGAAAGCCATCCTTGACATTCCGTTGAGGAACTTTCGACCTAAAGTGAACGACATCTCTTTTGATGTGCTCTCGCAAGGAATGTTCATGAGGATGCTCAATTCACCGCGCAACACATTGAAAACTTTGCTTCCGGAGAAACAGGTTGCTGAATTGCCAAAGTTGACCCTCAAAGGCTCCTTCTCCGCCAACCAAGAATCTGCGGCTTCACTGTGCGATGTCCTGCGCATGGACCTTGTAGGCTATGGCTTGTCGCTAAAAGCATATGGGTTTCTGGTGCGACATTTTATCAACGTCAAAGAGAACTACTTTGGCGACTATGTTCACTTCAAGACGCTTGAGGAGTTCCAAGATGCTGGTCATGACTTGAAAGAATCCAACGAGATGACCATCAGTCTGCCTAAGCCCCAGACTGCAAATGAAATGGACGTCATCTTGTGCATTGCTGCCGAACAGGCAACCATCATGTTTCCGACCAATCTCTATCAAGCGGAAGAGTTCGTCCGTGTCGACGTGCAACATGCCGCCATCGACCTAAGGCTCACGAGCTACTACATGGATCTTGCGATCAATTTCTCCCCGATCAACTGTCTGCTGGGTGCCTCTTCCGGCGATTCCGATTCACCAGACGACAACGTGTCTAATACGCAACTCTACATCCACCACGTTGACCTCAATGGGCATCGAGCCTTCGGACTTCCTCCTAATGAACCGGCTTACGCTGCGACATGGTCTGTTGATGTCGGCGCAATCACTGGCGAATTACAAAGCAAGTTCGTGCATGATCTGGCTCTCGCAGGGCAGGCCCTTGCTTTTACTTTCACAGATGGTGAGAACGCTTTGCCGGTTGAAACACCCAACATTTTCTACGAAGTGACGTTCCTCCAACTGAGGACAGACATCTTGCGGGTCTGGATGCATGCCGGCAGCGATGCTTTTCTGCTTGCAACCGATCCAGTCAGTGTGAATTTCAATGATTGGGCAGATAGAAGATTCTCCGAGAGGGTCAGCGTGCTGGTGCCTAACCTCACGGTTGCGTGCGTCGATGGGAAGAGTGCTTCGCGTCATAGGGTGCGAAAGCATAGTCGCCAGCCCGTCAGAACCTACGCCTACATCCAAACGAGTGTCGCTCTGAACGTCGTAGGTCGCAAGGTTCATTCTGAGGAGGAACTCGAGAAACAGCAGGGTTACCTCCATAATAATGACAAGCGTACCGGACGGATGCCTTTCTTGCAGCGAAATATCCAACGCCGGCCGAGCTTCGAAAGCGTGCAATCTGCGGACATCAACAATCCTACCGTGCCCTGCCCTCCCTTCCCTCCGCCAATTGACAATGAAGGGAAGCAGCACTCACGCCCGATGTCAATAAAGTCAACAGAGACCTACCTGAGCAAGACTTCGCTCAGATCAAAAGCATCCTCCTCTTCATTGGCAGCATCAATTCAAGCAGGCGGCAAATTGGCCGTGCCAAGAGTAGCTGGAGCTCGATCTCGATCGCGAGGATCGTCCTCGAGATCAGGACGGACCCCTTCGTCAAACGCCTCTGGTGAGTCTTCACCTGAGCGGCGAGGCACCCTGCCTAGTGATCGCGAGCGGGCGAAATTCGGTCTCCCGCCATCCACGATGGCGTTCTCGAGCTCATTCGCTGAGCCGTACTTTCCGCTCGACTTGATTGAGCCTGATGTCTCCAACGTTCCGGCTTTCGAGCTACCGGGCGAAGACAGCTCGCACGCGTCGGAAGATGAGCCAAGAATTGAACTCGAGCAGGACGACGAGTCAAGTCACACATCAGTCATGATCAAGCTAGTTCCCGGTCTCCGTGCATACGTCGAGCCAAGAGCTGCTCTTGCTGCTGCAAAAGTACTTCGGGCGGTCCAACCCAAAAAGCCTGACGATATCATGGATGCTTACCAGATGAGTGTCATGAGCACTATCGTAAGTCAACAGCAACAGCAGCGTGATGTGGGAACTGTGCTTGAAGTCAAGATCGATGTTCCTTCGGCGCCATTGCGCATTTGCGTGGCACGCAAACATGAAGAGCCACCAGATGTGGCTGATGTTTCTCTCAAAGCTTTGACGTTCATGATGCGGCAAAATAAGGAGCCTTCTCATGAGGGTCACGATGAGAAGCTTGCTTTCCATCTCGTCCTCTCATCGTTGAGAGCATCTTTCCATGAGGGAATAGAACGGACTGTGAACAGTACGGCGCTGTCCTTAGGTGTTGATAATGTCACAGCCTGGTGCGCGCTTGCTGCTATTCGAACGTTTCATGTATCGATCAGAGACATCGCAGTTCTGACTGCAAGCAAAAAAGCAGCATACCTGACAGCTTTGGCTCAGCGCCTTACACCTCTTGTGCAAGACCTTCAAGAAAGCTTTAGCAAGCCCCTCATCGCCTCGCACAAGCGGCTTCAGGTCCTCATCTACACATTGACTGAGCATGGAGAGCACATTGGCGATCCACCCTTCATGTCGCGCATGACCTACATCCTACGAGCTTATCGAAACCATTACCGCAACCAGGAGTCGTGGAAAGTGCTCATGCGCTTCCGGCATACGCTGCAATGCATGCCAAAAGGGATATTGTTTGAGCTTGAGACTCACTTCAAGGGTGACGATATCTCGTGTCCTGCCAACATTGGCGATCAAGTGCTCGAGTCCTGGACTGCATGGCGGAATTGGGACGTGCCGAATATTGGTCGTACAACAGCTTTGCAGATGTTGTTTGGTGAACCCGTTGAGAAATCGCTGCGGTCTTCGAGAGAGAAACCGCTCGCTTTGACCTGGGACACAGAGTCTTTGAAGATCGCCATTGACGAAGGTGAGGGTGCGAACAAGGTCGTTGTAGAAGACGTCTCTGTGGGACTAGAGGTTTCGCCACCCAAAGTTCCCACTGGACTCATGCTTGTCGATGAGAACAAGCGAAAGAAAACCCAGTTGCAGATACACGCCGCTGCCATTGCTTTTGGAGTTGACTGGAATATGATCAATATCATCGAAACGGTAGTGCCAGAAGTCCACCGGTTGATCAGCACCGCTCAGCCTGAGCAGGAACACCGCAGCCCCTCGCAAGCGCTTGAAGATGGCCTTACCAGACACGATTTCCATGTGGTGATCTCGACCGACGCTGGAAGCATCCTCTTGCAAACAATAAACCTTCGCCACCAGTCGCAAGCGAATGGTCTGCGGACGTCGGTTATTGGAACCACGCAAGCGAGTGAACAATATGGCGAATGCATGAGTGTAGTGGTACACGCCGAATCAGGGGTGTCCGAGCTCCATTCTCAGTCAACCTGCATTTGGCAAACATTACTCACAGAGCCGAATATTTACATCGACTATCTACAACCCGATAGAAACGCCGCCACGCCACCGACAGTCACGTTGGCGCTCGCATATGGCGAGCTCCAGATCGATGTCAAGGAGCAGGTCCCTGGAATTCTCCAGATCGTCGACCATATCGTGAACGATGAAATTTCGCGAGTGCAAGGCCTTGTCAAGCTGTTAGAACAATCAAAAGTTTCGAAGCCACAGGCTACAGGGGGCGCGGTGGCAGTCACCTCCAAACCTGTCAAATTTCACGCCGCAGTACTTGCAGGCAGACTGCTTCTGAACGTTTCGCTCTTGCAAGCCCTGAGTTACCGGTTGGAGGCGACAGCAACAAGGGTTCGTGTAGCTCCCAGCCTGGTGGAACTTCAAAGCCTCGGAATCGACTACGACGTTGGCGCACAAAACCATGCTTTCGTCAATCACAGCGGTAATCAGGATCATGAGCAAAGCCTCTTGCAGATACCGCCCATCAACGGGCACATTGGGCTTGACCTTGGGCACAAGGAGACTCGAGTCTCGGTTGCAACAACGATCAGGAGGATTGAAATAGATGCTGGCACTATCCAGGGCATCGTCACCGTCCTCAACAAGAAGGAGGTCCAGGATGTCCTGTCCGAGATCAAGTCCGGCGTCGATGATATCAAGCATAGCGTAAGCGAAGTCTTCCCGGAACAGCCTGGTTCGGAGCCGCAGCATCAGATCAGGCCTGCTCTGAACAAGCTGTTGGTGTACGATGTCCGCTTTGCGCTGCACGGCATTCGCATTTCTGCAAGGACGCCGCACCTTGCTGCGCGCTCAACCGCTGAGCTGGAGCTTGGAATCGGGCCACTCCACGCTAAAGCCTCCAACCAGGCGAACATTGATGCCGGCGACGTTTCCTTGTTTCCCGAAGTCAAGGGCTCTGTGGAGGATGTTGGTGCGAGCCTCACGATTATTGAAGGCCGGACTAGGCGTCAGGTCGGCAATGCTAAGCTCGCTGCCACTTTGGACATCACCCTGCGCAAAGACGGTAATGGCGCCTTCATCCGCGAGCTTGCCCTGAGAAGCCCTGGAGTCAAAGTCAACGCGTACCCCGAGACCGCATCGATCATCGTGGATGTCGTCAATCACATTCAAGACCGCATCAAGGAACTTGACCTCTCCCGAGAGGTGGACTATATTCGTCGCTTGCGGGCGCAGAGGAAGCACCGTCTAGTCAAGACCATTAGTGGCAGAGAACGAAAGGGCAGCGAGGCCGGTATGCCATTCTCTGCGACTGATCTATTGGCCATGAGAGTGACTCTCGACTTCAATGACATTCAAGTTGCATGGCTGGTCGATCCTAGCTATGCTCCGAACGCAAAGTCTGAGGTGCAAGACCTAGTCTTTTCACTGAGCAAAGTCGAATTTGCTACCAAGGGTGGGCATGAGGCACGACTTACGATTCAAGATTTACAGTTGCAGCTCGTGCCCAAGAAAGCAGACAAGATCAAACGCACGCTCAATTCGGCGTTGCTGCCGGAAGTCATCTTCAGCGTCGGCTACTGGTCGCAGGAGAGAAATCGCAGTCTGGCGTTCAGAGCGACCGGCAAGGCTCTCGAAATACGCCTGGAATCAAGATTCATTGTTCCTGTCAGCGGCGTGCAAAGATCAATCGAGTCTGCCGTAGAGCGATTCCGGACAGGCACGGCTAATTGGCAGAGCATTCCAACGACATCGGGTCTTCCGCGAGCGAAGATGTTAGGCAACAATCACTTTGCATCTCTGCTTGTCGAGGCGGACTTTGCGGGAGCTCACGTCTACTTGCAAGGCTCTGGGCCCGGAGGTCCCACGTTGTCGACAATTGCTGCAGCTTCGCAGGAGAAGGCAAAGCGCGGTCGCTATGGACAATTTTCGCCTGATGGAGGCCTTATCAATACCTCCCTCAAAGCGCCAGGCATTGCTCTCAAGCTTGAATACAACGACACGGAAGCCCGTCCAAGCGTCAGCGGAGAGCTACGTGTCGATGCATCTAAGAACATGCTGCTTCCGAATGTCGTGCCGTTGATCCTCGAGGTCTCTGACAGCGTCAAGGAGGTTATGCAAAGCCAAGAAAACAAGAGCACTCCTGCAACGCCGGCAGCTCCAACCGAGAAGACCGATATCAAGGCTCAACAGCGCTTCTTCCAGGATGAATCGATCGTCAAGGCCGACCCGACTGCAATCTTCGGCAAGACGAAGGTCAACCTAGGTTTGCGGATTTGCAAGCAAGAGTTCGGGTTGACTTGCCAGCCCATTGCCAAGGTGGATGCCACAGCGCAGTTGGAAGACTTCTACTTCACGGTCAACACCTTGGACAGCGAAGAACAAGGCCACTTTTTTGCCATGTCTGCCGTTCTGACGAAGCTCAATACTCGTGTGAAACACGTCTATTCCCGCGAACCAACCTTCAGCTTCGATATGGATTCTATCGTCATGTCGCTGATGAATAGCAAGCACTTCAGTGGCGTCAATGGGATTTCTGCAATCCTGAAAATCAACCCAACCAAGACGTTGATTAACGCCAAGCAGCTGCAGGATCTCTTACTCTTCCGTGAGATTTGGATGCCTCCTGAGATACGAAATTCACAACCGTCAGGCGAACCCTCTCAGAATACCTCATCGGACGACTATCTGGTCCAGCGTTACCAGAACGTAGCTGCGGCTGCGGCGTTCCCCTGGAATGCCACTGTCTCCATCGCCGAGCTTGGTGTCGAACTCGATCTGGGTCAGAGTATTGGCAAATCATCGTTCACCATCCTCAATCTCTGGGCCTCTTCGCAGAAGACATCCAATTGGGAGCAGAACCTTTGCATCGGCATAGATGATGTAGCCGCCAACAGCCACGGGAGGATGAGTGGATTCATTCAGCTTAACAAGTTTGGCGTGCGAACCTCAATTTGCTGGCCTCAGGAATCCCAAGGATCCCGCAAGACGCCGCTTATCCAAGCGTCCATTGGCTTTCAGCGGTTGCGTGCGAAGGCGGCTTTCGATTACCAGGCCTTCGCTTTTGGAGACATCAAGGGTTTCGATTTCCTCATGTATAACGTCCGCGACCCTAGGGCTGAACATCGAGATCGACTGGTCGCCGTGCTCGATTGCGCCACGGCCTACGTGTTCTGCACCTCGACCAGTCCCGCGCAGGCTTACGGATTGTACCAGGCCTTCGATCGTCTAATTCAGGAAAAGCAGAACGCGTTCGAACAATCACTCAAGGACATCGAGAAACAGCTGCGGCGCGACAGCACAGTATCAAGCAGCCGCTCTGCGCCGCCACAAGGTACAAGACCGGCTTCCAAGCTCGCAAGAGCGGCGTCTACGACACCATTCGCGCTACATACGGACGTGGTGGTCACGGTCGGCGAGATCAGTGTCGGTGCATTCCCTGGTACATTCTTCGACAGCCAGATCCTCAAATTCGAAGCGACAAACATCCAAGCCCGCTTCGCCGTCGGCCTGGAAGATGGCAGGATTCACAGCGGCCTGGGCATGACGCTCGGCCAGCTGCAGGTCGCGCTCGGGTCCGTGAAGCGCGTCACGGTGCCCAAGACGCTGGGCGACATCACGGTAGACGAGGTGATCAGCAGCGCGGTCAACTCGCGCGGCGGCACGATCCTGCGCGTGCCCAAGGTGGTGGCGTCGATGCAGACCTGGCAGGCGCCGGACTCCAACCAGGTCGAATTCGTCTTCAAGTCGCTGTTCGAGGGCAAGATCGACGTCGGCTGGAACCTGAGCCGCATCAACTTCATCAAGGGCATGTACGTCTCGCACACGCGCGCGCTGGCCTCCAGGCTCGGCAAGCCGCTGCCGCAGCAGTCCGCGGTCAAGATCACCGCCGGCCCGCAGCAGGACACCGCGGCTGTGGAGGCGGCGGAGGAAGAGCCTAAGGATAGCATCAAGCCGCCTGGCAGCGGTGATCGAGAGCAGCAGAAGATTACGGCCGAGGTCAACCTGCCGCAGTCACGGTATGAGTACACGGCGCTCGAGCCGCCGATTATTGAGACACCGCAGTTGCGCGACATGGGCGAGGCGACGCCGCCGCTGGAGTGGATTGGCCTGCATCGCGACAGGCTGCCGAACGTGACGCACCAGATTGTGATTGTGAGTTTGCTGGAGGTCGCGAAGGAGGTGGAGGATGCTTATGGGAGGATTCTGGGGAGTTCGTGACGGCACTCCTTGTTTACAGATTTCTTTTCTTTTGTGCTGCGTTCTAAGCGAGGCGTTTGGTTGCTGCAGGTGTGAAGACTGCTGCATGGCATGTTGCTCACTTTGTACATATGTGGATATACAGGCATTTGCTTATTATTGCGATGTTCGCTATGATGCTCCCTCGTCAAGCTACCGGTTACCTGCGCTCTGCAGACACGCTGCATGCGGATCCTGGCCTGGCCGCCGCACCACGCAATCCGCGTTCCCCAACCATGCCCGGCCAGCCACTCTCGGCTACTGTCGCTGCCCACCGCTATGTGGGGGCCTGTCGCTGCTGTCGCCACTCGCCTGGGGCCCGGAGATATCGGGCAGCAGTGGTGTGCAGTGGTGTGCAGTGGTGTCGAGGGAGGTCATCTCTCTCTGCAGTGCCTCAGGCGAGCAGGTCTGCCTGATGTATACCAAAACGGCCACCTCACTTACCGCCCTCGTCGATGAGGTCGTGATGAAGCAAGCAGCGCTGTGAGTCACGGGAACGGGCGCCGAATCGAAGATCCCTAAGAGGGGCCATGATTACATCGTCCGCCCGCGCTGAGCGCTAAAGCCGGCAGGCGGGCGCAGGAAAGAAAAACGAGGTGGGCAGCAGCCAGCACGGGCCAGCCTAAGCGGGGCACGATTTTGCTCGCCGCACAGCAGCGCCCAAAACCTTCACCTGGAACCTCACTCGCCCATCCCTCCGCCAGACCATCCACAACGCCTTTGACAGGTGCGCCGCCCCATCCCTCCCTCCCGCCGCCATCACCGAGCATCCCCTCTGACACTCCCACTGCAGGCAGGCAAACCCCAAGCGGTCCATTAGTGCTCATATCGAGCGCTGCAAGCGGGGCATTTCGCAACCTCTAGGACAAGAGTCCGAAAAACTTTTCCCACAACCAACCACCCACAAACACCGCCAAGATGGTCAAGTAAGTCGACACGAAACGCCGTGGGCGCTGTTCGCGGCGAGAAGGAGCGCAGAGAGCAGTCCCGGGCACCCCGGAATGTGATGGGAGGACACGACGGGCGAGCAGAGCAGCCAGCTGACGAGATGCGCCCAACAGCTTCACCGTCGAGGAGATCCGTGGTCTCATGGACAACCCCAAGAACATCCGTAACATGTCCGTCATTGCTCACGTCGACCACGGAAAGTCCACCCTTACCGACTCGCTCGTCCAGCGTGCCGGTATTATCTCCGCCAAGAACGCCGGTTCTGCGCGTTTCACCGACACCCGTGCCGACGAGCAGGAGCGTGGTGTGACCATCAAGTCCACTGCCATCTCCCTCTACGCTCACCTCGAGGACGAGGAGGACCTCAAGGACATCCCCATCCCCACCGAGAAGAACGAGTTCCTGGTCAACCTGATCGACTCGCCCGGTCACGTTGACTTCTCTTCCGAGGTCACTGCTGCCCTCCGTGTCACCGACGGTGCCCTCGTCGTCGTCGACACCATTGAGGGTGTCTGCGTTCAGACCGAGACTGTGCTCCGCCAGGCTCTCGGTGAGCGTATTAAGCCCGTCCTTGTCATCAACAAGGTCGACCGTGCCCTTCTCGAGCTCCAGCTCGGCAAGGAGGACCTTTACCAGAACTTCTCTCGTGCCATCGAGTCCGTCAACGTCGTCATCGCCACCTACTTCGACAAGGTCCTCGGTGATGTCCAGGTCTACCCCGAGAAGGGTACCGTTGCCTTCGGTTCCGGTCTTCACGGCTGGGCCTTCACCATCCGCCAGTTCGCCGTCAAGTACGCCAAGAAGTTCGGTGTTGACAAGAACAAGATGATGGAGCGTCTCTGGGTAAGCATCTCTGAACTCTTTGAATTTTAGTAGAATGTCTACTAACAATCGTTGCAGGGTGACAGCTTTTTCAACCCCAAGACCAAGAAGTGGACCAAGTCCTCCGACGACGGTGTTGAGCGTGCCTTCAACCAGTTCTGTCTTGAGCCCATCTTCAAGATCTTCGACGTTGTCATGAAGGGCAAGAAGGAGGCCGCCCACGGCCTCCTCGAGAAGCTTGACATCAAGCTTGTTGGTGAGGAGAAGGAGCTCGAGGGCAAGCCCCTCCTCAAGGTCGTCATGCGCAAGTTCCTGCCTGCCGCCGACGCCCTCCTTGAGATGATGGTTATCCACCTGCCGTCTCCCGTCACTGCCCAGAAGTACCGTGTTGAGACTCTCTACGAGGGTCCTCAGGACGATGCCTCTGCCATCGGTATCCGTGACTGCGACCCCAAGGGTCCCCTCATGGTCTACGTCTCCAAGATGGTGCCGACCTCTGACAAGGGCCGTTTCTACGCTTTCGGTCGTGTCTTCTCTGGTACCGCCAAGTCTGGTATCAAGGTCCGCATCCAGGGCCCCAACTACCAGCCCGGCAAGAAGGACGACATGTTCCTCAAGTCCATCCAGCGCACTATTCTCATGATGGGTCGCTACACTGACCCCATTGAGGATGTGCCCGCCGGTAACATTCTTGGTCTGGTCGGTATTGACCAGTTCCTGCTCAAGTCTGGTACCCTCACCACCGACGAGACCGCCCACAACATGAAGGTCATGAAGTTCTCCGTCTCCCCCGTCGTGCAGCGCTCCGTCGAGGTCAAGAACGCCAACGACCTGCCCAAGCTCGTCGAAGGTCTCAAGCGTCTGTCCAAGTCCGACCCTTGCGTCCTTACCTACATCACCGAGTCTGGTGAGCACGTCGTCGCTGGTGCTGGTGAGCTCCACCTTGAGATCTGCTTGAAGGATCTCGAGGAGGACCACGCCGGTATTCCCCTCCGCATCTCCGACCCCGTCGTCCAGTACCGTGAGTCCGTTGAGGGCGAGTCCAGCATGACCGCTCTCTCCAAGTCTCCCAACAAGCACAACCGTATCTACCTGACCGCCGCTCCCCTCTCTGAGGAGGTCTCCAAGGACATTGAGTCCGGCAAGATCGGCCCGCGTGACGACTTCAAGGCCCGCGCCCGTATCCTCGCTGACGAGCACGGCTGGGACGTCACTGACGCCCGTAAGATTTGGTGCTTCGGCCCCGACACCAACGGTGCCAACTTGCTCGTTGACCAGACCAAGGCCGTCCAGTACCTGAACGAGATCAAGGACTCCGTCGTCTCTGGTTTCCAGTGGGCCACCAAGGAGGGTCCCGTTGCCGAGGAGCCCATGCGCTCCGTCCGCTTCAACATCATGGATGTCACCCTCCACGCCGATGCCATCCACCGTGGTGGTGGACAGATCATCCCCACCGCCCGCCGCGTCCTGTACGCCGCCACCCTCCTCGCCAACCCCGGTCTCCTCGAGCCCGTCTTCCTTGTCGAGATCCAGGTCCCCGAGAACGCCATGGGTGGTATCTACGGTGTCCTCACCCGCCGTCGTGGTCACGTCTTCGAGGAGAACCAGCGTCTGGGTACTCCTCTGTTCTCTGTCAAGGCCTACCTGCCCGTCAACGAGTCCTTCGGTTTCAACGCCGACCTCCGCGCCGCCACCTCTGGCCAGGCCTTCCCCACCATGGTCTTCGACCACTGGCAGATCCTCCAGGGCGGTTCCGTCCTCGACAAGACCTCGATGACCGGCAAGATCGTCGAGACCATGCGTATCCGCAAGGGTCTCAAGCCCGACGTTCCCGGCTACGAGAACTACTACGACAAGCTCTAAGATTGTGCGTAGCAAGCATGATGGAATGGCGGCAAACGGTCACAAAAGTTTCGAGCACAGATGGATGCCACACGTCGCTGCCGCCGTCGCTCCCCTAATCGGGGTCTGGCGACGGACAGCCAATTTCTCTCTATAGTTGGCAGATAGACCGCCACGCGATGCAATGATTGACACGATCATAAGGGGGACGGTTTTTTTCTAGAAAAAGAAATAAGACGAAATGACAAGAGTGAAATGGTTCTTTCCTTTGTATGCTTTTGGTTGGTGACCTCTTATTTCGATCTCAATCGTTATGCATTCATTAGAGTGGTATAGTTATATATCCCCCGGGTATACTTGCGTGGTTCTGATGCGTAGTATGTCTATTTCCAGGTTGATTGTCCCGTTACCACGGTGCCTCCGCTCAGTGGGCCTGCAACCCACATCATGTTGAGCTCTGGTAATATGGGAAGGTGCTTCAGACAATTATAGGTGCCCTTGCAATAGCAGAATATCTAACGCAGAATACTCAGTTTACCATGAATGAGGGCGTTGATTCGTCGGCGTGCGTGAAGGCACCACCTGACGCGGCGGGCGTGTGATGTTTGAGTTTGGACCCTGTGATGTTGCAGCAAGCAAGCCTGCAGCTTGCGAGAAACAGCATCATCGCCAATTGCGCTGCCTGGAATCCACGCCACGATCTTTTACTGGTTCCTCAATTTCTAAAGTACACATTCGTCCGTGTACAGACAGGTCTGCAGGCACTGGGAAGATGCAGTAAAGCGTAAGAGCTTGGAAAATACACGCGCTTTGGGCCATGGCTACCTTGAGCCCCATCAACGCCATGGGCGGCGAACAGAACGAGCCCTCCGGTACTGGCTCTGGATTTGGGAGGATTGTTCTTATTCTGGCGGCTGTCTCTTCGCTGGTCGCCTGCCTCCTCACTATCCTGTATGTCGCCTACCCTTGCGAAGACGCGCAAAGTATACCATACCCAACCATTTCACCCACTGACCAACTTTTCCCTCCCAGCACGACGATTCTCCAATCCAAGAACTACCGCAAACCCCTCCTTCAGCGCCATGTCATCCGCATCCTCATGTTGGTCCCCATCTTTAGCTGTGCTTCATGGGCCAGCCTTACCTCCCTACGCGTCGCCTTCTGGATCGATCCCCTCCGCGACGTATACGAAGCTTTCGTGCTCTACACTTTCTTCCAACTCCTCATAAACTTCCTCGGTGGCGAGCGCAGCCTCATAATCATGATGCATGGTCGTCCACCCGTGGACCACCTGTGGCCTTTGGACTACGTACTGCCCAAGGTCGACATCAGCGACCCTCACACTTTCCTCAGCATCAAGAGAGGCATTCTGCAGTATGCCTGGATCAAGCCTGCGCTCGCAATTGCGACGCTTGCTATGAAAGCGACGGGAACATTCAGGGAGGGCATCATTGCCGTGGACTCGGGATACTTCTGGACAAGCTTGATCTACAACGTGAGCATCTGCTGGTCTCTGTACGACCTCGCGCTGTTCTGGGTGTGCATGAGCGCAGACCTGCAGCCCTTCAGGCCCATGCCCAAGTTCCTCGTCATCAAGGGCATCATCTTCGCCTCCTGGTGGCAGGGCTTCTTCCTCTCCATCCTTGTATGGCTAGGTGCGATCCCGAGCATAGGCGGTGGCTACACGGCGGACAACTTGGCGGCGGCGATCCAGGACGCGCTGATCTGCTTCGAGATGCCCTTCTTCGCGCTCGCGCAGTGGTACTCGTTCAGCTGGAAGGATTTTGCGGACGTCACCATCTCGGACGCGCGCATGCCCATGCGGTTTGCCTTTAGGGATGCGTTTGGGCCGCGCGACCTCATTGAGGATGCGAAGGAGACTTGGAGCGGGCAGAAATACGATTACAGGTATTTCGACGCGACGGACAACGTCATGGCGCACGAGGATAGCACGAGCAGAGCTGCGAGAATGCAGGCGGGCATGAGGTACGAGCGAGGAGGGCGCGGCAAGTACTGGATTCCCTCGCCTGGAGCGGATGCGAAACAGCCGCTGCTCTCCAGGTGGGCCGACAGCCACGCGAGGACGATGAGCCCCGGCAATGGAAGGCATGGAAGCCGTTCGAGCAGTAATACTGGCGTGAAAGGATACGGTACACGACAGCAGCCCGAGGAGCCCGAGCTCGACGCCGAGGAGGAAAGGCTGTATAAGAAGTCGCGCGACCTCGAGTACGGCGACTGGAACTACCCCGTGATCAACACACACTACGCCTCGCGCGAGGACCGCCTGCACGCGGATCCCAACATGCTCTCGCAGTCTACCAACCGCGCCATCCTCCAGCCCACCAAGGACAACAAGCAGCGCCGCAAGAGCCGCATCCAGGACATCCAGGCCAACGTTCACCAGCACGATAACCCCTCCTCCGACCAAGCCAGCGGCAGCCACGGCAGCTCCTCGAGCAAAGCGCAGAAAGCCGCCTCCCAGCTCCCCGTCGTCGGCAAGCTCGTACGCGAAAACTCCTCCGACTCCGCAGAGTCCCACTCCAGCCAGCTCGTCGACCTCGTCGTCGAAGACTACGAAGCGGAAGCGATCGAGCGCGTACGCGCGCGCAAAGAAGGCGGGCCCGGCTGGAACAGCATCGAGCAGCGGCACTTCGTGAAAACGTACCCGGACGAGCCGGAGCAGGAGGAGGTGCGCCAGGGCTTCAACCCGGACCGACCGGAGAAGGCGATCACGGACGAGAACCACACGCTCGACGAGCCGTTTGCGCTCAACGACAGCGAGAATGACGATCTGGAAGCGGTCGCGGACGAGCCGGGGACGGACGAGACGGCGCACGAGCAGCCGTGGGAGAATAGGATTGTGGGGGATGGGAAGGGAAAGGGAAAGGGAAGAGAGAGGGAGAGGAGGAGCCCGGATATTCCGGAGGAGAGGAATCCCTGGTCTGATTGAATGGTTTTCGTGGCTTCAAGTTTGCTTTACTGCTGTGATGCTGCTGCCCTTAGCGATGGCGTTTTTTTCTTGTTCAGATTTTAGGGATGTGTTCTTCATGTATATGTGTCTCAGTGTCAACCTTACTCTTCGATGACACGTTGAACGATGCTTGTATGATCTTTCCTCCCTCTCATCTCGCTCTGTCTGCTTCCGTGTCTTTCGCATCATCTACACCGTCTGACACGTGTGTTTCTACCTAGGTAGTCTAGTTCACCTCGGCGCCGTTGCCTTGATGACATTGAACACCGCAGCAGCCGTTCGACACGGCACACTTCAGGAAGACTTCAGCGCACAATGTACATAAAGTGTCTTCATTAAAAAGTTGCGTATATTCATGGAATTATCGAAACATGATAGTTAACTGCAGTCATATGGACATAGAATGATATCTGACGAATGAGATCTCATGGTTGATAGGGTTAGGGTTGGGGTTGCGTGTTTACAATCGACCAGATGACAACAGAGTAGTTCAGACGATGGCCACCCAACAGCATGGTCTGAAAGCGTATCTGTAGAGCGGTATGTCAAGACCAAAATTGGTAAAACAAATCGGAAGCGGACTGGAGAAGGGAAGAAATGCAGACAGTCGCTAGCGTCAAGAGTCCGGTGTCCAGTGGGCTCTTCGCCGCGTCTGGATGTAAGTGAATGAACACCTCAGAGAAATCAATTCGGATAATTAGAAGTTGACTCGAGTTCGCAAGATATGCGAGCACCCACTAGCGTCAAGTGCTCAGTGCCCAATCAGCTTCTCGCTGCGCCTGGGTGTAAGTGAAGTAACACCTCCCACTGAAAAATTTAAGAAAGGTTACAATAAAAAGGTGACTCGAGTTCGGGAGACATGCGAGCAGCCACTAGCGTCAAATGACCGGTGGCCAATTAGCGCTTGGCCGCGCCTGCGTGCAAGTGAATGACAACATGATATGTCTTTTCTCGAGAAAATGAATAAATGTTGACTCGAGATCGGGAGAAATGCAAGCAGCCGCTAGTTTCAAGTGACCGGTGGCCAATCAGCACCCAGCTGCGCCTGTGTGTAAGTGAGTGACACTACCTGATAGTGTTGGATTGCGAAAAATAAGATAATGTCCACTCGAGAATGGGAGAGATACAAGTAGCAGCTGGCACGTGGAAAGAATCGAGCAAGAACGTCTGAAATACCAAAGCTGCCTACAAGACACAAACCAGCGACCTCCGCATTCATCATGCCATCCAGGTATCAAAAGCCCCTCGTAACCATCGTATCCTGACAGTCCAATCCAATGCCCATCCAACGCCCAAGATACGCCGCGCAATTCGCTCAATCATCAATGTCAAAAAGCACCGCAAAGCCTCGCAAAGCCTATGCGTCTCCCGCTTACAACTTGTACACGACACCCTGGCTCAGCATGACCTTGTTCTTCTCGTTGAGCTCCTCGAGCGCCGCATTTGCCTCGCGGTCCCCGAAACGCTTGTCTCCACGAGCGAGGCGTGCGTTGACAGCGGCGACCAGGGGCTCGACGTCCGCAGCATCGTTTGCAAAGAGTGGACCGTCGATGAGCTGGCCCAGCGCTGCCTGGAAGACCTGCAGACGAGCCGGTGAGATCGTCGCAGGATCGTTGGAAGAGGCAGGCGGTTGCGACTGAGATTGGGAGGAGTCTTGCAGGAGCTGGGAAGCGGGCTGCGAAGAAGCCATGCTAGCCTGCGAGGCGTCTTCGGTCGCCATGCGCTGTGTGCGGCGTGCGCTCGGCGTGGCGCTGTAGAGGTCTTCTTCGTTCTCATCGTCGGGCACGTCGTCGGCGTCTGCGCCGGCTGAGGAGGCGGCGCCTCTGGTCCGGCGAGCGGGTGTGCGTGTCGAAGTGCGGCGGTTGGCGCCAGCGGTGGCAGCGGCGTCATCATCGTCGTCTTCGCTGTCGTCGCTGTCGTCCTCGTCGTCGGTGCTCATGGCATCTGGGTCTGTCCTTCGCGCACGCTTGGTCTTGCGGCGTTCGTCTTCGACCACCTCCTTGAACAGAGCGAAACGCAGAACACCCTCTGCGACCTTCGCATCCTTCTCCTCGACACGGTTCGATAGACGGGCTTTTGCGTGCGCGGACGCCAGACGAATCAGAGTCTCCAGTGTACGAGGCGTCATAGGTGAGGTCTTGCGCTGGTTGCCTTCCAGATCGTCATTTCTCAGTGCCGAGTACACAGAGACGACATAGTCGGCCGCCCCCTTCGTGAGAATGGGCTTCACTCTCGACTTGGCGTACTGTATGTATTTCTTGATGAACGGAATGCTGAGAACCTCGACTCTTCGTCCAGAACCGCGGCCGACTGTCACGGTTACACCAGCGTGCAGCATGACGTTGTACTTTTCATAGACCTCGCTAGGCTTGTTGGCATCTGCCTCCTCCTCGAGGCCTACGCCGAGAGTCTGGTTGAGCTGCTCACGAACAGGGGCTCCTTCTTCCGAGCCAGGCTGGCGGTACCTGTGCATACGGAGGACGTGCTCTGAGACCTGCCTGTCCCTCACATCTTCGATATCGTCCGTGACAATGAAGAGCAAATCGAAACGGGAGAGCAGCGAGTCCGGAAGTGCGATGTTCTTGTGCGGATCCTTGTGAATGTCGTACTGGCCGTAGATCGGGTTGGCAGCCGCCACGACCGAACAGCGCGCGTTCAGGGAAGTGTGAATACCCGCCTTCGCAATGGTGACTGTCTGCTGCTCCATGACTTCGTGGATGGCCACTCTGTCGACATCGGACATCTTGTCGAATTCGTCGATACAGACCACACCGCGGTCACCAAGCACCATAGCACCAGCCTCGAGTCTTCTCTCACCAGTCTCCTTGTCTGACGTGACGGCTGCAGTCAGACCGACGCCTGAAGAACCACGACCAGTTGTTGCGATCGCCAAGGGCGCAGTGTTGAGAACGAAACGCAGCAGCTGTGATTTTGCCGTCGACGGATCGCCAACCATGAGGATGTTGATGTCACCACGCAAATGCGTGCCGTTGTCCAAATTTTTCTCCATACCTCCCAGCAACATGAGCAAAATTGCCTTCTTGATGTAGTCGTGCCCGTAGATACTCGGCGCAAGCGATTGCGAGAGCAAATCGAAGACCTTCCTGTTCTTCGAGATCTTGTTGATGTTCCTGATATCCGTGTCGGTGATTGTTGCCTGTGCAATTCCTCCTCCTGACTTCGAAGAGAGTAGAATAATGTTGTTCGCCAAAATAAGCGTCTTGAATGTAGAGCTTCCTTGTCCGGCATTGCGATTTCCGAGCGAACGGTATATTCCCACCAGCTGAATCCTGTCTCCAGGTTTCACCTTGTCCACCATGTCGTCGTCAAGAATTACATCAACACCGCGGGGCAGCTGACCAGCAGGTGCCCGCTCAGGCATTTCCTGGATTGAGATTGTTTGGTGATCGCGGTAAGTACAGTATCCGTATTCTGTGACCAAAGGGTTGCCTTCACCATCGTCCGTCGGGTAAACACTGGTGCTCGCTGCGCCGTTGGCAGTCATGGTCTGGTCGCGGTACTCGCGGAAATGGAAAGTCGACTTGGCCTCGTTCCAGTGCACACTCTTGACCACCTTGGGCCTGACGAGCGAGCATTTTGTGACGATGCCTTCCAGGGAGACCATGTGATTGAGATACTGTGACGAAAGCGTTCGGGGATTGCATGCGAATTCTCCAAAGCTGCCGATATATGCGCAGTAGTACATCTGTACCAAGTGTCAGCCCATGCCTTGCTTGTCTGCGCATTGTCCATCGTACCGTCTCGTCTGCTGTCTCAAACGCCGGCCTATTTCCCAATGTCTTTACAATATTCTTCACAGCCTGATCAAATGCTTGTGAGAAATCGAACGGCTGATTTAGCAAGCCATCAGCAAGTTCTTTGCTGTGCGAGCGGATCTCGTCTATCGAGACCACCAGACGGCGCATGCCTCTATTGAGCATAAGCAGGATGTCGGCGCGGTACGAGCGAGCGCGAGGGTCGTCTAGAGCGAATCGTCAGCTAACTCTGCACACCATTGCATACAGCGAGCATTCATACTCGGATCAAGAAACTCCTCTGCCGCCCGAATGCGATCTCTGACCGCTTCATCGCGGAGCTGGACAGAATCCATGGTGAATTATGATCGTCGTGCAATATCGCCTGCCGAATTTGCTGAGAGATGTTCTTGGTGAGGCGGCAGCTTTGCGATTGACGGTAGGAAACGAGTGAGGTGGTGGGGTGTGGTGTGTTTGTTCTCGAGGGGCTGTCGCTGTCGATAAAGCCGCCCAAGCAACGGGGCGCGCAAAACGCCGACGCGACTCGCGACTTTGACGCGAAAGCGCGTTAAGCGGATTTAAAGTTTAGTGCTTGCAGCTACCGGCCATTACCCTCTCACGTCTCTTCACCTTCGACTTACTGTGAAGCCTGCGTCTCCACACGCGAATCATATGGACGCGTAAAAATAGGCATATTGAAGCTCAGTAAAACCCGATGGTCACGGCGAGGACAACGTTTTCATTGCACGCGTACGAGGATCCAGATGACCTTATCATGAGTGACGGTGCAGTATGGCTAGGCATACATTGATATGATACTTCAAAAGGTTTTCCCTGGTAGATACAAGTGTGAGAAGCCCCACCGCAATCAGCAGGCACCCATGATCAAGGTTCTCCCGCTCTAGGCGAAAAGACTTCTTTGTTCACCACAAGCCGCGAACGAACATTCATCCCCATGCCAGACAAAGGCATGGTCTTCTCATTTTGGGACATAGCATTCTGCGCAGAGGACCTGAGTGGCATTTGGTCTTTTGCGACCAACGATACCTGTGATTCTGCCATTAACTTCACACGATGGCATTCTGGTGGGGTATCACGTCAATGATTCGATCCAGTGCACCAGAATGTATTCCACCGAGCCGCGTTATCGCCCCACTAACACAGAGCCTCGGGTCCAGCGTCAATAGAGCAGGCGCTCTTACTAAATATCAAACATCATCGTATGCCCGAGACGGAGGACGCGAAAGTGATGTCGGCATTCAAGATGGGTACGCACTACAGAAGCCCAATCCGGGAGATCGAGAAGCGAAGATACCACGGAGCTTGCACACAAATCCTGCAACCAGCACATATTGTCTCACAGGAACGCATTACGAGTGGACACAGAAGTCAGATAAGCACATGGACCAGCAATGGAAACAGACTTGACAATAATGCAAGTCATTGAAGAAATGGAATTTCCTTTTCAGTTAGTATAAGCAGAGGACGCTGCGCGATCAAAGCGGTGCAGAATCCTTTATGAACACATCCACGCCAGGTTTCATCAACGAGGAAATAGTTGAACAACCAAGCTCAAGGACTATTTCTTGATCCTCACACTCGTGCGAGCGGATCCGCTCCCCCAACGCTCGTCGTAAACAACGGAAACCCCATCGTCACAATATCCCCCCCAGCATCACGCAGACGAAGCATAATGACTTGTATGGGTTATGGCGCTGTGTACTACGCCATTGGAATTCTTCGCGGCCACGATCTCCTGACGAATCTCAAGCACGCTCCGGCCCGAAGCCTTCGCAGCAGCCTCAATGGCATGCGTCAAGCGCTTAGTGACAACGCTGATATTCTTGACGCCACCGGGGGTTGCGGCGTTGATGCGTTCGAAGATCTCGGTGTTGCTGTAATTGCGAGCGAGCCTGATGATGGCGTCGCCTTGGATGAGTTCAGAAGCAGACGCGAAGAGCTCATCGTCTGACAGATGGGCGTGCTTGAAGTCAAGGTAGGCGGTGTGACGGGGCTTGCGAGCCGGTCTGGGTTCCGGGCTGGCGCTGTTGTCCACAGTCGTACTCGCGGGTCGGTGTACAAGCGTGCGTGGAAATGTGGGAGCCCGGGCTAGTCCGTTTGCCATTGGAGTGTCTGTTTTTGCTTGCTGCTCCACCACATGGCCAGTGAAAGCACGCCAGTGCTCCTCATAGGCGCCATTGCCGTCAATGACACACCACCTGTACAGCCAAACAGTGTCAGTGACGTTGCCATCGGCAGCCTTGAAGGTCTGCGCACGGAAGTGCTTCTTGAACCCGTTGACGGTCAGAGTTACCACGCCAACCTGGAAAATCGGCTTTTTGGATCCAGTTTTGAGCTCCTGATGCCGAGCGACGAATCGAAGAGTGGCGAGAATTTTGGCCATGTTTTGGTTGACAAAGTTCGGCTTGCCAAGGTGCTGGATCGAGGACGCAGGGTCAAGAGTCTTTAGCTCGAAACCGAGCGCCTCACGCTGAGCGTCCGACAGACCTTTCAGCTTCTCGACATCTGTTGGTATGCGGCCAGCGTTCTGTAGGTGGCCGATTATGGCCTGGAAGACGTGCGAGCCTTCAGACGACCCTTCAGGTGGTGTCGACGAAGAAATACTCACGCCACTTGCGAGAGCTCGAGAAAGAGCATTGAGCTCGTTTAAAGTACCCCATATGGGCGCTGGGGGTGAATTGGATCCGCAAAGGCCGTTGACGAAGCGACATCCTAGACCGGCGTCCATACCGGTAAACTCGGGTGGATCTGTGTGGTTGTAGCTGCGCCAGACGACAGCTGGATCAAGGAAGTGCAAGAGATTTCATTCAATCGTCGACTGCAGCGAGTTCCCTTTGTGGCGATCGTCTCCTATATTGTGTCCTCCGTCCAATTCAATTCACTGCACAAAGGCGTTGTTTGACAAAGTGAAGTTGAAACCCAAGACCATGCCTGAGGCCACTGGTCTGGTGACTATGTCGTGTGTGAGCACCCTCATAACAATGGCAATGTCAGGAGCGAATCCCAGTCGTTCCAGAACCGACAGAATGGGCAACATCCTTGAAGTACTGAGCGCGAGCAGGCAGCCTTAGCTTCTCCTAGAAATGACATTGATCCCGTGATCATCCCGTTACAAATCGTAGCCAATTCGCAGCCAATTGTTTGATGCCAGCCTCCAGATCCCATCCTTTGACTTCGCAGAGCTTCCTGACGATCTCCTCAAGATAACGGTCCATCCGCTCTCCAGCAGTATGCAAATCGCTCTCCATCAATAATCGATCATCAGGAACAGCTCGCACTGCAGCTTCAACCTTCCCCTTCCCATCCTCTGCCCACGAATTAATAGACGTGCTGAAGCTGAAGTAAACATCGCACGGCACCGTCGGCGCAACATACAGCTTGACCGTCTCCGCCGGCCCCGAGTACGAATGCAGACACACGCGAGGCGGATACGGTTTCGGCCCAGCGTCCCCACTCCCATCATCCTCAGCATCCTCCGGCTCAGCATTAGCCTTCCTCGCAGCCTCCGTCCGCTTCCTCTCTCTCTTCGACACCGGCTTGCGCTCGTGCCCCTTCCACGTCTCCGCAAGCGTATCGTGCACGATCCCATGCGCCTGCACACCATGCACGGACACCGCGCGCTGCATTTCGCCCGCCAGACTCAGCTGCGCGAGCAGCACTTTCCGCTGGTGCTCCATGCTGACTCTGTACGGGCTCAGCCTGCGTCCTTCCCGACCGCCAGGCGTCAGTGCCGTATCTCGCTCCTCGAGATGCTGCGGAAGCCAGTCCTCCGGTATGCGGAAGGACTTGTCAAGGCCGACCTCGCCGACGAGCGCCAGGGGGTACTTTTGCAGAGAAGATCTCATTCGCGAGACGAAAGCGCCGAAAGGCCTGGGGTCCGGAAGGGATAGGAGGAAAGCACGGTCATCTGATCTGGGCGTCAGGACGCTTTGGTAGTGGGCTGCTTTTTGGTCGTCGCTTAGGGAGGTGGCGTTGGCGTATTCGGTTTCGTCGAACATCTGGTGCGAGAACCAGGGATGCCAGCCGAAGGCGGGGACGATCTTGTGTTTTTTGCTTTGAAGAGGGGCGACTATCAGTATTCAACGAGACCATTGACACCGAGTCTGTAGACTTACCTCCAAGTCATGTCGCCGCTCAGCAGCTCGTCTCGCGTGACTCCGAATTCGTCCGCAGCGTTTGCCACGAGTTCCTGGTCCTGTGCCCTCGTCGCCATAACTGTCAAGACCCTCGCACGCATGTTTGGAATCGATGGCAGATTCGGCAGCGTGTCTGTAGGATGGCAGTGGGCATCGAAAACGCCCAAGTGCCATGGGAACGCATCGTGGTTCTTCGACGCTGGCAGGTCATGCTGAGCTGTGGTGCCGCACATTGAGTCGAGTGCGCTTTGCCCTTCCAATGCCTTCTGTATTCAATTTCTGGTACAGATAATAGTATGCTTTTGTTTTTGACGAACTTCTAGAGACTACATGTAGTATTGTCGACATCGATTGGAGAAGCTGAGAATCACCGTTCTTGTTGTGATTATGATGTCATCTTGAAGGCCCGCTATTGCGATTGTGTTGCGAAGTGTTGGACATTTGATTACTCGCGATTCTGAACATGATAATCTCAATGTCTTACACTGCATGTACTGCATCTACACGCCCGGTACTGTCCGAGACGACACAGGTAGGTGGTCGAAAGACCGCGCAACTGCACTCTCCTCTAGAACTCCAATTTTGCCAAAAACACGACATTTAAAGGCGAGCACATTCGTTGATGATCATCTTGATTGTACAAAGATTCCCCTTGAGCTGTCAAGAAATGCTAGTTTATCGACAACTCCATCCCTCCCATCCCCCAAAAAAGCACAAAACATAGTCGTCGAATCATAGAAACAATGAGCAGTAAATGTGGGTATCATGCCCCCCTGCAACAGTTCCTTGGTCATATCTCATTCATGAAAGGTTCTCCAAACAAATGCTTGCTGGCCTTCTGTCTGTCTGTTCTTTTGCGAGAAATGCATCAATATCACTTGCCCTCTAGGTCTTCGAGCGCCCGCTGTCTGCTTTCGTGCACGGCGCTGTCGGTGGGGTCGGAGGCGTCGCTCATGCTCTCGGCGCTGTGGCTGCGCGCGAACGTGACGCGTCGTGGTGTCGCGAATTCTGCGCGCAGCGGAGAGGCTTGAGATGAGCTTGCTCGGCTGGTTGTTCGCGCATGCGAGATCTGGGACGCGTGTGGCGAGCCGAGCTGGAAGAGTGCTTGGAGTGCTTCGCGTTCTGCTTCTGCTGTTTGTGTGTCTGTGCGGATGGGATGAGGGCGGCGTGGCTGCTGTGTAATAGGTGTCCTTGGAGGGGACATGGCGCTGTTGTGCCTCACACGCTGGACTGGAGGTGCGTAAGGATGGCTGCGGTAACCATTGGAAGGTCTGATGTCAGGCGCTGGCTGCAGACGCGGAATCGCGCCTGATAAGTGAGGTGCGCGAGTGGGCGCGAATGTTGTATACGATCCCGGTAAGCGCTTGGAGGGTGGCGATGCAGCACCTTCCATGGCTGCGGATGTTTGAGGCTCATACATCGAAAGACGAGCCGTGCCATTGCTGAGACCGCTACTCAGAGGTCGTCTGTTGTAGTCCAAGTGCGACATACTGTGTCGATTGGCAGCTTTCTGCGCAGCCAGTCTTTCCACTTCTGAGAATGGCTTATGCTCCCATCCGTTCTGTACTTTGGTCATGGCATATCCCAAACGTGCTTTGAGGTTCGCGGCAAGTTCGCCCGCTCTACTGCTGCTTGACGAAGCAGCCGATGTAGCGCGTGAACGATTCGCCTTGAAAATACCGTTCGAAGGCGTCAAACTCCCACCTAGTATATCTTTCGCGCGTCCATCAGCACTGCGCTTTCTTCCGGTCGTCGCGACGGGAGTCGAAATGTCTGCTGGGCTAGCAAGTACTTTCACGTCACCATCGCGATCAATTTGAGCCTCTGGAGTCTTATCGAGAAGGCTCGCGTCCTCGCTGGCGCTGAAGGCCGGCAGATGTGTCTTCTGAATCGGCGCAGACGAAGAGGGCGACGTTGAGTCAGTGTACGACGTCAACTGCGACGCGATGCTTCCCGCACTTTCAATCTGCGACGCGGTGCTGCTCGTATAACTGCCTATGCTTGTGATCGATTCCTGCGACGCTGGGGCGGATAGTTGCTGCGATTGCATGTCGGGTGATTGCATGGTACGCGTCGTCTGGTCGTAAGTCGGCCTCGGACGCGACTCGGCCAAGTGGGCTGCATGTTGTCCTGGCGGATGTAAAGGGTAGGAGGCATGTATAGTCTCCATCGTGTACGGATGCTGTAAGGATCTTGTGCAGGAGTTGGTGGGTTATGAGATTGGTAGCGAGGGTCGGGTGGAAGACCCGTGTGGACGTCGATCGGCGCTCGCTTGCGGTCGCCGTGTGACGCGGACAACGCTTCGGACGCGACGGGAGATAGGCGCGTGTCGCAAGGCGGTCGCTGGGTCGCGAGACTTTAGTAGGGTGATTGACGGAAAGGGCAGGAGAACACGGTGTCTAGACGGAGAGGCAGAGCGTGTGTGATATGATATGCTGGTTGTCATGGAGGAGTGGAGTGCGCGAGCGAGCACCGCATCGTTCGAGAGGGCCGGCCTCGACCCCACTCGAAGTGCTAGAGACGCGCGAGCACGTGCGGCCCACTATTTTTCCCTGTGACCACATGCCGTTCATGAACCGCGACACTCGGCGCATCCCAGTCGGATCGAAAGTACAGCATGAGGAACTTCCACAATTGAGTCAACCGTTCAGTCTTTCCATGATGCTACTCACAAGTCCACAACGTCAATTCAACACCGTCGAGAGTCAAGCCCGGAGCGAACGGTCCTGCACGCACTTCCTCATGCATCGTGAAGACGCGCCGGTCATGCGCGCCACAGCCGCTGATAAGCTTGGCAATGCAATATGTCTGGACAACATCGCGTCTTCAGAGCGCGTTGTTGAGTTCCCATTGAAGGGCGCGTCAACAACGAAATCACGTACGACCTAAGACTACAGCCATCACTGTGCCGTTTGCGCAGCCGTGTGCTTAGCAGCGCCTCATATATGCTCAGACACGTAGCAAAGGTTGGTGAGGGGATCCTGAGAATATCAAAGGCCATGCTCAAAGCCCGTAAATTCCGTCTGTCACGGATGACAAAGTGTCGGGCAGCGAGTTTGAAATGATGTGGCGCAAGGTGTTCCGTTGACCGCCAACAGATACCGTGAATACAGCGATATCGCTGCATGCCGAAGCGCGCCGCAACAATGGTTCGCCAGCACCATTTGACCAACATACAGAGAATCACAATTGGGTTCTCCCATCAGAGAGGCCTTTCAAGAGTCTTTGAGCACTGCAGTCAAGTTCTCCCAGCGATCTGTTGTTGAGTGAGGTGGAGAAGCTGGTGTCGGTCTTTGTCTTAGGGAGCTCCTGAGGCGCCCTCCAATATGCTATCAGACTTCACTCTCGCCACCGAGACCCGCAGCCAAAGCAATATCGAAAGTGAAGGCTGTGGAATTAGGCAGCAGCGAGCGTACCTTCCTCGAGTTCGAGCTTTTTCTTTCATTGCTTGTTGCCTCACAACACAACCACCAGCCTCGACCTCATCATCCATCTCCATCGAAACTCTCGCGAACTTACCCACCACCCATCGCCGCCGCGCTCACAAACATGGCCTCTCTGGACAAACGCGACAGCATCGTTCCCTACATATGCCCTCGCTGCACCGAGAAGGGAACCCTGAGCTGCAGCCGCTGCAACGACATCAAGTACTGCTCGGCCGAATGCCAGCAGGCCGACTGGCCCATGCACAAGGTCCTCTGCGGCAGCCTCAAGGCCCTCAGGCCACGCCCGTCCGCCGACCACACGCTCGTCCTCCTTTTTCCGCCGAGCTCAGGTGCGAAGCCGTACTTCGACTGGGCGTGGACCCCGGCCTGCGCGCCGGGACACATCGAGCCGCCAATGGTCGTCAACGTCACCAGGGCGGATACGTTGGGGTTCATGGAGAACACATGGACCGGCGAACCCCTCGACTACCTGCTGACGGTCATGTTCGACCAGGGCGCCCTGGGCAAACCGCTGGTCGCCAACCACTCCGTGTGCGCCGCCAGCAAGGACAACCTGCGAGTCTTCTACCAAGGTTTCGTCGCCGTCTACTGCGGAACGCAGCGCGAGCCCCATCCCGATAAGCCCATAGTCGGCGAGTTTCACGACATGAACATGCGCGTGTACTCCGACCTGATCGGCAACCTGGCCAGGTGCATGCTGATTGAGGCGGTGCGCGTCCGGGTGCAACGCCCCAAAGTCACGTGCGTGAAAGTCGCTAGCCGCGAGGCCACGCTGCAGGGCGTGCCGCCGTACCAGGCTGTGCAAGTCCCGCTCTCGCACCCCGTCTTCCAAGGCGAAAGCTGCGTTTCAATCGCGTCCTCGGTGACCATCTCCTTTTGTGAGCTTCGAGTCTCGATAGCAAAGCCAAGTTACTGACACTCCCTCGCAGCTCGCGGACTTGCCGCTCATGACGTACAAGTATCCCGGCTCCAAGAGCGCCGCGGCGGTCGCAGACGTCAGCAACGCGATCGTCTCGGCCATCCACATCTGCTGCGACATAACCGGCTCCACATACGGCCAGCCGGGGGATTGCTTTGGCAGCGGAGACGTGGGCACCCAGCTCGTCGCGCGCTTAGACCGCACCCTGCTCGACTGCGACACGGTCGAGGTCTTCGAAAAATGGTGCGCCGAGGTCCTCGCCCTGGCACTTCGTCATGTCCGTAAGATCATGGAAGACGAGAGGGAGACCACGCAGAAATTCGTCAGCATGGCATACGACTTGCTCAATAGCACCGTCGAGAGAATGTGGGCTAGGCACTTCTCGGATTGGAAGGCTCGCAAGGAGGCAGCAGCAGCAGCTGCTGCTGCCGGTGGTAGTGCGGTCGGAAACGCTGTCGCTACTGCTGGTGCTGCTGGGAATTCTGACAATGATGGTTAGCCGGACTAGGCCGAGTCGACTTGACCGCGCAGGTCTGAGATGGATCGCTCTCCAGGGCGATGTGGAGAGCACACCGGGTTTGGTAGCCTGATAGCTGCCCTCGATCAGCAGGAGCAGATTAAGGCATGAATGGGCTTGCGGAGAGGTCGTGGGATAGTTACTGCTCCGCCTGATCAATTGACTCGATCACTGCCCTCGATGAGCAGCAGACAAAGACCATAATCGGGTTTCTGAAGGATCGTAGGATAGTATCGCTCGCCCTCAGGCGGAGCGCACAAACCTCCTCAAGCACCCATTTCAGTAGCTCAAATGGCAATTACAAAAAACAAGAATCACAAAACACACTCCCACAAACTGACAAACCCGCAAACCCACCTCCCTACCAACCAACCACCCGATCCCCGCCTTACTCCAAACCCCCAGCCCCCATTCTCAACAGACGCAACACCTGACCCATCCCAAACCCCCAAAACCAATGAACCTTGCCCAACCCCACCCACAACAAACCAACAACCAACCACACACCCCCCCCCAAAAAAAAAAAAAAAAAAAAAACCCCCACCCCCCAACCCACCCAGCGCCCACGCCACGCCACTAAGGCCCGACGCACGCACGCCCGCCGCCCCGTTCCTGCATCCGCCGCCCCAATTGCGCAATGCGGGAGTCTGCGACCCTTGCCTCCGGCCCAGAGCCGCAAAGCCCGTACGACGGTGGACGTGCCTCCTCCTCGGCTCGCGGGCTCCGAGGGGGGCACACTAAGCGCTGGCCGGGCGGCCGGCCGTGCGACGTGACAGCCGCGAAAGCGGCACGCTTGGGGGCGGGAGATGCTTGCGGGTGCCGTGTCGGGGAGGGGTGGGCTGGGCGGGGTGGGTCTGCGTGTATGTGCGCCGTGAGAAGGAGGGATGGGATGGGATGGGATGGGATGGGAGGAGGGGAAGAGTGACCGGGTGCGTGGGTTTGGTGTGACGTGGGATGACAGGTTTGGGGGGCTTTGAGTGCCGTTTTGGGTTTGGAGGAGTGTGGGTTCTTGGGAGATGGGATCGGGGGAGTATGGGAGTGTTGCGGTTGGGTTGGTGGGGTGTTGGAACTGGTGGTGGGATGGGGGGTACTGAGGACTGAGTGTGAGATTGAGAGCTATCGCGCAGACACATTTCCGATGTGGTGGATGGAGGTTCGAGATGGTAGGAATGGTGTTCTGTCCAGATACCTAGTTGGGAAGACCACACTGTCAAGACATGCAGACCGGCGGTATGGATTGACGTTCGACGAATGACGATTGTCGGTCGTACCTGAGCAACCAGCGAAATTGGCTGCCGCAAAATGGCGTCTCTCAAAAAATTCACCGAAGGCGGCACAACATCTTGTCAGATAGCCGTGCTAGCGTGGCGAGGTACACCGACGGCGCCTTTGACATCTGCGGAGATGTTCGCGGCCGGAGGATTCCATGCAGGCAAGCGATGGGACTGATCAGAGCCGAGACACGAACTACCGTTTACTGACCACTGATGGCGGTCCGGATCACAGGCCGGTCGCCTCTAAGTGGGATGACCTGCCGAGCTTCTCCTGCAAACGGAATTGCATGCATGGAATGCGTGCGTTACCACGCCAGGCGCCGTGGCAGAAGATTCACGTCTGCCGTAGACAGGTCTGCAGTACAGTGAGATAGGCGCAAATGGGGGGCATACATTGACTGGCGGCAGAGTCATGACGAGCTGGGTGGGGTGAGAGCCAGCATGCACGGATTGGGAGGTTCACTGAAATGTATCACACCCTATTCGACGCTTAGTCGCGTGACGTTGCCCGGCTACCGGCGGGATGCAGTTTGGCAAGGCAATAGTTGCCGTCTGCGAAAGGCCATATGATCGACCGGGGATAAGCTCGACGCAGGTGCAGGCAGATTGGTAGTGCAACCCTGCAAGAATCGGCCGCACACGTCGGTTTCCGGCATAGCTCAGGGCGGGTGGCGAGGAAAGTTCAAGGTGTGGCTGCAGGTGATCTCTATTGAAGAACCCGGTCGGTGGGATCTCTATGTTTTTGACACGCCCGAGTGCGGCGACGTGTCAGCATGTGCGAGCTTGTGCTCGGTCAACGGCGCGGGAGATGCGGATGGGAGGAGGATGACGCGCCGGCCACGGTCACGGCGGACGACGACGCGCGCGATGGACGGCAGGGCGATGGGTTGCACGCAGCTCGACGTGGTGTCGACTCACTAGACGATCTCGGCGGTGGGGCTGGCACAGGTCGACGGATGGTGGCCGGCGGCGGCAGAGGGAGGTGTAGTGAGCGCTTTGTGACAGATCGCGTAGAGATATAGGTGGAGGTCGCGATGACAGGCTGCCATTGGCGCAGACACGACGGGCGCTGCAGGGGCGGGCATGGCGGCTGCGCGGCTCATGCAGGTCGCCGGACGCGGAAGGGACCACGCTGCTGGACGCTGGATCGGATATGCCACGGCCAGCGCGCGCTGCAGCAGGCCGGCGATGGCGATGGGTGGTGATGCGGACGGTGGGGCGCGCGGCGGGAGACGGCAGGCGGGAGATGGCAGAGCAAATGCGGTGGCCGTAGACAGAATACCTAGGTACAGCAGAAAAGACAGGAGAGGACAGGGCGGAGAAGTGAGGTCGGAGGGCGGCTGCCTCAGCCCTCCAGTGCGGTCTGAGGTGTCCAAGGGTGGGGGATCGCGGGCGCGCAGGAGGGTGCGTCGGCTCGAGGCTGCGTGGGCTGCGGGCGCGATCGCGCGCAAACTCTAACCAAGATGGTGGGACGCACTCCGCCGCGCTGGGCGATGCGGGCTAAACCCAAAGCCTCGCCTGCCTCGCCTGCCGTTCGCCTGCAGTGCCGCCTTCTGGAAGAGAGCGAGCAGTGAGAGCAGTGAGAGCAGTGAGAGCAGTGAGAGCAGTGAGAGCAGTGATCACGAGCAGTAGGGCACGCCGTGAGCCCGCGCGCGCCGTGAACCCTCGCCCTCCTCCCACCTCCCACCTCCCACTAAGCCTTCCCACGGCTTGCTGCTTGATGCTTGCTGCTTGCTGCTTCGGGCCTGCAGTGGCCATGGGCGTGCGCGCTGGCGACGGCGCCGCCAACCGGGGCAGCATGTCGCAGCGTCTGCACCGCTCCCTCGTGCCACTCGGCCTCTGCCTCCACTGCTGTTTCCATCGCCAGACCTCCCCTTTCGACGCCGCCCGTGTGTGCCTGACCTGTCACTGGCTGCGCTAGTTGCGGGCCCTGTCGGTGCGAGCATACCGACGCTGCCTCCCTCTGCCGCCGCCTCCCTCCCTGCTGCCACTATCTGCCTCGACCCTCCCGCCTATATAGCTTTCCCGCCGGCGCCGCCTACCGGCCTGTCTGCATCTCATCCAGCCCTCCGGCAATCCTTCAACCCCTCGCCGTGTCACATGTCAATCTGCGTGCCTCGTCCGGTCGACCTACCCTGACATAGCTTCGACGTTGACATTGACATTGACATTGCCATTGCCATTGACATCGACATTGACATCACCTCTCAATCGTTCCTGCACAACACACCATTGACGCCAGCAACGTCTGCAAGAGGTCACCGTCATACATTCAACACGCATTGGACGTTATAAAATCTCAAACCTTCGCTCACGGACCCTCAAAATTGTCTACGCACTCAGTCGCAACTGCCACATCCCTCTGAAACGAGCACAACCTCTTCCCAGTCCCAACGGAAAAGGTACGTACTTGACGTGTCCATTGAAGATACAATTTCACCCAGACATACCATATTCCTAACAAAACACCCAGCCTCATCACAATGGCCAAGCCAGGCAAATGCGAGCACACCTTCAAGGTGATCAAGTCCGACACCACCCTCATCCTCTGGAACTGCAACATGTGCCACTCCGGACCCCACTGGTGGATCTACGAATGCGCCAAGTGCAAACTCAAGGCGTGCAAGACATGCATGGCGAAAGCGTAGGTTGGTGTTGGACGCTGCTTCACTTGAATTGCTGTTGCTAACTCTTTGTAGATCATAAACCTACCATGACAACATCTGTGGCGATATTGAAGACGCACAACCTGACCATCGACAAGCTCTCCAACGCACTACCCCAGCAGACACCATCCCTCTGCGCAGCGACAGACTCTTCCCTTTTTTTTCCCCTTCAGCAAACATGTACCACCAATCTAGGGATCATCCGGTTATCGTGATAGCGTTACGTCTTAGCAAGGAGTTTCGGAGGCCCAGGAGCGTAGAAGCGAAAAAAAAACGGGGACCGGCGATGACAACAACGACGACGACCACGGCAGCACATCTACCTTCCGACAGACAGACAGACAGGCAAAGGCAAAGGCAAGACGGCGGGGCGTTTGGGTTGCGGCGACATGACATTTACGACAACGCGTGCATGAGATTTTTGCATCGACACCAGGGACGCGTCAGAACGTTCCGATTTATTACAAGACAGGTTTGCGTCCGCGAGGACAAACAGGCGGGGGGAATCTTTTTCTTTCTTTGACGAGTTTAAGGTAGTGAGCGTTCTTGCCAGTCTGCAGCTGCGAATAATGAAACTGTTTCTCTCTCTCCCCCTCTCCTCTCTTTCGTAAGCGATCTGCTCCCAATCTCTGATGTGGTCCATCCATCCCCTGCACAGGGCAGACAGAGCTGCTCGCGCATTGCCGTCAACAACAAAAAATCACCAAAGAAAACAAACGAGCGGGAGTATGAGTCGCGTCGATAATAATAGGCCGTTCATGTCGTCACCGTCACCGTCGTCATCATCACCATCACCGTCCGCTCCCTCCGCGTCTCATCACATCACCAATAGTCTTCTCCTCCAAAACCCACCCCACGTACGCACGCACGCACGCACGCACACCTCTCCACCGCCACTCTAGTTCGGGCAGGTCTGTGACAACACACCGTCAGACCTCAACAATAATGAAAACCACTCAGATTCTCCCCCCAGGCCCGCGCCAATAATCGAGATGAACAAACAGATCGATGCGTACTTACCGAGCCACAGCTGCCGCACGTCTTGGAGCCGCCCGCGATCGCGGCGCTGCACTTCGGGCAGGTGTTGTGCATTTTTTTGGTTGTTTTTCGCTTGCAGGGGGGGAAAGGGTGGTTGTTGGACCTCGGTAGCGAGGGATGTGAGATGAGATGAGATGAGATGCGGGTTTGCGACGGGTTCGATTTCTTCTGTTTTTTTTTCGGGGGGTGAGTGGTCGGTCGAAGTGGTAAGGATGACGCAGAGTGTGTTTGGGGAGGGAACAAGGTAATGCAGTCGGGGCTGGAAGGGGAACAAGGACGGTGAGCTTATCCAAGCGAGGCTGCTGCGTCGGTTAGGGGCGCGGCCGTACCGGGGGGCCTCTCGGCGGCGTGTCCGCGTGCCTGGTTTGGTTTTTGCGGTTCTGCAGCTGCAGCTGCAGCCGAGGCTTGCCTACCTTGCGTTTCCTTACAGGATAGCCCGGCTCGCTTGTGGGAGAGAGTGATGAGAGATATGCGAGGCCGGGGAGGCGGGCGTGAGATTCTCGCGAGGAAGGATTGCTTTGAAGCGGCCTGTCTGCTGGATTTGATTAATCAATTTAGGACCCTCGAAAGGCTCAAGCGACCCTGACGGCCGCACGAGCTTTACTGTATCTGAATCAAGCCTTCGGTGACGTCTCTTGCTCTGCCCTGTGTCGTGCCCTCCCACGCTTTGCGTCGATCATCGAATCCCGACCCCACGCATTTGCTCGCGCGACACTTGGATTTTGTGGGAAGCGCTCGGTGCTGAGCTCCCGTGCAATCCACTTGTAGCCTCTAGCCAAGGAGCAGGATTGCCATTTCCAAGGCTTGGGTCTGATGCCATGCTCGTCCGCCCGTTCGCGAGCATAGCGAGGCCCAGAGCGGGTCTCTGCGCCGGCCGTCTCGCCTCGCGTGCTCCCTACAACCGACGATACATCCAGACCGCTACAGTAACCGACGCCGACATCCAGCGCCTGGCCGCGAAGCCGTTGCACCCATTGACCCTCGCCGACCTCTGCAAGCATGGCCGCCCACCCCTCTCGACCCAAGCCTTGTTCAACAGCGCCAACTTCACCCTCCAAATCCTCCCCTCCCGCCTCGCCCACCGCATCCAGTCCCTCCGAGCCCTGCCTTACATCGTCGTCGCCAACCCCAACGTCAGCAAGATTCACGGCAACTACCTGCACAGCCTGAGCACCCTGCTGCCCTACGCCGAGCGCAAAATCGAGACGTTGAAAGATGAGATCGATTTCACAGAGGTCATGGCGGACCTGGTCCACACGCACAGCAACACCATCGAGGTCCTGGCCCGCGGCTTCCTCGAAGCCCGCAAATACATCTCCCCGGAGGAAATCACACGCTTCCTCGACGAGCACCTGCGCGCGCGCATCGGCACGCGGCTGATCGCCGAGCAGCACATCGCACTCCACTTCTCCTCGCAAGCGCACAAAGACCTCTCCTCAGACCACGACCACTTCCACCGCACGAGCCAGGACTCGACGTACATCGGCGTGATCGACACGGCCCTCAAACCAGCCACCATCATCCGCAACTGCGAGGCGACGGTCGGCGAGATCTGCGAGCTGCGCTACGGCGTCCGGCCCTCGGTCGTGCTCACCGGCGACCCGGACACCACCATCGCCCACATCCCCATGCACCTCGAGTACATCCTGACGGAACTGCTCAAGAACTCCTTCCGCGCCACGATCGAGGCCGGCATGGAAAAGGAGCCCATCGAAATCACCATCGCGCCCGCGCCCGCCGCGGAAGAAGAGCAGCGCTCCTCCGACTCCTCCCCGCGCAGCAGCACGCTCAGCACCGCGACGCAAGGCTCCACTTCGACCGCGAGCCCCAAAATCCGCCCCCTCGACCTCTCCACGCCCGGCGTGACGCTCCGCATCCGCGACCGCGGCGGTGGCATCAGCCCCGCCGTCTACCCCAAACTCTGGGAGTACGGCTTCACGACGTTCAACGAGGACGAGATGAACGACAAGCTGTCCGGCGGGGCGGGCGGGATGAATGCGCTAGATGTCATATCCGGCGGGGCGGGAGGGGGAAGCAC
>JAKLND010000280.1:0-12156 GCA_022813125.1 Septoriella neoarundinis
GGTGCATTACGAGATGCTCCTTCAGGCGATTCTATTGCAAATCCGAAATGTGCCGCGTTTCAAGCTTTGGAAGTGCAACGCTAGCAACACATTTCAGCCCGTCGCGCTGCAGGTTTGCTCCGAATGCGACGCACTTCCCTTGCTAAAAGTGCACCGTAAGCCACGCGAAGGACGCGATCTTCCTCAGCTCGGAAGTGCTTGCAGCGAACGTGTCGCACAACGCACACAGATTTCCACATGTTCACCGCCTCGTCCATGTGTATTGTGTTTGTAAATCAACCATTCTTGTACGATATCCACCCAGTCGCAATGTCGAACTCGAACGTTTCGGATGCATGGATCGATTTGTCGCCCGACGACATCTGTCGACGGCTGAGGGATCTCGGTCTAGTCTTGTGCGAGGCCGATGGAGTCCTTGTCTGCATTCACTGCAAATACTCCCTGCAACCTTCTGGTCAGACCGTCTCGAAGCACCTGTGGGAGAAACACTCTCTGCCTGCCAAGGATCGAGCTGGCTTGAATGCTTTCGTCCGTGGCTTGGACCTGCAAGACCCCAATGCACTACCTCCATGTGCGGATGGATCTGCGGCCCACCCACACCTTGCAGTCCACCGCGGGGTGACTTGTCTCCAATGCCGTTACCGTACCACCAGCCCAAACCTTCTGCGACGCCACATGGCCAAAGAGCACGGGCAACGAAAGTGTCGTGATGGAAGTGACAAAGGCACACTTTGGGCAGAAGCCGGTCTGCAGAGCTGGTCCCAGCAAGGAAAACGAGACTTCTGGATTGTTGAGACTAGGCCAGAAGATGGACGATCGGTCGTGGCACAATCTCCACGGAGGAAAAGAAGACTGTCGCAGATACGCAAGGAAGAAGTGGAGCGTGTAGCCCGACGGCAACAGTCTATGGATGCAGGCGAAAGAGAAGATTCGTTGCTTTCCAGTAACTGGATGCGTCGCACTGGCTGGACAGAATTGTTTTCAGGGACGGACCGGTCTATCCTGGTCGCGCTGTCGAGGCCTCCAGTAGCACGCGCTGAGGACTTAAATGTGGGTGGTGTGCACGGGGAAGAGATTGTGTTCTCCGCCGCGAACGAGTGCAGACTGGCCGTGGTGGGAGCTACAGTTGATCGGTTTTTGGACCGCTGTGAGGATACCTTGCGCCACACCGATCATTCGATTCGCTGCTGTCTCCGTAGTCATTACCCTGGTCGGTCCTACAAATCGCCATTCGAGCTTCCCAGCCGCAAGTCTACACAAACGCGATATCGTTCGCTATGGAAAGGGATGGTCTACTTCTGTGTTCGCATTCACCTCCTTCGAGAAAACGTCCGTAAGGATATCCTGCATCTCCCCCTCTCTGCTGATCTACAGCTTTCGACTGAGAAGCTCTGGTACCAGTTCGTCGAGAGTTCGGATATTTCGTCTGACTCTCGTGGCATTTCGCCAACAAAACAATCGTCTTTCCCTTCACCAGTCATGCGACCCAGTGCGACGCGCCGTAAAAGTGCGAAAGCATTCGTTCCGATGCCTGCGACAGTCGATCCTCGCTCATCTGCAGCTTCCTCCCTTGGCGAAGCAATCGAGATCATCAGTGACAGCGATTGTGTGAATGACTCCAATGAGGAGGGCGATCTCGATGAGGAGGATGGCCCTGACGAGGTGGATGATTCAGATGAGGATGACCCCGATGAGGAATACTTGCCACTCTCGACTTCCGCAAGTGAAGATGAGGCGGACGAGGATGATGCAACAACCTTAGCATCAACGAGTGCGGATGAGGACGTAGATTGGAGCCGATCTACCCTTCGGACAGCATTGTGCGGATCACCCGGCCAGAGGGTTGAGGCCCTTACTACGCAGAAGGGGCATGAAGACAGCCTCTTGGCCGCTGTGGCAAGGTTCTGCGTCTCCCTCTGTTCAGAGCCTTACCGCGATGGAAAATCGGCATCCACCGTCATGGTGTATTTCGCAGGAGTGCTAGGGATCTCTCAAGACGGCACTACGTTCGAGCGGCCTTCGAACTACACGCCCAAACTCTCGGCGCTCGTACACGTCGCGCGATTATGCCTGCTCGAAGCGACGTTGCCGCGATTCAGTTACCCGCGCTTGGGCTGGAATGCTCGGCCCTGTCTTGGGCAGCAGAAGGCTTTGAACAAAGTCAGGGAGGCCTTCCTGTGCCAGGGTAGCGCCGCGCCTGTCGGAGAACTGCTAAGTCTCCGTGCGTATGGGAGAACTGTATCACGAACCGACGGTCCCACTTTCCGGGTCGAGTGGTCTGACGATGGCAGCAGCGTACGGTGGGATGGCGGAGAGCTCACTATGGCAGACTTTCGAGGCATAGGACACCAAGCCGCCAATGTTGTGCATCAATCGATAGAAGGAGTCCTTGGTACACAGGCGCCCAACCTGGACCTCACTTCACTGCGCGATCGGATGTCCGAGCATAAGAACGGCTACTCATTCGTGCATGACAAAAACAATGGGCTTGTCCATGGATACTTGGAGCTCTCCGAACGAGTCTGTGCCGACCCAGTCCACAATTTGATGACACGTAATGGTTGGAACGAACGCTCAGTTCGGCGATTTTCGAAGAAAGAAGAACAATTGCTCGAGCAAATAATGGCGATGATGTATCTTCGTGGTGGACAGGCGCCGAGGATCACAGAGTTTTTCAGCATACTATGCTGGAACGGTGCTTCATCATCGAGGGGTCTTTACGTTCATGAGGGTTCAATGTTGTACATCACAAGGCATTCTAAAGCCAGAAAAACGACCAATCAGGAATTCCAAGTTGCTCGCTATCTCCCACCGGAAGACTCTGTCTCCTTGGCCACATACCTGATCTACATCCGTCCGCTGGCGGACATGATTCACCGAACCTGCTTTGGAACGAACAGGGATCGCAAGTTTCTCTTTTCATCAGTGGAAACCCCCAACAAATCCTGGAAGCCCAGCCGCCTCACTGCCGTCTTGAGGAAACTTACCAAACAAACGGCCGGTGTTGAGCTCGGCGTCCAAATCTACCGGCAGCTTTCCATCGCGATCACGGAACGACATTTAGCTCATATAAGCAAACCGTTCAATCGGTTCGATGACAAAACAGCAGAGGCAGATCTTGACGTAGCACTGGCGTGGCAGAGTGGACACCGTCCGATGCAGCGAGGGACATCGTATGGCATCGATGCCGCCTACCCCGACTCTTTGCAACCGGCGCTCCTCAGGGTCTACAGATGGACATCCAGTATATGGCACAAGTTCCTTGGACAGGGAGTGTCCAAGGCAGGTGGCGGAGAAAACACTCCATCTACCAGAAGCAACATTTGTCACATTGAAAGGCCGCGCAAACGGCGACGTACTAATCGCGAGACGTCACACCCCCAAACATTGACTGAGACTGCGACAGATCCGCGACCAGGGTCAATGGATGTGGATTTGGCTCCAACAGCAGCCAGTGAGACCACCCGACAGACATCCCCGCTGGATGCGCAACCTCCAACAGGTACGGGCGTGTGCGGTATCTCTGAAAGTCTCCTCGGTGAGAGTGCAACTGTTCTAACACCTGTACTATCAACCCCGGCCAGGCCGCAAAATAGCGGCCGTGCACCTGACGGAAACATCTTGCCATTGACCCCGGCCACTCAAAAGCCGACAGATCGTAACGGACGCGCTTCAGTACGTCAGCTATTCGACTCCACCTACACAACATTCGCGGCTGACCAGGTGACGCGAACGCCCATTCCACCCACAGATGTAGACGTTTTCAGGCAATTTCAGTATCTAGAAGACTTCAAACTCTTAGTATGCAAGTCTCACGGCCACGCTGTACACAATGTTAGACGTCATTTGGAAGAGCAGCATCCGGAAACCAAGGATGCCAACAAAGCAGCTGCAGCAAGGCTTGCTGGTCTGAACATTCATGACCCAAAATCTGTAAACCTCCCTGCTGCCCCAATACCACCACTTGAAGGTCTTTCTCCTCCAGTCAGTGGTTTCCGATGTGGTGGAACAGATGGTCAATGCGATTTTCTCAGCATAAGCAGCCAGAAGGTGTCACGGCACTGGAAATCAGCTCATTCACAGGGTCTGAGAAGCCAGCGACTTATGTATCGAAAGGAGGTCGAGTTGCAATCGTTTACTCACTCGAGAAACCAAGCTCGGTGGTTTGTTGTCACTTCGAATGGAGCTCTATAGGGAGTACTACGTATTCAACCAGCCGCTTGCGATCATTGTAGCTTTCAGTACTTTGGCCAATTCTCTCAGATGCTGTACCATTGCAGTAAGTCATCAGAAGGTATGAGTAGTATGAGTAGGTGAACATGTTTCTATGTCGGGCATAAAATGAGAGCCAAGATTGAGCATCAAGGTCAAGCATTCACGGTCAAACGAAGCAACAATCCAGACTTTCGAGTATCTGACCGACTTCAAGATACTCGTCTGCAGAGAGCACGGCTACGGGCTGCGCAATTTGAAACGCCATCTGTTGGAGCACCACACTTATCACAAAAACGTGCGCGATGCGGTCGTCGAGCATTTCGCGGCATGGGACATCGCTTGCCCGGAGGAAGTGGCGTTGCCGACGTCTGCAGTCGACGCCATCGAGTCTCTGCAATCCCCGACGGTGGGTCTGCGGTGTGATGGTTGGGAAGGACAGGCGTGCGCTTTCGTGAGCACGAGCAAGGACAAGATGTCTCGCCACTGCAACCAACACGGTTGGAGGTCGGCCCCGTGCAGCCGCGCGAACTGGACGACGGTGATGGTCCAGTCTTTCTGCCCGGTGTCGCAGTCTCCGCGGTGGTTCGTGGTCACAAGCATGGACAGCGACGGCGCAGGAGACGAAGGTGCCGGCGACGACCCGTCAGCCAGTCAAGCCGACCGGCAGTCCATCATGCAAGCGTTCCGTGCCATGGACGATCGGCACCGAAGAGACATGGAGATCGTCGAAGCTCCCGTGGAGACGGATCAGACGGGATGGTGGAAGAGGACGGGCTGGGTCGAACATCTGCAGGGTAGCAGCAAGCGGCATCTGGCACATGCGGCACGCTTGCCGACAAACGACGAGCCGGTGTTAAAGCACGTCGGTGAACTGCTCGACATGCTCGTCGAGAAGTGCGTCGAGGGATTGTCCACGTTGCCGCAAGAGCTCCGCCGGTGGCTCAGAAGCGTGAAAATGTCCGAGACCGACCAACGGCCGATGGGTCGTCTGCAGAACAAAGACAGCCAGGCAAGGTACGCTGGATACGCGAAGAGACTGGTGTGCTATTCGCTGCGAGTGTTGCAAAGCGTTGACGGACCAGACGTCGTCAGCGTGGAGGATGACGGCGAAGATCAATGGGTCAACGTCGATGCGATGGACACGACCGAGGAGAGACACGCCGAAGGGCAAGATGCAGGACAAAATGAAGGATCGGCGGACACGATGGCGGATGCCCGACGTCTGTTCAAATGGGCAGACGGCCAGAAAGAGAAGGCGCGGGCGTTGTTGCGATCGATCGAAGGTGGGGACGAGGAAGCAGCACAGCTCGCCGCTCTACTCGCGTTCGTCGAGACTTTCGTCTTCAGCAAGGTCTACCATGAACCGTTCGACTGTCCCACCGTGCACTTTCTGGCGGTTCTGGGCATCGACGAGGAGAACGATCGGCTGAGGACGGGCAACGAGTACTCTTACCGCGTGGCCGGCTTGGTCTACTGTTTCCGGGTGCTCGCTCTAGAATCGATCTTGCCGTCTGAGGGGCGTGCATCACAAGGTCCGGACGAGTTCGAGCACTTTCTCGAGCAGCGCAAGCAATACTTGACGGACGGATCTATGAGTGTGATGAGTACGATGATCAGTCTTCTAGCTTACGGCAAGTATCTCGCGATGAATCACGGGAACAGCGGTGCGATCTTCTGGGAGAAAGAGGACAGGGTGATGCAGCTACACGGCGCACGCATCGTCATGGACAAGTTCAAGAGCATGGTGGAACGATCGATCACGGACGCCGAGGATCTTCTGTGGGAGCGGTTGCTCTGGACAGAGAGTGGCACTCGGTTCGAGATGGATATCAGCGCGCTCGAAGACGACATGAGCTTCCGGAAACGCGGGTCGTACTTCGTCACCAACCGACAGAATCGACTGATGTCAAGCTGGGAGGACAAGACAGTCACGTGGATGCTCGCATCAAGTCGGGGCAGGAAGATGAGGGACGGGGACGGCTCTTGGCACACCCGCCGAGTGAAGGAGTATCTCCGCGAGGTCGACAAGTTCCGGGAGCTGCTACTCTTTTGCATGCACGTCACCGGCGGTCAACCGGCTCGAGGCCCAGAGATTCTCGCACTGCGTTACAAGAACGGGTTCTCGCAAGACCGTAACATCTTCGTGCTCGATGGGTTGGTGATGAGCGTGACCCGGTATCACAAAACCCAGTCGCAGTGGGATGTGCCCAAGGCGGTGCCCAGGTTCATGCCGTGGCGGGTGGGACAACTCGTGACGGTCTACTTGACTTACGTGCAGCCGCTCATGGAACGTCTCTCCGTCGCGATCGGGCACGGCTGCGGGCGGAGCGAGTACTTGTGGGCGGATGCGAACGGATCGTGGGACACGACGAAGCTGACGAAGGTGATGAAGCAGAGGTCCGGGGAGGATTTGGGGGTCGCTCTGGGCACTATGGACTACCGCCACGCCGCCGTAGGCATGGGCAGGCGCTTCGTGGGGGCGGAGTTCGCCCGTGGCTACCAAGCAGAGAACGAAGAGGAGGACGAACCCGAAGTGGAGTCCGACGATCCGTTGGAGATCTCGGCCGGGCGAGGATCTGCCATCGGCGTGAACAGGTACGCCGTGCCCAGCGACATCGTCAAGCATCTCACCGAGAGGAACATACAGACATTCAGGCCGTTGAGCGAGTCGTGGCACCGCTTCTTGGGGCTGGAGAGCCGAAAGGCAAGCGGCGGGGAGGAGCAAAGGCCGGCGGCAAAGCGATCGAGGACGTGTGTGTCGGGTCTGACGATGTCGGGGCCGTACGAAGACGCCAGTGGGACACCGACGAGAAGATCGCTCGCGAGAATGTCAAGCTCTAGCGATTGTTCGATCACGTCGGCGCGCTCTCTTCCCGCAGCAGCGTTGCTTCCGGCGACCCCCCGAACCCCCCGGACCCCGGCGACACCGAGCACGGCGTCAACAGCATCGACTTCGAGGAGCTGGGGCAGCGACAGTTTCTGCGGATCGCCGTTGCTGCAAGGGAACACCCACCGAGCCGACCGTGCAGACGGACTGCCGTCTCCGCGCTCGCCGACAAACCCGCCGGCAGCAGTCTCGAGGTTCGCTCGACCGGGCGAAGAGGAACGATCACGCGCAGTGAGGAAAGCGCTGGGCAAGCCGAAGAATGCTGCACTGACATATCGATCGGTCGAGCAAGAAGTGGCGCTGAATCGGATCATGGACGACGTCGACACGACGCTCGTGGTCGTGCTGCCGACGGGCGGGGGCAAGTCACTGCTTTTCACCGCACCGGCTTGTCTCGACGACCCGGGCATGATCGTGGTCGTGATTCCGTACAGGAGACTGATGGACGACACCGTCCGCAATGCGCGAGCACTGCGCATCGATTGCTTGGAGTGGACTTATGGAGTGGAAGACCCGGCGACGATCGTGTTCATCAGTGCCGACCGCTTGTCGCGCAGCTTCTTCGACTATGTCGGCAGAATGCGCTCGAAGGGCTTGCTCCGCAAGATCTACGTCGACGAGTGTCATCTCGCCGTCACAGCGCACAGCTGGCGGCCGAAGGTGGCCGAGCTGTCGGAGCTGCGAGGCATCGGGGTGCCGCTCGTCATGCTTACGGCGACGATGCCGCTGTACATGGAGAGCGACTTGGAGTCGACGATGAGCTCGACGGTGTCGACGTCGTGGATCCGAGCGAGCACGGCGCGGAAGACGACGAAGTACACCGTCAACGACTCGATCGCAGACGGCAAGCTGATGGAAGAAGCGATCAGGCGGTGCAGGAATCTGACGGCCCAGCTCAAGCGCCGCGAACGCATGGTGGCTTACTGCCGATCGAAGGCGGACTGCGAAGAGCTCGCGGGGCAGCTTAATTGTGGCTTCTTCTACGCAGGCAACCCGAACAATCCGGAGGCATTGAAGAAATGGCTCACCGAAGGCGGCATGATCGTGGCGACGACGGCGCTGGGGACCGGGGTGAGCTATCCCGGGGTGATGCTCGTCGTGCACGTCGGCTTGCCGTACGGTCTGATCGACTTCTCGCAAGAATCCGGCCGCGCCGGTCGAGGCGGAGAGCAGGTTGACTCACTCGTGCTTCTCGAGCGAGGGTGGGAGGCAAGGGAAGATGCGATGCGCAAGCGGCGGCGCATGATCTCGAGTCACGACGAGCGTGCGATGGCCGAGTTCGTGCAGACGACGGCTTGCCGCAGGCTCGTTCTGGCGAAGTACTTCGACCGTGGCGAGCCCGTCGATTGCGAGGCGGGTGAGATGGCGAGGTGTGACCGTTGCTGCAGCGGTGTGACCGACCGACAGCGCAGCGTGAGCCGCACAGCCCGTGAGAGAGGCGTCGTGACAGACGCACTCGATCAGATCTCGGGCGGCTGTGTGGTGTGCTGGGTGGCCGGGGCGAGGGGTCCGACGAGGGATTGGCAGCACGACGGTCGGAGGTGTCGATGGCGAGAAGCAGTGCCCGTCGACGACGGCGGGCAGCTGGACGTCGGCGAGGTGGCGTGCGACGGCTTCCGCGAGGCGATCCGCTATCTCAACGCCGGTCACACGTGTCACCGCTGTGGGATCAGTCAACGCTTTTGCAATACTGGCGAGGGTGGAGGCATCTGTCAATGGCCGCACATTGCCGTTCCGCTTGCTCGACTGGCGCTCGCGTGTGGCGTGGGGCGCAACATCATCCGCAAAGCCGGCTACGAAGGACACAGAGGGGACTGGACCGAGTATGCGCTCTGGCTGGGACAGACTCACCGGCTGAGGCTCTGGGGAGAGTTGGTGAGCAACTCGATGGTGGTAGTGTCGGAGTTTCTGATCTACTGTGCACAGCAGCGAGAGCCGAACGAAGAGACCGGAACCGACGAGCTGGGAAATGGAGAGGTCAGGGCGGGAGGACATGAGGGAGGAAGAGAGGTCATGGCGGGAGGACGTGAGGGAGAAAGAGACGAAGGCATCAGGCTCAGGATGACGAGCGCAGCGACGACGGACCGCACGGCCGTCCCGCGCGACGAGATCGAGGACGTGGTGGGAGCGGCGCCGCCGCTACGCCGACAAGCAAGAGAGATCGGACCGTTGCTGGACGTCGAGCAGATCAGGCGACTGGTGGATGGGTGGCGTGATGTGTGTGCGATCTGCAAGGCTCGAGGGCGGTCGAGCAAAGATCACACGCACTGGAGGGCGTGCGGATCGGAGTCTGCGGATAAGGCGGCGATGGAGGAGACTTTGTTGAGACTCGAAAGCGTCAAGTTCCAGTCGTTTTCCGGCTGCGACTACTGCCGGCGACCGCAGGCAGTCTGCGAGCTGTGGGCGAAATCGACGAACGCTTACGGGTGGACGATCTTCAAGAAACGGCAGGGAGTGCAGTGTCGATACGGACAATGGTTGAGCGAGGGTGCAGCAGCGTTGATGGCATTTGGATCGCGAGATTGGCTGGGGGAAGAAAGGGACGCAGTGGCGAAACAAAACGGCTTCATGGTAGAGATGGGTCGGAAGCACAGGAGGAAGGAGGTCGAGTTCAACGGAATGTTCATGTATTTCTACAGATGGGCGTGGTGATGGTAGGCATTCAAAAGGGTTGAATTTTGCAGCATATTCACAAGTAGAATGAAGTCGAGGTGATTCTTTGAGAAGGAACGCGACAGGGTTAGGGATGGTAGAAGTTCGGGATAGACAAGGTGAGAGGTTTGTCCATTCGGGCATGACGAGAAAAGTAAGGTTATCTAACCGTTCAGGTGTCACGAGAAAAAGTAGGTTATCTAACCGTTCAGGTGTCACGAGAAAAGTAAGGTTATCTAACCGTTCAGGTGTCACGAGAAAAAGTAGGTTATCTAACCGTTCAGGTGTCACGAGAAAAAGTAGGTTATCTAACCGTTCAGGTGTCACGGGAAAAGTAGGGTTAGGGTTAACCCGTGCTCCATTGCTACCGGAACCAGGTTCGACTAATCAGCAGGGTGTCCAACGAACAAACAAACACATCTTCATTGGCTAATATTCGTTCGTTCGTTCAACCGATCAAAGGGCTCCGTCCGTTTGTTCACTGTTCATGTAAGTGAACGCTCGTTTGTTGATCGTGTTCATCGTATTCATCGGTATAAGAGCCTCCGGCACCGCAGGTGGCGTTGCAAACCGTGAATTTCTAACGCATCTGGCCGTTCCACTAGTATTTGACCTCAAGCATCTTTTTTGTATAATCCCCACGGATCACGCGCTTTGCGGAGGTTTCGCAAATCTCTGAATCACGTGCATGCGGCCGGAAAACATTCAAATTAGCTAACAGCGCCTACCGCGGGCTTAGGGTTAGGGTTGGGGTCATGAAGAAATCATGGAAAACTTCACAATACTATGGATATCTATGCCAATTGAACACCAATGGACACCAAATGGATAACGACCGAGCATGGCATTATGTTCGTCGGTTTAACCAATCGGGAGACGTCTGTTCGTTTGTTCAGAGCGAACAAGTTCGTTCGTTGGACACCCTGCAAATCCGTGACCACTCAACGTTTCATGTTGCGGGGGACGTTGGAGGCTGCGATGTGGCAATACACAGACAGTTTGGAAAGGTGTCATGCTGAGATCGTAGTACAGTACTGTTGTAACTTTAGAAGGTTGGTCTGAACATAGACAAGTTGCTGATAAAGACATTGATTTTGAATCGAATTTCATGCTCGTGCATACAATTTCATCTTTCTCAACGTATATGCTGTTAGGGTATAAGTGAGACGAGGATAACTCGCCTAACAAATGATATTAGGTTTCCAACAGCTTCGACACATCTCTGTCAGGAGATGTAATTTAGTCGTTGGATTTCTCCTGATAGACTGACATCCCTAAAGTGTAGAATCGCATCTCGAGAATCCGCCAACTCCACAATAATGTATCCTTCTGCACCCATCTGAGCCCTTAACGCAAGGCTATAGCATACAACAGTGTGATCACAAGGCCTCGAACACTCCAATCCGAAACGTGAGTGCCAGAACTCTCTGCACTGATAGAGGGCGCGGCTGGTGACTTGAACCCGGTATAGTTACCTGGTAGCGGTGCAGCCGAAACCATCGTAGGCCAGGCAGACGGAGTTGTTGATGGTACTGCATTCACTCGAGTATCGTTCGCACGCGGATGTGAGTTTGTATGATCCGGCTCTGTCCCGAGCTGGTCGGTGATGGACGATTTTTTAGGATGCCCTCCAATACTGGGCCACGATGGTATAGACCAGCCATCTCCGAAAGCACCGGTAATTGCACTGCTGCAGAACTTAGGCGAGTGGGTACTGGTGGAAACTTCCCCGGTTGAAAACGTTGTTGTAGTATAAAGAAAATCAGATTCTGTTGTCGGAGATATGTAAGGCCCAATAGTCGGATGGCTAGACTCATCAATCGTTTGATAAGCAGTAGGAGCCTCTCCAATGTATGTTTGGTAGAATGGGACATCAGTCTCCAAAGCTCTTGTAGCAGTGATGGAAGTTTTCGACGCTTTCGAAAGATCATAAGTCACTTGCACATCTACGTCAAGCCGAGCAGAGTGAACACCCAAAAAGGCATTGGCAACGCCACAAAAGGGCAACGAGATCGCGACAGCATGTGTGAATGAGCGTTTGAGTGGCATCTTGGATGTGAACCCAACCAATTCAAGTGGGAAACCCTTATATATATCTCGGCCTTCTATCAGGGGGACAAGGGGAGGGGGGATTGAATGATCACCTTTTGGGACAAGAGGTGGCAGGGGATCTATCGTGTGTGAAAGTGTCGAACAACGGGACCAAGGTGCGAGTTGCTATACCAGTATAGTGTTACAGTATAGTCGTCACAGCAATATACTAGCCACTAGCGAGAGTTAATAAAGACTCTCGAAAAAAAAAGTGTTTTTAGCAGGGCCTTGTGCCAGGGCTGCCATTACATTACAAGATGTAACACCGATTTTACATTACAATTACATTTGGCCTGCGACATTGACATTTA
>JAKLND010000281.1:0-12074 GCA_022813125.1 Septoriella neoarundinis
ACAATCGCCCTGCTACATGCTATATGACAATGACATTGGAAGAAATTTGTTACAATGTAATGTAATGGCAGCCCTGAATTATTGTCGAGTGAGACAGTAAAAGTGGAGTCGACCATGGTAACGAATTGACAGCATACTCCGAGGAGACTCTCGACTCGCATGTAGTGCGCTGCGTGGATAACATCGAGTACCACGGATTCCTCGTGCATGTTAAGATAGCGTACGTCCCATGGAGTGAGCTTTGTGTAGGCACTCTTGCTGATTGGTTTCTCTTTTCTCACGTGGATGGTACACCAGTCAATTATGATATTGAGAGTGCCGCGTGTAACCTATTGAATATTAACACTCCAAGCACGCACTTGATCCCGGAACGAAGTACAAACTTTTGGGAGTGAGATAAAGCGTGTTTCTCCAAGTCCCATTTTAGCGATATTCATCTTAATGAGACCAGATTCCAAAGCAATGTTCCTCTCTGAGGATCACAAGTCAGTCAACGCGAAACCTTTTAAAAGTGATTGGCTTCATACCAACAGTAAACTTGTGTCCATCGGAGCTCTCGAGTGTAACATTCGCGCTAATCGATCGTGTCATAACTCTTTTGTTGCCGTCACGACGACTCTAGAGGAAAAGACTGAAATCTTGATCGCAGAAGGATGTCAAGTGTTGTAGTGAGGTTAGATGGAAGTTATTTGGTCACCATTAGCTATTGCGCACTTTTCACATCATGACCCACTCAAGATTGCATCGGGAGGACATGGAGCTTGATGCCTCCATAATGCGCACTAAGAAATGAGCTAATGCCATCCAAGAGTGTGTAGGAGGTATTATTGAACTAACGTTCGAAATGGGACGATCCTCGTGAACAAGGCAAGAGCGGGACGACGATTTGGCTTTGAGACGATCACGAGACAAATTCCACTGCAAGTACTTCTAGCACTCCTGCATATTGAGGTCCTCTGAAGCGCTATCGGGGCGTCAGTAACGTGTCAGGTAAAGGATCACTCTATGTCACATTTGACTGATACTGTACTGTACAATACAGTACATATACGTATGTTTCTAAGTTACAGGCCCGATTTACCCACCCTCTCAACCGCTAGCTAGCCATACTATCGGGGGGCCCGTCTCCTCTCCAGTGTTTGTATCGCGGATACCGTCTTCTTGCACATACTGAGTCGGGAACAGGTAGCCATTTTTGGAGGTCGGCGTTGAAACGATGATGTTTGTAGACAGTGCTGCTCAACGACGAGGTCCCATACTCCTCCAAAGGCACATCTACATAGGCATACGGGAATATAGCCGGCATACTCTCGAACGTTGTGTCTCGAGGTAGGAGAATGTCTTTGTGAAGGTATTGTACTTTACACGTTGATGCGCCTTCAGTTCCCCTTGCTTCTGTAAGTTATGCCTATTTCGTAAGGTCATGATTAAATCCTACCCTAACACCATAACCAGCGGTCATCCCCATGGAGCTGCCAAACGAGGCGTGAGCTTCGGAATCTCGGGTGGCTGGCGATATGCAACAGGCTGTCTAAATAGGCCGGAGGCATGAATAACCAATATTGTGAGAAAGATGCGACAGCCGACTCCGAGTGTCTGCCGCTCAGTGATGTCCACAAGCAAGCAAGCGCCGTGCTTGGCAGTCACCCGCTTGCTTGCTTGATATGAGGCCATGTGCTTGCTTGCTTGCTTGGATACATGGAAGATGCTTGATGCTTGCTTGCTTGGAAATATGAGGGTGCGCTTGCAAGCGGCTTGAGTGCTTGACAAGGTAAAAAGAGGGGACAAACTCGCCCTTGATCGCCGAGAATCTGTTCATAAAATGTCTCAGTTATGACGTTTTTGTAGTCTACGGATAAGAAGCCAACACTGGCCAAGTCCAGGATCATTCACGTTGCCGGTATCTACATGTCGTGGTGAATCCTTGCTTGTCAAAGCGATTGTCCTTGCACTTTCCATCTGCACTTGCTGTAGAGTTACCTAAACTTTTGGCCATCAGCAACTTTGTTGATCAGCCAGCTCTTGAGACACCGCTCCGCTTCGATCAAGTCCTGTTTTAGACTGAATCGCTCGTCGGTGACCATATGCTTTGCCTGGTTGAACGCTGTTTCACATTCAGCTGACGAGGGTGAGAAAAATTATCTGGTCGAGATACCTCCACCAAGCGATAGGCTGGTTCTTATAAATATCTGTGACGTGGGGATCCTCGGGTAATAGCTTCAAGAAGCGGTACCTTCGCGATTGCTGTTCTTTTTGCATCGTTCCGTTCACTTTTTCTTCCAGCCTACATCCATATCAAGCATAGCCAAGCCGCTTGAGTAAAGCTCCGTTTGCTTGCTTGATTTCGACCCTTTGGCTTGCTTGCTTGCTTGGTACTCATAATGGCCAAGTGCAAGCAAGCGGCTCGTACTGGGCTTGCTTGTGGACACCACTGCTGCCGCTTCGCTGCCAAAAGATAACGAGTCAGTACCACCTGTAAGTAAGGGGTCGAGTAGTTCTCTGACAGCAGGTGGCAGCAGGTTGTGGTTTTTTCTCCTTCCTGTCACCACTTAATGATGAGGAAATGACATCGATCACGGTGCCTGCTGCGAGTACGGCACGCTACATAATCGGAGGCCGCCGGGGACAAGGCATTGCCATATAGTCCTGCTACCCTGCATTTGCTGGACTTGCTGATATTGTACTATTCACAAATGCCGTTATCCAACTGGTGGATGCAAGATCTAGAAATCCATGTTGAGCTGGAAACAGTTTAGGCCACTCATGCGAACACACTTCTTCTATCGTCTGAGAGTGTATGCTAGCTTTGATCTTTTTAATAGAACCGTGTACCAATCCCTCATGAACCCAATTGTACCCGTCTTATCATGTTGTCATATGGTGGAGGAGCTTCTTGCACGTCTGTTGCGACTTTGCTGTGATAATCTCCACTGCCGTGAACTGTTTGTATCATGTTTTCAGCTGTTTGAGTTTCCGAATGTATTTTTTGAGATGTAATGATCTTAGCTGGAAGGACGTCTTCCTCGAAGCTAGACGGGGTTTGCCAATTTCCCGGACCCTGGGAGATCTTTGAGGGTGGATGGTTCAATTTCTCCACCGCAATCGATACATTGCGTGCACCAGATGACAAGCGGAGCACGTCAGAAGATTCCAGTATCTTCCGAGGGAATCCACTAATAGGGTAGCCTTCTGCTTCCAACTTATCGTATTGCGAGAAGTGGATGTCGATTGATGTCGTTTTTTTATTGTCATCGACAGACACGGTCATCTTGGGTGACTCGAAAATGCCATCCTCGATCATACGCGATATGAATCTCCGCGTCAGGGCAACGTTCAACGGCTTTGCGCTGGGGTTTGGAATGCAAGAAACCGAAAAGAACGGCTCAAAAACATCCGTCCGTTGGTCGTTCAGGAATCGGCCCAGTCGTTTTACCTCGTCGCTTAGTTGTTCAAAGCGACAGCAAACGTGCCCAACGACGCCTCGCTTACCCTGGCCAAGCACTCGGAAGAAAAAGGAAGTGGCCACCAAACGGTACGCAACATTCTTCAAAGCCATCTGTCTGGAATTGTCTTGGAGCTTCTCTCTGACCAGTGTTGAGATTCTACGAATTTGGCTTTCTTGGTCGTGAGCGGGTGGCTCTTCTTTTCCCAGATCAATGTTAAATCGAATCCTTTTTCTCCTCTCCCTATGGGAGATGTCGGTTGCATCCCCCGATATGTAGCCTTGCCAGGTACGCTCGGCGTGAAGCACATCGTTGTCGCTACGCAAGAGCCACTTGGTGAATCTCTGTGCTTTCTTGAGCCGTTCCCCAAATCGAGACTCGTTCTCCGAAGTATCGGCAGCGCTTTGATCTTGCGAGAGTTCCGCGAGGATGGCCATACGGTTTTGACCTGTGCCAAGAGAAAGCAAGAGATCCGGTTCAACGACGTCGGGCCAAATCTTTCGTGCTTCTGCCGACGCCACGCGAGCTGGGTTAACACATGTCAGACCACCACCGTTGTACTGTTTATTCAACCTTAACGGTGCAAAGTATAAAGGATCGGCCATGGTTGCGTATACAGCTTGCCATGTCCTCAACTCCAAAGCAGGATCGTGAGGTCGTTCGAAATCATACACTGGATCTTCAACATTGGCTCTGCGGTAGTTACCGACAAGCCTCGTCTTATTTCTCGTTGAGTCAGTTGTCGTGACGGCAACTCTTGTCTCTGACCGAAATTGCTCGGATGCACCAAAAAAATCCATGTCGCCGCTGAAATGTTTTTTCAAGGCACCATAGAGCGGCGAAGTCTTGTATCGTGGCCGTGATGCGAATGTGTGCGATAGACGATTGACCAGAGCTTCACCTGGGTTCTTCGCGGCGTAGGCAGATTTACATACCTCTGCAAACATCTCCTGGCATTGGTTCAAGGACTTCTCTCCGCTCGCAAGAGCGACGGCAATGAGGCCTCCCGTACCAGTCCCAATAACGAGGTCAAAGAAAGTCTGCACGGAGAAATGCCCTCCAAGCGCTTGTTCGACGCCACGGAGAATCTCCAGCTGGACGATACCACGAATCCCACCACCATCTAAGGCGAGGATACGGACCCCAGCCGAGCTAGGCTTGTATCTAATGATTTTTGGCTGTGCCCACCGTGTGGAGTCTTGATGGAGGGGACACCATGAAATCTTCAGGGTCGTCCTACTGAGTGTCCCACATGCTTGCGCACATCTGTCACACAAAGCATGTCCGCATGGCAAGAGGTGCTGCGGGACGTCTCTCAGACAACAAAAGCACGTTGAATGGCTTCGTATCCATGTTGCTGGTCCTATGGACTGGTAGAATTGGCGAAGATGTGTCACGTGTAGAGCAAAGGCAATACACTCCTCCGACACTGTCGCTTTGTTCGACAATGACGCCAGACGCTCTACATCTCTCGAGAAGCCCAAGTGTAGCTTTTCGATGGTAGCTCTCAACTGTTCCATCCACTGTTGTGCGAAATCATCGTCGAAAGTAGACTTGTAGTCTCCCGCGGCTATGATACCGTGTTCATCTTGGTGGCCTTTGACGTGGTGACGAGCTTTTACCGATTTGCATGCTCGTGCGCCGTCTTCACTGACAAAAGAGCAGGGACAGTGTAGCTGAAGATACTCAGTCATCGCATAATCGAAGAACCCAACATAGTTGTCGAAAAGTTGGTGCAATTGACCTTTACGAAAGCGTGCGCAGTCGAGTAGGACGCAGGATCCCAACAGAGGACTGAGCTTCCAAAACTTCCATCGAATTACGGTAGGTTCTCGAGATGGTATACGGGCGCTGAGCGTCTCGTATAACTGCAAGATATGTCCACCAAAATCACGGGGAATGGGATTCCGTGCCAGGGACACCTGCATGAAGTTGAAAGGGACGTCGAGGTGACTGGTGAAGTGATCAAACCCACTTTGGAGATACTCGTCGAGCTCTCCCGCATCGGTGAGTAGGCGAGCCCGACGCTTTGCCTGGTGAGACGCCATGCATGAACCCCGAATTGCGGTATGGAGTTTGTCCATTTGTTGATCGATCAAAGTATATTGCGGGCCAGCAGGGACTCGGATCACCTTAAAAGAACCGTAGTAACAAAGAAGTAGATCTTCAACGGAGGTGACACGCCTGCCCAGCAGTTGCCAGTATCTTGCCAATTCCCGGAATTGGGGCACTCCTTCGATGCGATCGAACGCGTTATCCACGGAAGAGAGAAGGCTTTCCGTAGCACATTGGCTGTCCCACTCTCGACGATCAATTTCCGAGTCACTGCCGTTCAAGACAACGATGCAATGCGGAAGCGCTGGTTGATTGACGGATCTCTCCAATGCTGCCGCGCCCCACCCGATGAGTTTTGTGAGCACGGCGGAACCAAAGGTCTTTGGATTACGGAGCACGAAGACCACACAATCAGAGAAACTGTAGAGTACCCTTGGATAGAGGGCACTAACAGCATATTCCCGTCTTCGTGTCTCATCGGTGTTTGCCCATCGTATCGGTCGGGTCTTCACCCATGTCCTGCCACCTTGTTGATGGCCTTTTCCCTGGGATCGAGAGCCTAGTGGTATTCTTTCACCACCCTCGAAGCCCTCACAGTCGGCGAATAGTATCGGTAATGGGTCGAGGTGAGTTGCAGGATCGGCATATAGATGTACATCTCCAGAGGTGGCAAGACTGTCATTGATAGCGCTTCCAACTGGTGGGGCTGGAAAACAATCCGCAATAGCTTTGATTTCACCAGCAACATTGCGCTCAATCAACATCTTGATCAACGTCGACTTGCCAGCATTGGTGACTCCGATGAAAGATACGAGCTGTGGATATCGTTTGGCTGCGTCACCTATTTGTGCCGTTTCCGACATGAGTGCGGCATATCGTCCATGATCCTCGAAGAGTGTTTGTCCTGAGGTCTCCCGCGTTACCCCGAACCATTTCGTCTTTTCGTCATCTTCGTGGAGCCTTCGCAGAACGTCTGGAGACTTCGATGGGTTGAGGGAACTGTGGTATCGTCGGATCACATTGATACCGACCTGTTTGTGAGTTACTTGGTTGCGGCCTTTCTTCTTGTGGAGAGTCTGCTTTGGCCAGCATATGCTACACGCTGACATCAGTAAAAACCTTGAAAGCGTCTCTAGGAGAAGTTGTACGGTGTGCGTACCCACAATATGTGCTGTCGCAGCCAGCACAATACCAAAGTTGTGTGGACTTGCTCTGGCAATTGTCTGCTTCACAGTCTTCCAGCGGGGTTTCCAGGCTGTCATACCCCGACATCTCTGGGAGATAGATGCTTTTGTGACACAAATATCTCCTTGCCGTCTGATCCAACAACAGTCGATGCTCCACTGCCACAAGAAAAGAGTTCTGTATCACAGAAATACGCAATGTTCGCAAGAGATGCGAGAGCTATATATTTGAGATATGAGATTATCCGGATTTCACGCGCCTCAGGATGTCAAGAAATACGTTTTGGCGCTAGAGACGATAGTTCCAGGCCCTAACACAATTTTGAATCCAAAACATCATTGACCCACATCGCTATTGTAGTCTTTTGCCTAGACACGGAATCAATTCATTGTGTCCACTTCTGTCATGCAATGGTCGTGTCTGAAAGGTGACTCGGTCTGTCCCATCGCACAGTGGTACTCTAAGGTAGTGTTGCTACTTACAAGTCTAGGTCTTCCACCGTAGACAAGCACAGCCACATGTCTCCAAATCGTGCACGACATTTACGGCATCACATCTCGCGCTCTAGTCTATGCTATAAGTGGTACATGATAGTCGCCTTGCTGCGGCTGCAAAAGGTTCTTTGGAGATGATCAAGTCGCAGTGTGCATAGGAGCCCGAGCAAATAAAATGTCGTCATAATAACGCTCAACAATACTGACCTCCGATACATGGTCATGTAGGTCGGAATCTGTCGAGTATCTATTTATCCCAGCAGAATGATACAATTAGCTGTGTTTGAGGAAGTGGATAACACTATAGGTGAAGATATACAGACACAAGTGATGAACTGTGGTAGAAGGGTAGAAAAGAAGTGTCAATGCGATATCTCGAGATCTCGCCGCAATTGCCTCTAGTTATGGGTCTCAGCCAGGGTGTTCACCAGACAGACAGATGCCTGATTAAATTCCTTACCAAACAGCTCTAAGCTGAATATGGAAGATAAATTAGGTATCGCGAAAATTCGCGGTATACGCGTTTCTTCGTGTTCATGCACCACGATTATTCCAAACTTAGATGCAAACATGCAGAATAGGTTTGCGAAGAAAACCCCACCTTGAATTCTGCAAAGTTTCTGGGCATGAAAATTATTACAGCGAGAATGCGCTCACGACGCCCGTGCCAAGCTAGTCTGCAGACAGTCTGCAGACACTCAGACAGACAAATGTCTGTCTGGTGAAGGCTGCAAGTGTCGACGTGTTTTGAACTCCCCCACCACAAGAACGTCGTGATCAGTTGGCAGAACCCGATTGAACTTGATGCACGGCCGTCGATCGTGGGCGGCCACCATCTCACACACATCATCCGTGCACCACGGCCCCCACATCAACGTAATCATTCATAAAATGAAGGTGAATCATCGCAACTTACAGTACCTTGTCATACAAGAACTACCACCAAAATGTGACACCTTTCAACCCTTCTGTTGGGTCGCCTACGATAGTTGAATTAAGTAACTTCGTATTCTGGCTCATTCACTGTGTGGGAACCTCTAAGATGTGGTGTAGCTGCTTGTACGACGGGAAGTACACGAACACCCTGACGTTGTGCTATGCCTCTGGTATTGGATAGCTGTATTGCTGGCGAAGCGAGATTACAGAATGCGACACGTGATCATCATGCGATAGTGGCGTGATGAGCAACATGCAGCATATAGGCTAGAGCTCACTCGTCCTATCTTGTCTCGCTTCTTTCTTCTCTTCAGCTTTGCAATTTGGTAGATAACGTTATCTTGGTATTTGGTGAGAAACATCTTACTCGACCCTGTGTCACTACCGCAACGTAAACGACTGGAAATAATTGCAAACGCATAAGTTCAGTAGACAAGCCTCTAAACCAGGTTAGTGCTGTGAACCACCTGCGCTGTTACTGTTCTGATCGTTCATCTCGAGTGCAAGACGGTTATTGGACGCCCAGGGCTCCCACCAATGCCTGTAACCCCTTCTCAATCTTCGAATGCTTAGCTTCAGCCCTTTCGATCATCGCCGCAAATGCTTGGCAGCTTTTGTCATTTTCATCTGCTCTCTCAATGTGCCAGGCGATCCGTCGCTCGAGTTGGGCCGCTTCATACTCGCATGTCAAAAGCTGCTTCTGGAAGCCCTGTAGCTCGAATTTCAACTCCCCAAGCTTCTTCGAGTCTTCACTGGTTGCATAGACCAGCTCCATAAACCCAGGTCGGCTCTTTGTCAAGTCTTCGAGAATCTCATCACGCAAAGCTTTGAGGGCCTGACCATGTTCGACTTTTCTGCCAAGGTCTATGGTGGCCATCTTCGTGTCATTTTCTGCGTCCTGAGTGGTCGTTCCAAATCCCCCTTGTTCCTCTGACAGATGGGTACGGCTTTCCGTATCCGAAGCTCTGGAACGTCGTCGATCCGCCTTGACACCAGAGACAGTAACATGTTTTCCTTGAGACACGGGATCCGCTCGATTGTCCGTACAGCCTGTCGTCGTTGAAGTGGTGGCAGATCGTGTTAAGCGGACAAAGCCTGGAGTTGGATTTTTGCTATAGATACGAGCCCGTGTACGGGACACATCAGCCGAGCGCGGCGTCAAAGATGGGTCTGGTAGTTCTGTTGACGGCTGCACTCCTACAGCTGGGATCTGAGAGGCTTCTTCGTGGCCCAGAGAACGACTGTTGTTGTTGCGAGCTCCTCCGTAGGGACTGAAGTCATGTTTGTTGAGATGCACTGTACGATGCGGAGTCAAAACTGGCTTCGATGTATAGATAGCATCCGGTAGAGATAGCAACGAAGGTTGCTCGTGTTGGCCTCCTTTCGGAAGTTCCCCCGCAACTTGGTATCTAAGTTCTATCCTGCAGATAAGGATTGCAATCTTGGGGTTGCGGCTCTTCCGCCGAGTGTGAAGTGGATGTTGGTATCTGCGCATTTTCAGAGCATTGAGGCGCATCACCGTGGCCACTAGTACCTGATCGACTTGTCCTGATTTGTCCTTGGGACTGCGAATTTCCAGCTTTGTCTTGCTCCCGTGATGCATACTCATAACTCTTACCACCTCTAAGGCCACGAGCACTTTTCCTGTCGACTTCTGTCCCCTCCATCTTTGCCAGGGCGGCTTGTACTGCAGTCCTGAAGCTTTCAAACCCATTGTAGCGTCTAGCAAGCTGTGGCTCTCGCGCCAATAACTGGTCGAGGATAACGCTCGGCAGCAGGCCGGGAGGATCTGTTGGAAGTAGGCGTTTGATCATTGTCTCCAAGCTGTCCTTACACGATGACGGATCTGTATTGCCACATGCTGTGGTAATATCACCAGAGTTTGGATGGGATGAGGACATGGCGTAGCTTGAAGGAAGTAGCGCCTCTGGCGACAACTCATAAGTTAAAGCATGTGACCTCTGAGCACGTGATTTAGGTCGTTCTGCGTCGTCCGAGTCGCATACTCTCGCTGAGTTGCGTGTTAGTTCCAGTGACGGTGACTGCAAGGCTGCCTCAATGCGTTGTTACCTTTTCTCTTCTTGGCTTCATACGCAGCAGATCTAGTGGCGTAACAATCTGTCGGACTCGACTTGTTTACATGAGGTTTATCTTTTCCGATTGGTGGTGAAGGATCGCTGATGTAGTATCTTAACGATGCTGGAATGGATCCCATTATGTTCAATGCTGAAGATCCGGAAGACGGCGGAGAAGGAAAACGAGAGAACGTGGGACATGCAGGAAGGGAAAGCCCCGAATCTGATTTTAAGTATTTATACACGATACTGGAGGATGGACAGGCCGCTAACCCCCACCAGACCCCTAGCGTAGATGCCATCCGTAGAGATTAATTTATTTTGCCGTATCGCCGAGCTAGAAACTAGGAGTTTTGGCCAGACTTAATCACCCCACGCCTCCACCAGACGATCAAATCCGTAGGTGAGCATGGGGACTGGACTCAGCCACAAGAGTCGATGCGTGATCGGCAACCGGAATGCACCTGAAGTGTTCTCAGAACTCTGTGGCTTTACTTATTTGGATCTAGCTCTAGGGAGACGAGCGCTGGTTTCGGATGTTTTTGCGATACCTATTGAACATTTGGGTGCACTAACACATAACTGCAGTGGAGAGCCAGACGCGAAGCGTGAAGTAGTCCACGTAAGTGTAACCATGCTGCCAGTAAGACAAGTACGTGAAATATCTGATGACTTGAGCCCCATATGTCGAAAGTATGGGGCACCCATCGTTCAGGAAACTGAAAAATCAGCGACCGCAAACATATGATCTAACAAGCATACTCACCCTCGTTCCATATACTGCCGCGCCGATAAAGTTTGTGGCTACCATAAAGCCCATATTGGTCAATGACATCCGGTCATTTTGAACATCCCATCCGTAGAGTAGAAGGCTATGTCCAATGCATATCATCGAGCTGCCACCGAATGAGCCGTACAGTATCACTCGCCAGATCCTCAGACGAGGAGAAGCAAACGATGCACTCAAGGTGGCTGAAGCGCACTCCAGTCCAATCAGCGTGATCTAGAATAGAGTCAGTTCAGGTATAAAGCTGTGATTGCAAAGGAGGACTGACCATAATCCAGTAGAATACACGGAGATGTTGATCGCACGGGATACCAAAATGTATAGTAGAGACCATGGCTCCCCACATGAGTATCAAGATCCCGAGATAATCAAGCTTGTTACACAAAAGTGCAACTGCAGCACTATGATTTTCAAGAAGATGGAAGCTAGAGTTGGTCAGTCGCTCCGAGTTGACAATCCTGGCGAGGGAGACTCACATTGTCGAACAGATGAAGCATGTCGCCACGCTGTAGCAGTAGATACTCAAGACGATGAAGTCGGTACTTTGAGCGAAGGTATTGGAGACGGGCGTACTTCCACGTAGCACGTGAGGGATAACCATGAAGATTCCGGCACCAACCAGGTGCGAGTACATGTTGATCGACTGATTATTCATATATATCAAACCGTACAAGGATATGCTGATGGAAACCGACACGGATATATCCTCTCATGTCAGTGGTATCTAAATGTAATAACAGATCCGTGGCTCACCTATACCCGGACTGTATATACTCGTTGTCTCTACGCCAGGCTTGGAGTTCTTTGAAATGCAAAAGACGCCACGGGACCCCGAATACTGATCGGGGACACGTTACCGCCGGTCCTGGTTTCATTTCTTCGTTTGAGTTGGGAGGTTTGTGGTAATGATGTGAGTTATATCCCATCGAATGGCTGAGAGAGTGGGATCTAAGACACAAGAGTGATGCGGAGTATTATAAACGCGGGGCATGATATAGAGATGGGTAGAGAGATTTGCACAAGGCAGGGCTGCCATTACATTACATTGTAACAAATTTCTTCCAATGTCATTGTCATATAGCATGTAGCAGGGCGATTG
>JAKLND010000282.1:0-12028 GCA_022813125.1 Septoriella neoarundinis
ATAGTACAATAACATAATTCGAGCTAGTGGGTTCTGAAACTTCAGGAATGGGTTGACGTTGACCAACGCGCAAGGGGTTAGGTTTCATGAAACAGACGCATGATCTAAAGTATCAATCAGTACCCATAGCATTGCATGGCACAGTCGTGCTAGCGAAGGCATAGAGTCCACCACACATCATGCGGCTTAGAGAAGTTGGGACCTACCGCTACGTAGACTGTATAAGAGCAGCACATAGGTTGATCATATTGTCCCTTTTTCTTCGATATTACTGCGCAACGGACATTTACATCTTCTTCTCATCAGCGGTGGAGTCTCAGCAGCGCGTTATCGCAACAATCATTCTGCCCGACTCACAGCCCTCCGATCGTTTACCATCCTACTGTTTCGTCGCTTTTCTACCTATCGAAAGAGCTCCTGGCACAGCAATCCCAATCCTAGTTCTCTCTCTACCTAGACTCTAGATCGCCCGATATCGCCAGCATGCATATCATTGTGGTAAGTGCGTAATCTTTCGTTATCGACGATTACTGCTCGAATTTGGCAGCATGGAAACGGCCCAGATGGACCTTGTCTGGCAATTATAGACTGAACCAGCGGTAGCTGTATGACAGATACTGCTTCCCTTAATGCCATGGCAATATCCTCAAACGCTATGATTGTGAGCAGTAGCGTCTCGTGAAGAAAGACTTCAAACAGCTCAGCGGCTAACATTGCCACCAAGACCTCTATCATCTCCTTTGCCGCATTCTCTTCAGCGTCTCCTCAAGTCTCGCACGGTCGTCGCCCATCTCACAGCCGTTCCCAAAAAGCCGGATCGTATCTTGACGGCTCAATTGCCGATAGTTCGATCTCCTACGATGGCTCTTGTGGGTCTTGGGGAGACTCCTGCCCAGCTGGGTTCTGTTGTGGGTATGTTAAGATGTGAACATTGGATTTCTACCAATAGAGGGACCAAGGTGACTAATGCTTTGCAGCTCCAACGGCTGGTGCGGCAATACCGCTGAACACTGCGGGGCAGGTTGCCAGGCTGCTTTTGGTGAATGTGATTCTAAGTCGTCTTCAGAGTCGTCTTTCGAGCCAGTAGCCTCTCAGCTCAGTCAAACACCACAGCAGAGTACCTCGGTCCAACTTGAGCCTTCAGTTGTTCCTGCGAGCTTCAGCGACTCTAATTCATCTGCAAGTAGCCAATTTGACATCCCCTCATCCTCTTCCAAACACTCGGGTGACGATGCCAGCAATGGCGGAAGTAAAAGCTCAGGCGCAGCATACAGGAAACAATACACTGGTGATGGCTCGTCGGGCACCGGATGGCCAACCGAGAAAGACTGGCTTGGTTTTGACAACCTCTGGGAGGTCAATCGAGGTATCATGGAATCTGCCTGCTCTAGTGCCTTTGCTGAAGAAAACAACTCCGACCAAGAGCTTGCGAGTATCAGATCGGCAATCGAGGACATTTCAGTTTCCAGCGGCGTTCATAAATCATTCATCTTAGCGATCATGATGCAGGAGTCCAATGGCTGCGTCCGTGCTCCAACAACAACATACTCGCACGCCAACCCCGGTCTACTTCAATCTAATCAAGGTGAGGGAACATGCAACGATGGCTCCAGTGTGCAGACTCCTTGCCCAAAGGATAAAATTCACCAGATGATCAAGGATGGCGTTCAGGGCACGGCTCACGGCGATGGTCTAGAACAACTCTTGAGCAAGGCCGTCGGGGCCGGCGCTCAGCGTTACTACCGTGCTGCTCGAATGTATAACTCCGGCTCTGTTGACTCGTCCGGGAACTTAGGTCTTGGTGTCGCTACACACTGTTACTGCAGTGACGTTGCCAACAGGCTGACTGGATGGTCTCAAGGTGTGAGCAAGTGTGATGCGGAAAGTGTTGGCGCATGAATGATCCGTGGCTCGGTCTGGAGCTTCAGCACTTTTTCTTCTTATAGATCAACCTTAATGCTTATTCTTTACTTGTTTTTGGTCAACTTTGTCTGGTGGTCAAGTTATGATCAGGTCCGGCTGAATAAACGAAACCGACAGGCAGTACATGGGGATGGACAAGAGCACTTTTCCGATCCTCTATCGCAGTAAAATAGAATAGCTCGCTCAATAAATTACGCAGGCCCTCATCGGAACTGTTCAAGCACCCGGTACTAACAGGGATATCTGAGTGATGATATGAGCACCAACCGTGGGGAGATGATTGTTACGTCGCCACAGCACTCCCGACCCTGCGCCAGTCACCAAAAAGATGTCATTCCAAGGATCCAGTTTGCCAACAGGCGCTTGAGCCTCGGTAAAACGTCAGAACTACACTTCTGACCGTCGTTCTCCCATGCATTCGAAAGTGAGAACATCCCAGCAATCACTGCTTGCCAAATTAAGCAACACGTCTCTAAGATAAACCAGGTCGGCCCTGTCGCGGGCTTCTTTGGTGGGGCTTCCAACATGTGGCATCACATGATCATTGCGGACGAGCTCGAGAAAGAGCTAACTTGTACCGAGCCCAGCAACTTGGCATTCTCCCCTTACCATCAGTCTTCAGCTTCTTCATTAGCAGGCATTGTCACGTCGTGCATTCTTTCCGGTAGAACCTTTCCTATACTTAACCGCTCTGAAGATCTCATATCACTCAAAGGAACTCCTATCAGTAACCTCGCCTCACCACCTGGCAAGGATTGATCTAGGAATAGTGAGTGGGCATCTCGAATCGCTGTCACAGCCCTCAGATCCATCAAGACGGCCCTGCACATTTGAGAAGGCGAAGACTACACGTAAGAGCTCGCGATGCTCGTCTGCAAAAAGCAGCCACGCTGACACGTAAAGGCGGCATAGTTGTCAAGATGGACCGACCTCATGATGCAAAACCATGCGACGAATCCCAAAAGCTTATGATGCCTTGGGACAGCTTAGAATCTATGATCACGGCCACATTCGCGGAAGCCGAGCGAATGATCGATCACGATTCGGTAAGCTTCCACGTGAGAGCCGACCAGCAATTCAACAAGGTCAGCTCATCAATAGTGACCGGGCCGACTTCACTCGCCAGAACACAGGTGCCCACGTACACCGGCGACGTGAAAGAGTCCGAGAGATTCAGACGACCGCAGCATGATGATGACTACTGGTCAGTCTCATCCAAAGCCTGGTCGAAAATGTCAAGGCCACGGCGAGAGATGTTGTCTCACGTCGGACGTATCAACGAGACCTCAGATGGTCAGCAAGCCCACGATGATTGCAGCAAGTGTGCAGATAACGGATCAGAATGCATGATCTACCGTGATCTGGCAGGCGACACGACGTCCTCCGCTGGCGGCTCCGCCTGCAGCCGATGTAGATATCGTAGGCTGGCGTGCTCCTTTGAAGCTGTCAGTCGAACGGCCATCAAGAAGCGTAAAGGCGCAGACCTCACGGAGAACGACTCAAAGTCTAGGAAATATGCAAAGTAAGGGCGAATTCCACGCGGTGCACAATAGGGCATCACCAATACAAAGAGACACAAGGCCAGCATCACAGGGCGCAAGACAAAAGTCAAGAACAACCTCAAATAAGCTATGTATTCCTGGATCTGCTCTTAACTCTGATATGACAAAAGAGTATAGTAACGCACCGAATGACAAAAGATTCTCAAAGGAATACAGCCAGTGATCACCATTGCCTCAAAACTCGATCTTTGGTCAAGCATGAACGCCTTCACGCAACGAAGATTGCAAAGCCACCACCTGTTTCATAAGCATATCCATCTGTTGCTGCATGAGTTCTAGATTATCGTTAGCTACGTTGTCCAAATTTGCCTGCTTTAATGGGCGTGTGTGCCACCTACCTAGCTGTGACTTTTGGTTTCCATCCGCCTTTTCGTCTTTGCCTTGCTTTATGTTGATCGATGAACCTTTCTTCTGCGCAGGAGCGGCCGGTGGCGACCCCGATGAAGACTCCGCAGGCTCAATTTCATCTTCACTCTCTTCGTATAGCTCCGGCCAGATTTTCTTGATCCACTCATCCACGCTGGCTGCACCCATGGCACGAGCGAGTTGAGACTGAAAATAATGACGCTCAATTGACGCATCATCATCTCCAAATCTCCCTCCAATGATTGTTCGACTGTGGGTGTCGCGCTGTGTCGCGATGAAAGTACAATGCAGGTCACTGATTGGCTTTGCCTTGAGGAGTGCCAAGTCTGTCGCCCGTTGTATCTGGCGCGCGTTGCTGAGTGCTTGGTACTCGATCAGCTTGCTGCGTCCAAAAGGGCCTGCCGCGGTGAGCTCGCACTTTGCCGGTACGGCTTCCGGCTCGTTCATGCGAATCAAGATTGAATGGCCGAACCCGCTCTTCAAGTATCCTTCGATCTTCCTATTTTGGTCACCATCCAGCACATGACCAGCCTCACAGTCTATCTTGACAGCATCTGCAAATACGCTCGTACCGCCATCCTGACCCTCTTGGTCACTGGATGTATCCGAGGTCGTCCCCGACCCCGAAGTGCCTGCGGGGTTGGTTGCATGTTCCGGCCTTTCTGTTTGGCTCACATCTGGCATCTCGACTTCATTCGATGCGCTGTTTCCCGACCTCTCTCCATCCGCTTCGACATCGGCTGGAACATTCGTCTGACTGTCTGCCGATCCTTCGGATGCGTTGCGACCGCCGTAAAATTCCTTTACGTATTCAGCATCTGGGACTTTTGTGTTTACAAACGCCTCAAAACTTTCGTCCCACAGATTTTCATCGGTTGTGGGATCGCTGTTCGCCGCTGTGTGTTCTCTCCACCTTCCAGCTTTGGCCTCAACCAATTTTCCGAGAGACTCGTGCCAGAGCGTCGGCTGCTTGGCACGAACCAGCTGTATCTCCAGCAACTTGTATGCGGACAGGGTATTGTTGTCTTTGATCTCTTCCACCCGTGTTCTACCGCAGCTGACCAGCTCGTGCGTGCCACGTACCATGAGTTGGAGAAATAGTCTGATCGGAACTTGGAGGTCGACGTTTATCAGCGAGGGGCTATCGCCAGCTTTCATCCGACTTTGCTCTTCCGCAACGCGAGCCCTGATCTTATCGTTGATGGCATTGAGCATCTTTCCTTGCTCATTCTGAGCCAACCTCGGTTTGTCGAATATCTGCTCGAGAAGCGGTGTGGCTTCGTTCTTGTAAATGGTGTCGAAGTAATGCATGTCGGTCGGATAGATGATCTCCTCGTCGGCCGGCTGGATCTGGTCTTGATTGTGACCACGCTGCTTCGAGTAGTTGTCCTCTTCCTCTCTGGGTTCATAATATTTTTCACCTTTCTCATCTGTGAAGACAATCTTCGGTTCGTCCCTGAACCCATTCTCGGCCCATTCCCATAGTGCATCGCGCATTGGCTTGTATCTTGGGACTGGTCTGAGCTGTCCAATGCGTCTTTTCAAATCTGTGTCATGTTCGAATTAGTGTAATCCCCAACTTATAAGGCGATGCACTGACTTTGATAAGCTTGATTTCTATTCTCACATGGAGTCTCAAGGATCTCCTTCAATACCTTCCAATACTCTTTCAGGAGATGGTCTTCATTATGGTAAACCCCGTCGAAGATCTTTTCATCCTCGTCCGCGTAGAAAGTGACCCTAAACTCCTGTTCCTCTGTCAACTCATCACTCAATTTATTGTTTGGCTCCGGAAGCATGTCAGATGGTTTCGAATCGATATCTTCACCTCCAGCATTTACATCTGGGGAACTCGGCTGGGGAGCCTCATTGCTGGGAACACTGAGCGATGGGGTGCTCTGACTTTGAGCGGCATCGACCGTTTCAGTGGCTGTCTGTGTTGGCATGTTTTATTGGTTGTGGTGAAGTGTGACGTGTGGGATTCTATGATTATCCCAACTTATGGGTGTGAGATATCCACTATTTATATCCATACTCATTGAGACATAGATATCTGTGCCTTGCTACACATGTTCCGAAAGGGGTCCTCAGTACCGGGAAGGGGGTCTCACCATCAACGTAAAGATAGAGGTCAGGAAAATCTAGAAAGACATTGTAGCTGCATTCCCACGAGAGGGGGTCTTGGTTTACGCAGCTGGGAACTATAAAGGGCAGCGAGGAGCACGCTGATCTCTATGATCAATGGCAGACACGTCATGATATGTATTTTGGAAGACAAGAAGATGACACAGCATTACCCGCTCCTCATTGCGACTCATCCATACGAGCGGCCGCCGTACAGACTGTCTCAACATTGCCTTCATGTCGCTCACTCTTCGGGGAATTCAAAGTGCAGGGATTCTTAGACATGGCGCGGCACGGCCCCGAAGCTCGTCTCAGTCGGACCCTGCGGCCACGGGATAGCTAACGACCCGGCCATCATCAGATGACTGTCCGACCCGGCCATCATCAGTCGACTGTCCGACCCAGCTCGACTCGTTTCGCCTGATCGATTACGCAAGCCAAGCGTGCCCAAAAAGAGCCTCATCTACGCGCATCTTAGCGGATGGGGAGACAACTTTGCCAGTACTACAACCTCCCCTATTTGTGATCGTGCCCTGATTCAAGGGTCCCTTCTGTTTCACCTTGCGTCTACCAACCCGACCGAGCATAATCTCATCACAGCCGAGATCTCGCAGATACATCTTTTATCGTTCAAAACCGCAGTTCGAATTGTACCAAATCAACGTGGTTAGAGGGGCGCTTCGCATTTTGACGGTTGGACCGTTCCAACCATTTCGCTTTCTGGAACTAGACTTTATTCGACGAAGTGAAAAATGCAAAACCACCTGAGTTCAACTGTCGATGAACCCGAGTCTCATGAAACTGGAAAGCACATCATTGCAGAGGCAAAATTGGTGCATTCTTTCCGCGATGCCGATGATTTGCAGGACACCTTCGAAAATAAATTGGGACAATTGACGAGCGAAAAACTCCTCGAAATTGCCAAAGCGGCGCGCAGCTTCCAAACACCACAGTTAGGGTACATGCTCTCAAAGTGGATCAACAAGAGATACCACGCCAACCCCAAGGCGGTGGAGGAACTCGCTCAATATTGGAGGGATATCCGCACAATATACTTATCATACTTACCACATACATCTTGCGATACCAACGACAATGCAGTCGTTGCTACCTTGAGAGTCAGCTGAGGTACTGTTGAAGCACACTTTCTGGAACTCGAAGCGCAATACATGCGTTCCGGGAAGCTTCTCAACCCCGACTTTCAGAATCAGGTGTTCTCGATTCTTGAAAAGACAAAGACTGAGCACGACAAAGTACGAATTCTACTGGGAGTGTCACAAAAAGTCGGTCGTGGGGACTACGTCAGTTTAAAGTTTGACGATGCTGCAGAAACAGCGCAAACCCTTTGCAACATGATCGACAATATGGAGTCAAGACGTACGGAATCTCCATGGACGACAAAAACGCTGCATGGTACGGTCTTGGATGCACATACACCGATGTGGCTAAATTCGTCGCCGAGAACCCTCTTGCTAAGTCGAAGCGATGGGAAACCAATCGTTGGCATGATACAACTCATCCATACGACTTCCTCGAGCAGGCCATCTGTTGCTTTAGCCGAGGCAGCGGCTTCAGGTTGGCGGACCATTACGCTTGGTACTGCGAGTGGCGCCGCAGAGACACTTCCGACCTCGACCAGCTTTCGATCGAAATTGTTCTGGATCTGAAAGAATCGGCTAGGAAGATGGCGGAGGAGGGAACTTCTGGACTCGCAATGAAACTTGCTTTTTGGGACTTATCTCATGGGCACAATATGCGCGCGAAACATGAAGTGCATCATGGGTCTACCTACTGGAATGAAGCGTGCTGTAGCATGTGTCTCTTGTTTCTGCTTGGATTTCTCGTAACTCTACTCTAAGCGAGGGCGGTATATTGTACTAACACAGATCGGTTGTCGGTGTACCAGACAACTTCCTCTCCGCATTCTTGATCTGTTCAGCGAGATATATCTCGACGAGATCAATACCGGCATCTACATGAATGCAATTTAGAGGGATCCAAGGCACTTCACTGAGGTAAAGAGACTGCAAGTCAGGATGCATTTTGAGACCTTTACATCCAGCCCAACTTTTAATCATTATGACTTCAGTGATATCGTCAGCATGACATTCGCCTGACGAGCTGAACGCATTGACCATATTGAGGATTCCCGCTTCCACGCTTAGCTTCTATGATGTGCAGCTACCGAGTTCTGTCCCAATCGGTAAGCCAATACCGTGCTCATGCAACCACTTCAATGTTCCGAAGCCATTTGCTGTACTACACGCGTAACGACCTTGATTAAGTTGAATGACAAGGAAACATCTCTACTGTGCAGAAGCTGCCACACCATAGATCAAATATCTCGAAAGGCCACTGGGCTCCTCAAACTGAACGACCATGGCGTCGTCAAACTTCCGACACGAAGAAGCTAGTGTCCGACGTTTGCGATCGAAGTGATGCTACCAGTCTCTTGGAAGATATCTTCAAGCACCCAAGAGTAACTGAATTTGGTAAGCTGTTCTAGGATAAAGCGAATTTAACCATTCTTCGGAACCAGCACGCAATGTATGATACCACGAAGGCTCCGTGACACAAAGTACGGACCCTTCTTTGCGAAAGCATCTATAGACAGCTCTCGTGATCTTCCGTGAACGACTCATCAGGTTCAATATCCTGTCTCGAGAAACTCAAGCAAAGCATCAGCAAGAAAGAACGGTAAGAGGCAACGCCTCACTGAAAGTGGTCGGAGTTGTAGGCTTTCCGACAACGCTCTCTAGTAAGTTATTGTGCACATAGAAACCACCGTATCGCAATGCCGTTGAAGGTCAAAAATTAGCGGAAGCTATAATTCTTTGGGGAAAGCGGCGGATGTTGCCGAGACGACGTGGAAAGCTGCCAAAGTGCAGATGCACTGACCGGCCCATTTCTCGAAACGCACGTTCCTTGATTGACTAGACGATTGAGGGACGTGCGCAACGTTGCTCTCTGATGGGCCTAGGAAATGTTCTCCGGAAGCATCGCGAGACCCTCGACCTTTCGAGGGCAGCGGCAATGCTAGAGCTGTGTTGCCCCCGCTATCCCTCATAGACCTGGTGTCATTGCAACCTTTATCCTCCGTGCACCTCCAGAAGTTGGGTCGTCCACTTTTCGCGGGGCTAGCGTCAACTCTATCTTCTTCTGGATTAGTGCTATTCGAAACTCAAATTCTAGATGGTCTGTCGAATTCAGCCCAACAGGAGTCTTGTGAATACATTACGTGGTCTCGCCATCTGGTGCACCGTTATCCTCGCTATACGCGCGCAATCCACTTCTTTCTTGCGATCAAATTGTATCCCTGAGAATGCCGACCGTTGTGTGCTCCGACGGAGACGAGGTACTTGTGGGTAAGGCCGACAGCAAACTGAAGTGTCTGGGGTACAACTTCTGATGGCGTTCGAAGGTCATGATTTCGTCAAGTTCTTGGATCTCATCCCGGATGGTATGGTCGATCAGCAAGACGAGGTGGTGCTGCCACTTGGCGAAGTCGGTCAGTCTGGATATATGACAAGATATCTTGAAGGCTAACGCGTCTGGCTAGGTTACCAAGGCTGTCCTTCTAAAGGTCTTTGAATGGTACGGAGATTCTAAATCCGCCACTACTTCGCCAACCCAAGATACCCCAAACTCTTTACAAACGCGAAATGAACGATTCTTCGGCACACTCTCTGGGACTGACGTCTTTGATTTGATTCACGCATCCAATTACTTGGGAATCGATACGCTTCTCGCCGCGAGCTGCGAAGCAGTGGCTCTGGCACTATCGAGGGGTCGAGGATTCTCGGACTTCAGTTTGAACGCGATCAAAGATTACAAATGGCTTCAGGCGAGGACAGAAAACCTAGGAGAGGACCTGGATACCTTCACGTTGGACAAAGCTGCTCTCCGCGTGTTTATGATCCCAGAATTGAGGCAAAAGATATCGCTTGAGCAATCTAAAGAGATTAATCGATTGTTGAAGCAGAAGTGGAACGGAATGCAAGGTCCATACAGATGGATGAAGCTTGAAGCCCAGAGGGGTATCCCCTCAATGTCTGAAGTCAGGAATCTACCTAAGATGGTAAGTCTAGACTGTGGCTTCCAGGAGAAAGCACGTGTAGACGAAGAGAATGCACATCTGGAGACCATGCTGAGCCGTCTATGTCTGGGCATAAGAAGACAGGAAAAGAGCCAAAAGCAGGAACGAATGATGATCAGCCGTCTGCACAGTTCGCACTTACGATGAGTGCTGTGCTGTACGCATCGAATGTCGACGTAGCTTCTCTTGACAGTATTCATAACAGCGTACTGCAGCGGAGTCAAGGTCTTCATCAACGCAAAGCTGCGATGGAGTCACTGTGGGCGTGGAAGGTTCGTCGTGCACAGCCGACTGCATGCTTTCCGCCGCCTCCATCGAACAAGCCAGCAAGGGTACCAAGTTGCGGGTTTCAGGTCTTTGAATGAGCATACGAGCATAACTAGCGCCTGGTTTGTCGACAATGTACAGGTCCACGTACTTCGGGTTGCGCCATCGCATAGTTTCCAGATTCAGAAGCCAAACTTGCCGGCCAGTGTATCGTCATGCGGTTGCTGTTGCGAAACTCACAAGCTCACCCTAAATCCAAGCCATATCCACTCGGTCTCTTCACTGGGAAGTCATGGCCGAGGCGCAGTTGATCCCGCCTATTATGGTGCAGCAGCCTCTTTTCTGGACCCTTGCGTAAGAATGGTGGTAGAATCCGAGAATCCGATTCAAAATCCTGGCCATGTACGTTACAGCCACCTGTGAATCCAGTGTCCTCGCATGACCTCTTATATTTCATCACCCCCACGGCCGACAACATAAGAAATGTTGCTCATCTAGCATGCAGCATAGGGTTCGTCCGGTCATAAGTCGCAAGATTGTCGGACGTGGATCAACATCGCAACTCGCGGTCCTGCACATTACAACATAAATAAAATCTAGACCAAAACTCGCCACTCTTTCCTTCAACCCTTTTCTCTCCGGTACACCATGTCTATTAACGAGAATACTACGGCCCAATTTCCGGATCTTTTCGTAGTCTTTCCCAAAGAAGTCCCGTACACCAACCCGAATTATGCCATCGTCAGAGCCGAGTCTGAGTCTAAGGCTTGAAGGTAATTTTATTGGCTACCCCAAGCATCACCACCCTCCAAAAAAAAAAGGGGAAAAAAAGAAAGAAAAGAAAAAAAAAAGAGAAGAAAAAGAGTAGCGCTGCAGCAATGCAACTTCTCGTACTTTGCCCCCGCGATGGTCCCTTTTTCGAAGAGGCGAAGATTTTAAGCAATATGCAATTGGGGCAACTGGATGTTTTTTTTTTTATAACGACGTATTCGACAACGGTTCATTGCAGAATAATTTCACGCAAGTACATGCGGTAATGGGACGATTACTAGCTATCTCCACAACGAGCCGAGAGCGTTGGTTCAAGGAAGACTCTGAAGATGGCTCCATGAGAAAAATGGTGATTTCCACACCGCTACCTAGAAAGCTATTCGATCAGACCCTTCTCAAGGCAAGTACAGTAGCACCTCAGGTCTCGCCCGCATCCACCTTGCCTCTTTCTGACAGACCAGACATCCGAATGCGATACTCCAACACCATGGAGCAGTATTGCGTCAGCACCATCGACCAGGTACGCAGCACGGCCGTCCAACGAATCCTCAGTATCGATGAGATTCTCAACAAAAAGCGTCATTGCGTATGTGTTGCGCCGCTGTTCACCATTGCCGAGTTCGCTCATAGAATCAGACTTCGGGCCAGATCTTGGAAACACCCTGATTTAGGAGATACGGACACTGGGAATCGACATCACTCTTCTTCATGACGAACTTTTATCGTTATTACAAAGAACAGATGAAAGGCGATGCACGGGCTTCAACTGATTGAACGTGAGGGAAGCAGAAAGGTAACTTACAGTCAACGCCCGTCCACCATGAGGTCCAGCTCGCCATTAACAACATGCGCAAAGGTGGACGCACGGGCGTCAACTGACTGGAGAGCAAAAATACAGTCAACGACCGTGCACCATGAA
>JAKLND010000283.1:0-11428 GCA_022813125.1 Septoriella neoarundinis
AGAGAGTGTGACAGTGGTTGAAGCTATCAGCGCGAGTGGAGGGGCCATCGCCCCAATGATCATCATCTCAGGCAAAATACATCAAGGCTCATGGTTTCAGCATCTCCATGATAATACACTGATTGGAGTCAGTGAAACTGGATACACCAATGACGACCTGACACTGGAATGGCTCAAGCACTTCCAAGACCTCAGCGCTCAAAGACAGGAAGGTGCATACAGGCTTCTGCTGATGGACGGATATGGATCCCATTGCACCAAAGAATTCATTGAGTTTTGCGATAAGGCAAAGATCATCCCGTTCAATCTGCCATCTCATACAACACATATCATTCAGCCACTGGACGTGGTTGTGTTCCAGCCATACAAACACTACCATGCGGAGGCGATCGATGCCTCGATTCGAGCTGGCGTCGGCCAATACAACAAGCTCGAATTTCTGGCTGACTTTGAGAGATTCAGAGCACGGGCTCTGACTACATCCACGATCAGGTCTGCCTTCAAAAAGACAGGCCTTGTGCCGTTTGACCCAAATGTTGTGTTGGTCAAAGCAAGACAGTTTGTGGCTTCACTTGGCAGCAATGAACGTCCAAAGACACCAACACCAAGAGAGCAATCGACTCCGAAGACTCAACGCACTTTGAGGCACCAGTTGAGTACTATTTGGGATGATTGTCGACTTGATGCAGGGTTGCAGACACTAGTAGCTCCTGCGTTCAAAGGAGCAATGATTCAGGCTACAGCCGGAGCTGAAGCAATCTCCGATTTGGAGCACTCTACAGTTGCAGGAGCTGCTTCTCGTGCACGCAGTCTTCAAAAGCGATCAACGCTCCAGCAGAGTGGAGTCTTAAAAGCAAGCAGGGCCCGCCAAATTTCCTCCGAAAAACGCCAATCTGGTGTTGAAGTAGCAAAGCGTGCTTTGGAGCGAGCTGAGAAGGTTGAGAATAAGGGCCGAACCGATGCTATTTTGAAGCAGATAACTGGTACGACACAGAGGCCAGCGTATAAGCTACACCGTAGGAAGATCCTGCCCCTTCATTTTGCGATGCTGGATGAGCTGCATCGTGAGAAGTTTGATCGGTGGTAGACATTATCATTGAGCCGTATATTATCGTTGAGCCGTGGTGCACCCGCTTGCGGGGGTCTCAATGCAGCGGAGCGAAATTTGAGGTGCACGGATAAGGTGCGTGTCTGACACGCGACGCGGGCATTTGGCGCTCAGCGCGGAGACCTGACGCTAGCACCGAAAAAGGCATGGTGAATCCGCCGTGGGCCGGGTGGATTCGCGAATTGGGGGGAGTGGGCTTCATTTCTCTCCAAAGGCCGCTTCGATCTTTTCTCACAACTCCCGCCCTCTTCTTCAGCCATGCTTTCCCCTTCGCCAGAGCCTTTAATTCTTTCCTCCTTCTCCTTGCCGTCCATATCTCCCACTTGCAACTCCGCCATGCTCCATCGTGGTGGATGTTCGCTGCCACTCGTTGTATCATGTCCTCCCTGTCTCTCGCGCTTTATCGTGACTCTCCTTTTCCTCTTCCGCGCTCTCGCCATCTTCACCCTCTTCCTCTTGTCCATCGTTTTCTGCACTATCCTCTTCTCTTGTATTGTTGTGCTTCCCTACCTCAACACCTGCATCCTCCTCTTCTCCTCCTTCTGCTTCCTCCCCTCCTACTTCCTTCGTATTACATGCTGGACGTCTTTAGTGCCGGCGGCGTACGCTGTCTTGCCCATGCTTTCTTTCCCTGGGGCTTTCCAGCCGAAGCTGAAAAAGGTCCCCAAATTCGGTTCCTTGCTGTGCGGCCCTTCAACTCCTGCAAAAAGTTGAGGCGGCTTGTCCTCACTTAGTGCTGACGCGTAGGGTCTGCTGTGCTTGTCTTTGTCCAACAGCGGGTCGAGCCCATCGGGTGCTCGTGCTGGGTGTCTTGTCTCATGTGACTCATCTTATCTTATGGGCCTATGTATTGGTCTTCCTGCGAGACATGTTGGGCTCATCGCGCTCTTATGTACTTCTTGCGTATCCTTCCGACTCTTGCCCATCTGTGATGTCGAGTCGGCGTTGTCATTGTTGGTGGCGGTGGTGAAGTCGTGTTGCCTGCGGGTGCGGCGTGCGCACAGGCCTTGTCGTGACGTGCAGGGTTTCCCGACGGCTAGAAGGCGAGGTGAAGGGCCATGCCGACCATGTCGAGCCCTGTCGGTGGCGGTGGTGGTGAAGTCGTGTTGCCTGCGGGCGCGTTGTGCGTGCAGGTCTGGTCGTGTCTGCAGAGTTTTCCCGACGGTTGGACGATAGGGTGGGCGGCCTCATCGCCCATGTCGGGCGTTGTCGATGGGTCGGGGTCGTCAAATGGTGACTTTGTGCGAGACTGCCACGTGGGCGTATCGCGTTTCTGTCTGCTGAATGCATTGAAGCTCGACCCTACGGCTTACGGCTACCGCATCAAGTCTCCACGCGAGGCCAAGCTGACCCATATATCCCTGGACCGATATTCGCCGCTTGTTGCCATGCTGAATTGATGTAGTACTGTGACACCATCACCTGTGCTGGTCAAGGAGCGAAGCCAGCAATCGTACTGGGACGATGTCGGCCTCGACAATCATGCGGGATGAGACGCGCGTAGCAGCCTCCAGTGCAATAGAATGTTTATGCACTCGCCACTCTACCGACGACTCAACTCGTTCCTTTTCCAAATTAAGGCTGTTCCATAATATATCAACCTGAGCTTCATCGTCTTCATCACTCATTTCGATGCCGCGGTGATTCGCCAGACTGCGGATGCCCATTGACGCAGCTATGGTGAACGATTCCAAATCCTGGGTGAAGCTTCCTTGCAGCTCGTCCGGCTGTATCCACGCTTTGACTGTGAGCATCTCTTCTCTTGCATCCACCAGACCATCATAGTCTCCTTCGACCAGCCGCCTACGGCAATGGAGGGCGATAGTCCAGCGATGAACTTCGAGCCAAGGTAGAAGGTCGATGCCGTATCTTGCAGCGTCGTCACGCGACACTCCACGTCCATCTGCAAGGTCTAATCCAGTCCAAAGCAAACAAGGGCAGCCCTCGATTGTACACGTGCCGTCTTCCTGAACCTGCCAGCTTTCTTTGAGCCTGGCGAGTGACCCTTCGTCTCGGGCGTCGCGGTGGTACTCGTAGGTCCAGTTAAGGAGCGCTGCACAAGCTCGCCGAGCAAGAATCGACTGTTCGGGCTGTGTTAGGCTTTTCATGGCGGCGGAGCCGGCTTCCAGGCGGTGGAGGCCGATGAGTTGTTTGCAGGTGTAGCTGCAATAGTCTAGTTGAGCTTCAGAATTCCGGAGTGCTGAAAGAGCGTGTCCATGAGCCAATAAAGATGAGATCCAAGTGACATAGATTGAGCCTCCGATTACGACCGCATCGCGTGGCGATGCCCAGATTCTTTCTTTTGAGCCTATCACTTGACTACCTTCATTTTGCGTCGTATCAACACTAAGCCTAGTGCTGCTCTGGAGCATGAACGCAATGGCTTGGTAGAGATCGCCGCCTGTTGAGCTAGAGATTCTATCCCTTTGATGAACGATCAGATCAAGTCTGAATGCTGGGGGTTCTTCAGCATAGGCATACTCGGCGGATTGCATGCAACCCAAGATTGTAAGCCATGTACAGGCTGCATCCAAGGTGATGACGCATACGTTTTCCGTGGGAATGGCACTGTCGTCGTCTTCGCTCGGCAGCTGTTGAGCCACATTGATATCGGCTACAAAAGTCGTGTGTGCCACCTCGTGCGGTGTTGTGAGAATCTTGTACGCATCGTTTCCGAGGACGGGGACGAATGCAGTAGGTCTGAAGCCTGGACCGCCCTTGTATGTTATTCGCACCGGTCGATTATCTCGCCAAGGCTTGACACACTTGGTGAATATCGTCTTTGAGGTTTGCAATATCGCAGGGTTCAACTCAAATCGTAAGCATCCGCCTTGAGCCCGAATGACGGCCTGAGAAGTTTCCAGCTCGCTCGCCGCTATTATGCGCATGATCTCCGTCGGCATCTCCTCCAGCGGGGATAATACTCGCGCTTGGTCATTGTTCTCCCCTCTTAGTTGCGCCCTGTTGTTTGACATCGTCTTCAGATGCGCCTCATGTGGCGCTTACCGAGAGATTGCCTATGCATGGTATATCGTCTGTGCTAGAATTTGTTGACAATACGGAGACGCGAAACGTTCTAGTGATGTTCTGACTGTACAGGAAGTGGCATTAGAGTTGCAAAGTCAATGTTGTCATCAAATCGTTCGCGGGACCAACGCTTCTGAACGCGCTGGCTTCAGCTCCAGTGGCCCGTGTGAAGGCGAAACGCGAAGGCGGCGCCAGCCCGAGTGACGCGATTGGGCTGTTTTGTAGCGCACTTGGTTTCACTGCATAAGCAGCTACTCACACCGGACACCACGTAAAGGTGTGCGCTCTCCGTCCGGCAATGCTGTCATTACAATGTGGGTTTGCTTGGAAACAGGTTCTTCTTTCCAACTCGTGAGAGATGCGCACTATACTGATCTTCTCTCACTACTATAGCCAACGGAATTCTGAGCAGTACTCCATTTTGGAGAAAAGCGATGAGCCCATGCGGCAGTCTCGCACAAAGTCATCACTCGACGACCCCTACCCATCGACAATGCCCGACATGGTCGACGTGGCTGCCCACCTCGCCGTCCAGGCGTCGGTAAAACTCTGCACGACACGACAAAGCCTGCGCGCACCGCGCGCCAACAGGCAACAGGCCCCGACCGCCGCCGATCCGGCTGCCAACAACGAGAACGCCGACTCGACATCAAAGATGAGCAAGAGTTGGGAGAACACATACAAAATGCACAAGAGCGCGACGAGCCCGCCAGCTTTCGCAGGAAGACCAAAACACCGGCCCATGATTTGGGCACTCGAATGGCCATTCCCCCGCCCTTTTCTCTCATACCGACGTGCATGCTTCGGCACCCGTCCGCTGGGCTCCTTGCCTTTGGCAAGATCGTCTTCTCGTTCGTCGTCCATCGCCAGTCCCATGGCCGGCGGCCCCGGCTTCCTCCCGCTCTGCTGGCCCCCCACACCGCTGCTGTCGGCGTCGTGACTTTGCTGTGCCGCCTCGAGAGTGGATCCCGGTCTTCTTCAACCTCTGCCGTCGCGCCGTTTGCCGCCCGTCCGTCTGGTCACTGCACTTCCTGAGCTGCCACTTCACCTTTCGCGTGCATCCCACGACGGTCCTGTTGCTGACTGGTCCTCGCTTCGCACGCGCCGTGTCCCTTTCTGTGGCTACCTGCAATCTCTACTATACATGTCTCTGCAAGCCGGTCGAGCTATGCTGCATCAAATCCATTATTCCTCCGGTGCCGTTGTCTGGCGCGGCGGTTGGCTCTACGGAGCTCTGAGAAGTAGCCGCGCTTCTGCGATCATTCTGCGTCTTGGTAGCCACCGATCCGCTCTTACAGCAGCTCGCTCCTATATCTTCCAGCCATTCACATCCCTCACCTTCGTTCCGTTCTTCTGCTCCCTGCCAACTTCGTGCAAACCCTGCCACCGGCCGTGTAAGCATCTTTGCGCGTTCGACGAATAAGACAACCGAACGAGCCCAGTGGCCTGGCCAGCCTGGTCCAAGACGCTCTCATTCCACACTGGACCGACACGAACACCACGGGTGGAGACGACTGTGTTGGCGGCATCGCTCAGACATGGGCCTGTTGTGGGAGCGCAGACAGCGTCCTCGCCCAGCGCGCATCCAGATACCTGACTTCTCATGCATCAGCGTGCTGTCAATCCCGCCCGCTCCGACCTCACCGGACCGGTCGTTCTTTCCGCGACCATTAAAGCTCACCCGTGCTGTGTCGAGCGTGCCAGCTCCACTGGCCAGACCGTCGCAACGCCAGCATCTCCTCAAGCTTCTTTCTACAACGCTACTATCGCTCGCCACGGTCTTTCCGGGTCACTTGTTTCATCTCCTGGCGTACGCTTTTTCTTCTGCGCCAAAGACTCGTTTGCTCGACAAGCAGTGACGTCTCGATTAACTCACCCAACTGCCGCTTCGGCTTCTCTGCACTCTGTTCATCCTGGTCTGCTCCACATGCTCGCCGGACGCCGTCTGGGGCAGCTGATTGGCTGAAGCTTTTCAGCCGGCCGGTGCCGCGGCAAGTGCGTGCCACTTCAAGTGCGCCTCCCTTGGTTCTTTAGCACTGCCTCACTGCCGAGCATCGGAACGTGCCGACTTGTACTTTACAACGAGAGAGCCCTCTTCTCCCGCCGTCCCAAGATGCGCCCTTCCGTCGTCGCTGTCGGTCAAGCGTGGTATCTGTATTGTTACCACGCTCTAACCGAAGAATCCCATGAATTTGTCTGATCGACTTCGCGAGCCTGTCCTTTACGTCTCTCCTTCCGGTACGAACTCGTTCATCTTAGATCACGCTTCACACTTTTGGGCCGTCGATCTTGAATGACGCGGAACTTCATGCCGTTTGAAAGTGTGGGCATTTATTCCACCGTATATATTGCTGCAATGAATTATCATTAGTTGCACGTCTGAATCGATCCTTTCGCGCTCACTTTCGCTGCCGTACAAAATCTCCGCTGCTGTACAAAACGCCCGCTGCCGTACAAGACACCCGCTGCCGTACAAGACACCCGCTGCCGTACAAGACACCCGCTGCTGTACAAGACACCCACTGCTGTACAAAACGCCCGCTGCCGTACAAGACACCCGCTGCTGTACAAAACACCCGGCGGATTCGTAGGTTCCTCGAAGAAACCAGTGCTACACAAGGAACCCGGCCCCGAATCTCCATCCTATAGGTGAAGAGGTTCAAAAACCAGTTGATCAGGAGACTTCCGACTTCCGATGAGCTGGCGGCGTTGGACTCCTCACCCCAGTTGACGCAAAACTCGCTTGGCTCCGCCGGCCGCCACGATAGTATTTCGCCTCCACACACAGGCGCGTCGGGCGACGATTCCACGTGTGACGGTCTCGGTATCGCATTGGTGTTTAGTAAGTTTGCCGACTTGTACCAGGAACTAAGGTCGGTCAACACGGACACTGCCAGGATGTCGGCACGCTGCTGCGATTCTTGTCGTGCCTTCGTCTTGCGTGCATTGGCTTCGTTGGAAGCCGATCTTGTCCCGTGTGTCCATGGGCTGGAGCGGGTGGAACGGCATTTGTACGACGGTAGTGAGGTTCGACCCAGTCAAGATCACGGCGTTTCCCCAAGAAAGGCCACTCCTGGTGGAAAAGGTGTTCCTCAAATGCAAATAATCTTGGACTCGTCCGATAGCTCAGAGGTAGACTAGCGTGGTTCGCCGCTGTCTTTGTTGATACGAGTTGATCTTCATTTCTATCCCAATACATCTATTACATATCGACGTCAATGTTTCGCAACGTTCGTCGTTTGGTTTGCTCAAATCTCCATCACGCACCACATTTACGGCAAACTCACAGTGCGCGGCTGATCCGCACAACACCATCAGAGTTTCCGTTCGAAACTCTTCGCAATCTTTCTCTGCTGACACGGTAATCATCCTTAATCTCAATTTTTGCTTCTTCGCGTTGTCGGCGCAGCATCCTTCGATTGATCTACGTTATGGCTGAGCCCCAACACTAACCCTAAGCTCGCGAGTGTGGCTTGTGTGGCGCTTGTCAGTGTGGCTTGCGGGGTCTGTGTAGTGAGACTGTCGAGCGTCGACGGCTTCATTTGCGAATTTGTTGTCGCCGCAGCATCGCAGCAAAAATCCTGAAATAATTCGTGTCGATGTTTGTTGTCTTGGCAGCAAGAATGTGGTGTATGAGCATATGACACAGAGCTAATGACCTATAGCCCCGGAATTGCATATACGCGCAGATGCGCACATCTCGTCACTAATTCACGAAATGACACACAGGTCTGTTACCCTTTAGGTATTTCGGATAGAGATGCTGGCAGAGGCAAAGACGACCGACTTCACCAGGCTCTTGTCGACGGCGGCGGGCTTGCGTGCGGTGACGCGATGGTTCTTGCAGCGGGATGTTCTTACCCAGTTCTCGCTGGCCAGGACAATGGACGAGACAAAACCAAGGCGAAGGGGACGAAGGCCGGGGACGTATGTGGACGAAGATGATGGCGATCGCTGAAGCGTGTGGAGGCGCACAGCTACTTCTAACTGTATCGTAGAATCACTGGCAGAAGGGCAATTGCCACTCACTACAGGAGAAGGAGTTTTCACCCGGGCTTCTGGCTACGGTTTTCCTCCTTGATATCATACATAGTGAACAGCCCGCATGGACCCGTAAGGGAGCTACACCGGGATAATGGAATATCAAATCAAATCAAATCAATCAATTGTGGGTAGCGCTCACTATAGCGCCGCTGAAAGCCGGGAGGGCGCGGGACTAGCCTTCTGTGATTGGCAGAAAAGGGATGCTATGTAGAATTCCGTTGCGCATAGTAGTGAGGAGTCACTGAACTCAAAAGACAAAGGACTCTTCACTGTTCCACTCCTCCCATCTTGTACTTCCAAGCCGGCACACAACATTGCGCGTGAGGATGCGCTCGCGAAAGGAAAACATCGTAGTGCGGGCATCATTGTCGTGTTGGTGGTGATCGCCAGCATGAGCAATGTTGCGATTGTTGGCGTCGGTGATGTTGATGTTGCCGGCACCGGCGGTGTCGGCATCGTTGTAGTGGAGGCAATGGCTGGCATGGACGATATGGAGAACCCTTGGAGTTTCATCCATCTTATGCTCGACCAAGTCCTCCTGGACCTGTTTAAGTCGAGCGTATCTGCTACCGTGCCAATCCAGCTCTGACAGCATGTTTCCTCGATCGCATCTGCAAGCAGGACGACGATGGCGATGGCAGCTGTTGTGGCCGAAGTAATAGCTCCTGATGGAGTGCTTCCAGCAGAAACGATTGGTAACGACGGTCGCTTCTCTTCAACGACAGCGAGAGTTTCGCCAAGAGAAGCTGAATCGGGGTTTTGTGACATGCTATCTTGTGAGACGGCACCGTGCGCAGACATTGTGAAGGCATGCAGAGATACGCGGGTTGGGCGGACCCGGAGGCCCTCTGCAAAAGGTGTTACCCCGATTTTGCGTAAAGCGGCATGAGCAACACGTCCAGCCGAGTCGCACGAGATCCGTGAGATAGCATTGAGGTTCTGGACACGGACCCTCCACGGCGGTAGCGCTTGTGATCCTTTGGGTCCTACACATGTTCCAGCGTCTGGTTTGGCGGTTGTAGGTTGCATTCCGACAGTAGTCGGGCTCGTCCCATCTCCTATGTCCACAACGATACTGTCTGTAGGATCTCGAACACATTCTTTGGGGTTCTTGTAACGTCTAATCATCATCCTATGAACTTCACTACCACGGGATAAGGTCTTTTATACCCCCTTTCCCCCCTCCCGTCGGAAACAAGACTGTGTTCGAGGTACCAGCAGAGTGACATATCTATGTGACGAAGCGAGGCAAGTGCTATGCGAGCGCCTCGTCAATAGGAAGGGTTTGTGGAGAAGCCGGAGCAGCCGGAGCAGCCACATCTTTTGGAACTCGACAAGGCTGGTTGTTCATTGGAAGCAAGGGTCTATGCACGTTGACGGTAAGAGCTATTGTGTGAAACTGAATCATGATGGCTACAATGCCCCCGGGCCGACGATTCCGGTCATGCGCCAACATGAAATGTCTCTAGAAACAGCTTCGGCTCCGCCTCGGAACTTGGCAAATCTACGACATCCGTGCGCAACGCCCAGCGCTCTGCGCTTACCGCTTTTCTTGTTTGTACCTCCATGCTTGTCGAGTGACCTAGAGGTGTTCACTAATACAACATCATCATTGTACGCACAACTCTCAACAACTAAAGAACGCTCGCTGCTTAGCCCCGGCACACCAGTAGAGTGTTCGTGTCCGCAGGCGCCGTAGAAAAGAAATCCTTGACTTCCGCTACGACGACATGGATTTGCCGCAGGTATGCGTCGAAGAATTCACTTCCAGCGAGCTCAACCACGACTCGAGCTTAGTGATAAGATTCGGTACCATTAGGATCCGCATCAGCATATTGGAGAAGAATCTGGCAAGCTCTGTGAATATCAGGACACAATATCTCCAATATCTCAAAGTTGTAGGCGGCGACAGAGACCCACAGCCGCAAGATGCGACCGAAGATGATTTTTACGACTGGATACTCATTGGCTGCGATCGTCATTTTTTGAAGTTGACGTCGCATGCTATTCCTCCGAAGCCAACCCTTCATGATTTCTACAACAGAAAGATCTATCACCTCGCCCTATACGCCACCCCCGATGACAAATTCACGCTCAAGGACGATCAAGACAACGTCTCGGAATTTCACTCAAACCACTTGGACGTTTTTGAGAGGTTAGGACATCTATGGCCCTTCCTCGAGCCGTGCGAGGTCTCGATCTGTGCCTCATCTGTCGAAGCCGCCTTTTCTCAGCGTCCTCGAGAAGTGGTAACTGATGCTGGAGGCCGTTACTTCTTCAAGCACAACTTTGTCCCACGCGAGTTAGAAACGTACGCGAAGATCAAGCAGGCGAACTTGGAACAAAGCCGCATATCTCGACTCTGTGGACTCGTAGGGGAACGACCTGGAAGAATCGTTGGTCTTCTACTAGAGCACATAGGATGCGGGTCAGTGACACTTTCCCGCGCCCTGGAACGACATACCAGTTTACAACTACGGAACAAGTGGATCGAACAAGTGACCACAACGCTAATGGAGTTGCACACGTCTGGTATTGTTTGGGGAGACGCGAAGGCAGACAATGTTCTGATAGATGGTGAGAACAATGCTTGGATTATCGACTTTGGAGGCGGATACACTAGGGGTTGGGTAGACGAAAAGCTCGCCAATTCCATTGATGGAGACCAACAGGGCCTATCGAGGATCGTCACGCATGTTCTTAGTACATGATTTGGGACACCATCTCTGGAGTTTACGATGGCTGCGAGATTATGGAGAGCATTTCTATGATACTATTATACGGAGGTCATCATTAGTAAAGGCTTGTCGGCCCATCGTCGAGTCGACGGAAGTTGTGAAGAAGAAGAAACCGTTGAAGTCGCTCATATTATCGCTCTCACCGATGGGCACGCTGGTAGCAGTCGGATCGATCGAGTTCGTGGCGCACATCTTCGTGTTGGCCGAATTGCCGTGAGCTGAGATGGCATGACTTGACGGTGACTGAGGTTTGTGTACAGTCTCTATGATGATAGGGTTAGCTTCTGGTTTGCTGTAAGTTAGTGGGGGCCAATCGCGATCAGAAGAAGATCTCTAGGCAAGGGCACCTGCATATCGATGCAAAGCAAGGTACGACGGATATGATCAATGGACCCATGGCAACGCTGCTCCTGCACCTGCTGGTAAAGTGGCAACAGGGTGTTCATCAGACAGACACAGACAGACAGTCTGTCTGTCTGATCACGTAATCAGACAAACAGACATCGGCAAA
>JAKLND010000284.1:0-11374 GCA_022813125.1 Septoriella neoarundinis
GCTGAAGAATTCGGAAGAATGGCAAAACCATGGCGGAGGCCCGGTAGCCGCAAAGAAAAGAAGAACAGAACTGGAGCCTGACATCAGCTTCGAGGAAGATGTCTTCATGCAGAAGATCGAAAATGCCATGGCGAACGCCTGCCAAGGCTTCATCATGCCAGGCGGCACCAGCAGCTCGGCAGGTGATATACAGTCGTTGCGCACCGAGGTGAAGGAAGATATAGCCGGAGTGCAAACTCAGGATACGTAAGTTTTCAAAGCAGCGATGGAACAGATGCGGGCGGAAGCGGACAGGATCAGCAGCGGTGTCCGAACGCCTGGTGCAACAGGTCCGAGAGGCCTCAATACAGACCAACAGGGGCGGAACGACCGCGTGCACGGCGCATGCCGCAACGTCCGAGGAAGCCGTGAAAACTCTCCGCAACGAAATGAGTGAAGACATAGCCAGAGTGCAGGCTCAGCTTGCCGAAGTGCTGAATGCTGCGAGAGCAAAGATGCAGATGGAATCAGACGGGAAGACAGGCGTAATGCTACAGCGCCTGAAGCAGGTGTGAACCAGAAGTTGCAATCACAGCCCGCGCGAGACGCACAGCGAACGTGGGCTACCGTGACCCGAACGACAGCACAGACAGCAGCGGGATGGGCTACCGTATCAACCCGCAAGAAAAAGCCGAAGAAACATCCTCTGGACCAAAGACGGATACTGTTATTGAGGAGTGGCCAGCCACACCAGTACGACGCCAAAGACATCATGTTCGAGGTCAACAAAGCTCTTGCGCATGCACGAGCTTATGTGAAGGTGCGACTTGTCAAAATGAAATACATTGAGAAGGGCAATTTGTCTTTTTCTGGGTGAGCATGCGTGCGCGAAAGAACTGCTGGAATATGCGCCAGTCGTCATGTCCGCTGTGCAAAAACTGGACCCTGCGGTCGTTAGCATCGAGAAGACAGAAAAGTGGCGCAACCTGCGCGTGCATGGAGTTGCGCTGAACCGTTACAAGACAGAAAGTGGATTGGAATTGGCACGGGAAGAGATCGAGGTGATGACTGGGTCTCAGCTTCCGTACGCACCGCGATGGATAAAAGGCGACACGTTGGCCGTGCGATTCGACAGCGAAGCCATCAAGCGATCGACACTGGTCTTGACATTGAAGACTAAGCATGCCGCTGATACTATCCTGGCGAAAGGATCATCTTTCGGCGGCAGACGCCACGAAGCAGAGAGGTTCTGGAAAAAGGGAGAAGGCAGCATGTGTATGCAATGCTGCGGTCAAGACCATTTCGGCAGATGCCCAGAATTGGCGAAATGCTAAATTTGCGCCGGCGAGCACGAAGGTGCGAAACACCTATGTGTCGCCGAAGGCTGCGGTCAAAAGGAGGAACCGTGCGAGCACCACGCGGCGAAGTGCGCGAATTGTGGGGGAGCCCACATGGCGACATCAAGGAAATGCCCGGAAAGATTCGAGAGTCGAGAGAGACGGACAAACAATCTGCACGACATACGCAGCAGCCCGCCTTTGATGGACACCGGGTCAAGCAAAGATCAGCCAAGCAAGGAAAGCGAGGAAGAGACGCATACACCTCAACCCGATCACGAGCGAAATGGACAGCGTCACCCAATTCCGGTGTCTTGGGACATCAGTATGGATGACTCGCTTCCTGAGGCGGAAGAATTAAGATCGTCCAACATTACGAGACTCGTGGCGCGGCAACAGCACATAGATTGATGCTCATCTGATGCTGCTTGACCGCATGCGGCGGGAGCCCAGCTAGGAGATGTAAGTCGATTGCATCAGGACGTGTGAACTGAGCGAGGGGATGATAGAAGGAGGAGCAATACTGAAGATAGAATGGTAGGAGGGCAGTTGGCCCGAAAGCAGTGGCGGCTCGGTGGAGTCGGGACAGCGAGCAGGGTTGTACAGCAAAAGATTGACGCGGGAGCACACATCTTCAGATGTGGCTAAGAATACCTGCATACAATGTCGGAAGCGAAAGACAAAGTGCCCAGCACAGCGTCCTGTCCGTCAATTCTGCAATGCGAGAGGACTGGAATGCTCATGGGGCATTCCTGACGGCATGACGAGAATTGAAATCTCAAGAAGCAGTTACAGGAGGCAGAAACTCAATTAGAGCATTTGCACGTTGTCACGGGGGCATTGAGATTTGTTAGCGACGAAGACTCCACATGTCTCTTGGCCCGAATGCGACTCGGCGCATCTATCGATGAGCTTGTCGAGTCGATCCGGTCGGGGTTCCCCACTACAGATCTCCACCATCGGCTAGTCTGGGGCCAGACGGAACGTCAGATTGTGCCAATGGCGTCATCAGCTGAAAACCGCGAGACTATCGACGGTCGGCCCCGCTAGATGAGATCAGAACTGCCGTGACGCGGCTTTCTGCGGACGGAGCGGACGGCCAGCCTGCATTGTCGCGCAGCGTTCTCTAGCGAATCAACGAGGGCGAAAGCGACGACATCGGTGCGTGTCAGCGTCTGGCCCCAGTCAGCGTGCCCGAAGCTTGCTCCTGTGGGAAGACCAGTCTGTTGGCGCTTATTTGCATGCCGAAACACTGGTCAACGGTCCCTGGCAGCACGCACGCGAATGTACGACCTTCTTCTTCCCGCAGCGCATCTAGCGCATCTAATTTATTTCCAACGCATTTCGAACTTATGTGTTGCTTCTGCGCGAGCTCGGAAGCAGAAGCATGGAATGACGACAGCGACGAGCTGAACGATGGTAATTTAACTCACGGCTTTCTACGCGATCGGCGCTTCGACACACGGTCAGGCCTGTAGGCAAATGACAATAAATGAGAGCAGCAAGAGATGGGTGAGCAGTGAGATGTGGTGTGGATGGCGGATGCAGAGCGAAGATCAGAAGACGTGCCCTGGCACATGCGAAATCCCCGCACAGGTGGATGGACGTTAAGTCAACTTGTAGGTAAAATACACACAACTGCTCGTGATGGAACTGTGAATCTGTACTGTGTTGCTCTGAATTGTTCGCTCGACACGGTCCCTCGACTGACACCGCTGCAACCTCAAATACACGCTGTCCACGACATTCATGTTGCAGTCTATCGCCGGCCAGTAGCCAAACAGCCATCTCGATCACGTCAGACAACTCTCCGCGACCATCTTGCAACCATCACAGGAGGCATCCACCGCCTGTATCCTGCATCAAGTATCTACCACAAGCACGAAAGCCCCAAATGTCCACCAAGCCCAGTATCCTGCTCTCGATTTTTCGTTCGCGCTATTGTTCGCAACAACCGGGGAAGCGCTGGGGGATGACCCGTTCGAAGGACCACTGGCGGTTGGCGACGCCGAAACGATCGACGGCCAAGTCCAAGTGCCTGTACCGTTCGACGCAGGGTGAGGACTCATCGTGGGATCCCCAGATGCGGGACCTTCAGTGGGTGCAGACAGCAGACTTGTGTCGCTAGCGGTTTTGGAGCATTGTCTTGTGTTTGTAGAAGAAGTTGGTGAGTGGAACGAAGCCCGGCTGCTGCTTCCGACATCACTCCCAGCTGACCAGTCGATAGCGGTCGAAAACCCGAAGGGAGGCTGCGATCCGTCCGAGCTTGAAAGCCCAGGACCGTCCAGAGCTCCTTGCACGCCATGCCAAGCTGATGCTAGATACGATGAAGCGCCGGCTAACAATGGGATTGACGGTGTAGACGTAGGAGCCGTGTTCGTGACTGCGATAGTAGTGTCCGCCACGGGTGATTTTGCTAAGTCGGATACTTGCAAGGCGCCCTTCAAGTAATCCCGAGCCGAAGCGAGATAGGGCGAGGCTTCGGAGGATAGATGCCCCGGGGACGTTGCCAGCGAAGGAGGTTGCGCCGTCGTTTGCGCGACGGAATTGCTTGCGATTGCTCCGGTGGACGGAGAGGGAATGCCCTTTGTGGGATTCATGGTCATGAACACATCGACGCTGAGCCTAGCAGGTCCGATGTCGACCATGCCGTAAGCAAGACCGGGAAAGAGGTGCGTGAGTAGAAACAACAATAGAACCATCGTTTGTTTTTGGTGAAGCGCGATGAGATAGAAAGAAGGACTGAAGACTGATTTAAGTGTGCGAACTCCGGTGTCCGTGGCATGCTGCGGTCCCGATTGGGAGAGGGAGGGGGGTCACCTAGAAACGAGGGGCAAAAATCAAAGATGCGTCCATCTGAAGAACCATCCCAACCAAGAATCTGCCAATCGGCTTTCCTAGGACGTATTCCTTTTGCTTTACGTGGGCTGAAATGTCAGGGCTATTTCAATTTTCCCTCGTACCCCAACCCTTACCCTAACGACTGCTTCACCACTCATCGCAATATCAGCGTGACATTACGTTGTCAAGCAAATCCGCCTTACCGCCGCAACTGGTGTTGTCGACGTCAAGCTTCGTGCGAGCGTCGTTCACACACAACCCTCGCAGGACACGACGTGCTGACAAGTGTGGTGGATAACAGAGTCTTTCAAAGTTCCCCGGCCTGTCCTGGTCCGAAAGCGCTTGACTACAGGGAGCGCATCGCGCCGGGTCTGCACAAGAAGTCAATTTCGTTCTCGACTTCGAGATCATCGATCGGTACAGCCCAGGCACTTGTGCGCTGCGATGACATCTACGCACGCGTTTTGGCTCCAGAAAATCCATTCCAAAATTCGGACAAGACATCCCACAAAATGAGCAAGCTCTTGTGACGCGTGGTTTGCACGATGGCTTTGCTGCTCACGGGTACTTTTACGACTGCCGTCCGAAAGAAGTAATCCAAGTACGCGCGCGACTGGACCTGGCTCTTGGCTCTACATTGGCACAAAGAGCTTGCCGCTGATTCGGGCAAGTTCAAAGGACGCCGATAAAGAACCCAAGCTTCACCAGCTCCGAAAGCCAAAGATTGGGCGATAGACGTCGAACAGGGGACAGAATCGCAGAGAGCGGAGTGGACTGGCTGCCCGCGTCACGCAGGGTACCTCGCTCGTATGGGTCAAGCTCACATCGAGGAACTGACTGGCTGATCATGGCTGAGTCTACTTTGAATGGCGTCGCTCTGTCGCTTGAAATGCATCATGATTACTTGGAAGGAGAACACTATCTGTGTAGCCAGCACAAAGTCTCGTTAGGACTGATTCTCGGAGCTTCACACCAGTGATACTGCATCTGTTGTGGAAGACCCAGATTTTGTACGGGTTGTTGATGTTAAGCGTATCATTAGATGAAGTAACACGTTGGACTTGGAAAAGCAGGCTTCATGACACCGTACATATCTGATTTGCGATGTTTGCATCGCGAGCGCTCCAAACCTGAGGCAATTGCAAGCTTGAGGCAATTATCGTAGAAATCATCGCCTGGGAGAGTTGATCACGCGTCCTGGTCTTGATAATTGACGGCTGCACAGAAATGAAGATGAGGCTTGGTATCAATGCTGCAGTGCCGTTCAACTGCAGTACGAGATTTTTTAGCTTCCAGCAAGACAAAAGATAGAAGCAAACAGAAAAGTTGATCGTCAAGAATACAGTTTGGGTGAACATGGTGAACAGTCGTACTTCCAGACTAAACGCGACGGTCACGACCATCGGGAGATTATCTCAAGAATCGCGCACCTTCAGCGACCTTGCGACGATCCTGGGTAATTCGCATTTGGAAGTGGTGCCGTATGACTTCATTTGATTCTGAACGGAGGCTCGATGTGCCAGGTCACACGCATGATAGCCCAAATTCTGCAAACAACGCCTGTGCCGAGTAGTGATGAAGTAAGTCGTCAATGTGTCGCACGGCAGTTGGACATCTAGCCATGTGTGCGTCGTCATACTACTGATTGCATGTTGCACCTTGCAATGGTCACTTGCGCAATTTCGAACCCGAAAGTCGGCTTCGGAGACAACGTCTAGCCAATGATGTGCCGCTTTTGCGCGGCAGGTGTGCTCTTTAGTGTCACGCCGACTGATGCCCGTGCAATATTTTCTTTTGTAAATCACCTTGTTGACGAATTTCCCTTACGATATTACAAAGAGTAACTTTGATCGTTCGCGAGTTGCTCGGATTTTCATATCACAGCCGATGATGGTTTTCCCGTGCGGCTGTTCATACATCGTTTGGTCGATCAGCCGGGTGGCGTCTCGACAGATATGCCCGGATCTCTTACCTTCACTGGTCAGTCTGGGATTGCGACTTGAACGTTTGCTTATGACTTTCGTCAGCATAAGCCGGTCGGACTTTATTAAAACCAGTGGGTCTCGGGATGAATTCAAGTGTGCTCTCGCACCATTGGTAGTGTGTCTTCAGATGATCAAGCTTCAATAGTTTTGTCATGTGCGGCAAGGTGGTCTTCTGTGCGTTGATCCATCATGAGTCAACATCCTTGTCCGATGTATTGGCCATGAAGTCAACTCGGTTTGGAAGGGCGAGTGTCTAATCACGTCGATGCACTAGCGGACAGGGGTTTGACAGTCCGAGTTCCCCGCGCCTAATAGGATGGCCTTCCGCCAATTTTTCAACAAGTCGCTCGCCCTCACAAGTGATGCACTGCGTCGGCTGCCCGGTTTGGCGGTTCTCGCGCTGTCGAGTCTCACTTGATCCAGGCCAAACAATATTTGACACGATTGTCCCGTCTTGGACATGTCATTTTCAACTGCACTTCTTCCTCTTCTTGATTCTGTTCATTGTCACCGTTATCATCTGTTTCGTGCCCAAGACCCACGGCATCGCTTCTATACTTTCTTTGAGGTCGACCTCGTATAGCAAGCTTAGGGATCGCGGATAGGCCCTAGGTTCGCCAGAACAAGGCTGAATATATCCTCATGTCGCAGCGATATCGACAAGCTTCGACAAAGTCCTCAGATGCGCATGCAAAATTCCTGTCTCGCTTGCGCACGAAAAATCTGTCGAAGGGTCTTGTCAGTGCCCTGGCGTGGACAGATAAGTAAGTCGAACAAAAATGTCGCCCCGACTGATAAGATTACTGACCGCATCGTCCTAGCCATCGATCTAGTGCTACCACCGCGCAGCACGATTCTTCTGTTTGCGATTGCGAGTGACGCGCGGACGTACAGTGCAAGGTCGAACACTGCAGGAAATTAATGTTCTCTTGCTGACCTGTTGGATGGCGCGTCGTCATACTCCCCTATCCCATGGCGACTGTACTCAAGCCTCGGACCAATATGTGCAACATGTACAAGGCGCGCCGGCACCTATCTGACCATTCAATTCCAAGCTAAATCGATGTGCCATGCGCATAATGTACGACTTCAGCAAAGCCACAATGTTGTGTTCAGCGAATCACAGCGTGACGAAGCCCATGCAAGCCAGCTGCGGCCTTGTCGAAGCGCACCTTTGGGGAAGGAGGCTGGGGTCATGAATGAGGGGAGATCCGGGGTCGAATACCTTGCCGGTCACGATGTCGATGATGGAGATTGTATGTTCGGCAGCTACGATCAAACTTCGTCCGTTTCCAGCCAAGCATACGCTGATGCAGTTTAGATTGGGAAGTTCGGTGCGTCGTCACGAGCGCTACTTTTGTCATCGTGGACTTTGCCTCGCACCAACAAGACGATCAAGAAATCCCGACGCTGCACATGATGTGAAGACGGTGTGCAGGCTACTTGACAAGATGATATCTCCGAAGACGACGTAAACTTGAGGCAAGAAAATCGCGTCCGTTACAACCTTGGCTGCATGTACGTGCGCACATGCTACAAAGAGGCGAGTAAAGATTTATGTACCGGTAGCGCGGAAGCGGATCACATGACCCCCAAAAGAACCGGCAAATTGAGCTTAACAAGCGTTGTGTCAGGGTTGACGAATGGTCAAGAAAGAGGACCTCAAAAGACTTGGTACCACACAGTCTAGATGAGCACGAGTGGGCACCGAAAATTGGCAAGACCTGTGAGAGGTGTTGGTAAGGTATGGCGCACACAACATGATGTTGAAGGCGAATTGGAATGATTCCGACGATGGCATGGTACGTATTACTGTTTGTCGCTGCCGGGAAATCTGTAATGGTCGTACTGTCCGCCTGGCAAGATGTATCACAACAGAGGAGGTGAAGACACGCGTGCCCGAAGCCACGAGAATGTCGGCGTTTGCAGTCTTCGCTTTAATCTTTTCTAAGGTCTGTTCCCGAGTGGCAATTGCGTAGTGATGGCGGAGTTTCGTTGAGGCCTTTTTGCGCCCCAGCAATTGGATGACAACGTGGCTTTCGCCAATTTGCTAGGCGATAGCAAAGGCTCGATGTGAGAGTGCACCTACGCCAAAAGCGCAACAGTGGAGGGTCGAAGGATAATTCCGCACTTTGATCGAGTACAAGAATGTGATGTAGGGTCCTGCGTTGTATGATAGATATGGCCGAATTCTGCCTTGACGACAAACTCCTCGCTCGAGCCATATTCTGTCCTCACATGTCATATCCGCCTCTTATTTTCATCCCTGTCATTCTCATCCTTGTCGTGCGCGCGCTTGTGTCGGTCTGACTGTCCGATTTCCGCAGAACCTCAGTCGTCAGTGGTCGTGGTGCTACCGACTTGTCGCAGTATGGCTGTTGCCCTTCTCTCCTTCTCTAAGTTTACTGACTTCCGTAGATCGGAGCCGTCTCCGAATCTGAGTCTTCCTTGTCAGACGCATGTTTAAGATGGGAGCAGGCTTTCGATTGTTCCATAGCTGATACTCCTCGTCGAACAAGAACATGCACGGCTCGTCAATGCATTCAGGAATATCGTGTGATTCGGTCGTTGTCGAAGGTACGCGGTCTGCACCTGTGCTTGTCAGCCTTGCACGTCGCGATTTGTTATGCTAAGTAGCTGCCACAGACCCATCCTTCCGCTGATTACAGTGAGATGCCTTTTGTTGATGCTGGCAGGGGGCGGGAGACGAGAGATCGGATCGCTTCGTCGTTAGCTCGTTGAGCTGCTCACCAGATCAGTATCAAGGTGTGAGGTGCGAAGAAGGTGACGTGGGGAAGATGGTTGTGATTACATATAAAAGCGAGGACTGGAGTGGGCAGTTCCAATCACTCAACCGCGCGTGCAATCCACCAAGCGCACGTGCAAGGCGTAGTGGATCTGGATCGTATGCTACCCAGTGAGACGCCATCTTCTCGGCACTTCCTCTCTTGGGGTCAAAATCGCAGTCGCCATTCCATGGCGGCGGCGAAAGTACTATGCGGTGGCCTCGTTCTTGTAGGCAGATGTACAGTACGTCACGAATGCATCTCACCACCGTGATAGAGCAGCACTGTACTTATCACATGCACGGAAGCAGTTGTCGATTTATTTTCTCCAAACGCATACAGTACACAGTGATTGAATGCCTATTTCGCCCCCAAGACTCCAGGAGTATCCTTTGTCCGCCGTAGCCCCATAACCACACCACTTACCGTCGACGATAGCCTTACGCAGGTCAAAAGAAACGCTTGCTGCCAATGTGACATTTCTTGTTCTCATTTAGCATGACTGGCAAGATGCTTGGCCAGATGCTCGCGTACTAGACTTAGATCAAGGAGCCCCTTCCCAGTCCGCGGCTGCGACTTTGTAACTCTCCCTTCTTCGGTACCTTTCTTGAATATCGGTAATTTCCCGGACGTTCTGAAAGATGGCATGAATGTTTGGTGCGTCACTTCGCACCGACGGCGCATTTGCGGCCTACTCCTCTGAACTGCTGCTCTGGGACTGCTGGCTGAGTCTACTGCCATAGCGCCATCGATATGACCATTTGCCCGCAGCGAGTCTTGATGCTGCGTTGGGACCGGTGTGTCGTGTTGGAGTGGCGTTGGAAGAGGCTCCAGCGCTTCAAAGCGAGGGTCCAGCCGGACTAGTTGATCTAAGATGGGTTCCACGGCTTTGGAGGCCCGGATTTGGTCGTCGGCATCTTTACAGCGCACAGGTGAGGCCAGGGACCCGAAAAATCTCTCAGACCCATTGCAAAAGGATACGCGGCTTGCTCTGAAAGGTTTGTCATCCTTCGGCGATTCTCTTGCTTCTGTGACTGCAAAGCTTGAGCCCAGCTCAGATTTGACTGTAGTTTTTGGGTCGTGCAACATTTCAGACTCAAAGAAACACCGGACGAAGCTCCGCGCGACCACTAGGGGAGAAGCTTGGTCTGCCAATTTTGAATTACCTTGATGTAATACATCGTCGAGTGTGATCGCCTGCCAGTGATGGAACAACGTCATCGGCGGGCGTCCAGAGCGGTCTTGCAAGCGGACCTCTTCAAATCGTTCCATCGAGGCCGGTCGTGGCGTCTCTGACCCTTTCTTATTCTCCTTTCGACGCGTACGAAGTGACTCAATCACCTCTGATCTGAAACCGCGTGAGTGAACAAAGGACGCATGTGCGGATACGGCTGGGTCCTCGTGAAGCATCGATTCCGCCGGGGCTTTGTGGCCAACCTTCTTCAGCCCGTGACTCCTCACCAAATTCAATTTTGGATAGTTCTTGATGGTGTACAACCAGATTTCGATGTACCTCGCTACAAAGTCCTTGCCGTCTCGGGCGAACGAAGCACGACAAGCTTCTCGGAGGCTGCACTTCCCGCCCGGCCACAATTGCCGTAAAGGATGGTAAAAAAGCTCCAGCAAGGTCACATCTGCATGGAAAGTGCTAAAGGTGAGTACCTTCTCGCAGGCAAGAGTCCTGGCCAGCAAGACGGCGCGTGGCCGCCTCTCGCTGACAGCGCTGAAAACGGCGGAGGCTTGCCACGCCTTATCTATTACAAACGCATCACGCGCGGAATGCGCTGGCATCCGGAGGCACAAAAGCTTCACCGTGGCCGCGTCCAGACACTCTGGCATCACAATTCCATCGAGAATGCGTGACCACACATGATGCAGACACTTGAGGTAGTGATACACTTCCTGCAGCGATGTTAGCTTGCGCTGTCGCAGCGGGTGCTCAGATGGCGAGACGCACCTCGCGGCAACGTAATGGTAGCACCCGGTTCAACGCTCCAGGCTTTAGATCGACCCAAAGAGCGATGTAAGGAAGCAATGGCGTGAATGCGGCGAGCAGTCTTCCTTCATCGACGATTTGAATCTCCCGCAAATTGCGTTGCTTGCGTTGCGACAGCATTTGCGACCAGCGAGTGGCCTCGATTGAATCCCTTCTACGTTCGGCATCGAGCACCTGCCTGAAGATCTCTCCATCGGTGGGTCCGATCTTGGGTCTGTATTCGCAACGAATGTGGTTCTGAGCGGCGTCTGGCAGGCCTGACAGAGCGGTGGTTAGCACTTTCAAGGTCCATCGAACCAGCAGGCATGCTCACTGACCACAGTCGTACAATTTTGCAACCCACCATCGATCTGATTCCTGGAAATGGCGATTTGCCGCCAGGACTCTGTGCTTACCACGTAAGCAAGTCGCTTTTACACGGAGGCGTTCTGACGGCAGCACATGGCAGGA
>JAKLND010000285.1:0-10990 GCA_022813125.1 Septoriella neoarundinis
GTCTTGCGCCGCTTGGCGGGCGCGGGCGCTGGCGCGGGCGCGGGCTCAGGAGCAGGAGCGGGCGCAGGAGCGGGCGCGGGCTCAGTCTTGAGCGCGAGTGCAGGCGGGTCGGCCTCAGCCTTGCGCTTGGTACCGCGGCCTGTGGCGGCGGTGGTGGTGGTGGTGTTTGCAGCCGCCGTGGCGGCGCGGGCGGCGAGAGTGGCGGTGCGTCTCGCACCGCGGCCAAGAAGAGGAGGTGCCGCGTTCGCCTTTTGCTGCTCAGGAATGGTGGGCTTGTTGGGGTCCTTGAGCGGCGCGTAGTTGGCGACCTTGGGTCCAGTCGGCGTGTAGTCGACTGTCTTGCCCTTGAGGTTCTCCGGCGTCGCCATGGAGAGCAGGGAGTTGGTGGCGATGTTGAGGAGGATTACCCTCCTGTTGCCGGGCTGGAAGTGCTCCCACCTGGTGATGGCGGCCGGCGGGGTGGGCAGGCCCTCCGGGTAGCCTTTGTGCACGGGGTCGAAGAGTACCCAATTCTTTCCCTCGACGATGACCAGCGCCTGGTACCTGGCCTGGCCTCTCGGCGCCCTCTTCTTCTTGGGCTCTTCGACCCCGGTGCCGGCGACGTGCATGCCGCCTGTTTGTGTGAACAGCGGTTGCGCTGTTCCGTCGACCTTCAGCTTCTCCTTGATGCCGAGGATGCGAAGGACCTCTTCGGGCTTGTTGCCCATTTTCTCGAGGTCTCTGGCCATTCTGGCCTCGTCCAACTGCTCGACTTGGGTGGCCCACTTGGCCGGTTTCTTGTTCTCCTCGAGGATTTGCTTCCTCAGCAGCTCTTCGTCGCGAGCCTTCTGCGTCGCGCCCGCAGGCGTCTTGGTGATCATCTTGTTGGCAGACATCTTGTGTGCTGCGGTATGCTGTCGTGGTGAGAGAAAGGCGGGTGTGGTGGCGGGAGCGCGGTGTGTGTGTGCGTGTTTGTGGTGTGGGTGTGGGTGTGGGTGTCGTGGTTGCAGGAATTTCAGTGGGAGGCTGTTGTTGATAAAACTCGCGAGCTGAGGGCTGTAGCGCAGTGAAAGAGAAAAAGTCTAATTTCGCGCGTGATGCGACACATCTGAAAGGGAAGGAGCGCGCATGTGAAAGGGAAGGAGCGAGCATGTGATTGAGTGATCGAGCGCTTCTTGGAAGCTTTAGCCGGAAGCGCGATTGTTTGCAGCGTACACGCTTTCCGAGTGGTGTCTCATCCTTGTAACTTGCGAGTCGATGGTAGTACCGTATCGTCTCTTGTTGCGACTGAGAGGCTCGACCTCAGTAACAATGCGACGTTCGACCGAAGTCGAGGGTATTAGCACGACCTATCTTTGAGCTTCCAGGGACTGACGTTCTTGGAGGAGCATTTTCTAATCCTCACCCTAGAGTTGATGATAATACGATATCATCGACGTAGAACGTAAGTGCATATGCTTCTTCAAGCAGTCGTTGAGCTTCGAAACTCCAGAGCAAATGGAGGCAGCGCCCAGAGTCCTTGGACTCACGAATACCCTCTGAGGCCGCCGAGATTCACTCACCGTCACTGAAGGCAGCAGCACCAGGATTAGGACTCACAAGAACCGCAAGACAGTGTTCGAGGCGATGGCAATGGCGTTGCGCTTCTTTGGGGGGCGCTGCCTCTTGGGCACGGATCGCGGGCGCGGGCGCAGGCGCGGTTATGTACTCGAAAGCCTGGGGTTGAGGATCGTACGTTGCATATCCTCGTGGCGTTTGAGCGCAGGATCAAAGCCTCTCCAAGCTTTCAATTGCTTCATTCATCGGACAGTGTGGTAGCACGCTTGTCTTCGTGGGATCCAAAAGAGATAGGCGACAGATGCGAGCCTGCGGGTCTGGGGATCTCGTCGAGCAGCATTTCGTGAAAGGCGACTGGAAAATGTTTGGGGGCATAGTTGGAACACGAGGGCACGAGTATACTGATACCATGATGTCTTGGGGGGAGAAGTGATATAGTCTTCTTTCATACCTTCTCACTGACCCAAATGGCACCCCGGCAGCCTGCCCTGATCACGCCGGTTAGGAGCTCGTATGGATTGGCCTCCTTTGCATCATTCTCCACAGCATGGTCGAGATGCTCCAGCTCTTCATCTCTGATTTTCTTAACCTCCTTTACCAAACTGCTTAGCTCTTCTCCGACCTCTTCGCCCCTGTCCTCCATTTCCTGGAACCACTGTAGCAGCACCCGTACTTGCTCGTTGTAGTGGTCGCCAATCTCCGTCTCGACAGCCTCAGTACAAGCCATAGCTGCCTCCCGTCCCATGAATCCTGTGGTCCAGCCAAGAGCAGTAGCAGCTGCTTGCCAGACGGGGTACATGGCAGTCGGCCGGATGCGGTGATGGGCGAGCAAGTGGTTGAAAGTCTTGAAATGGCCGGCCTCTTGATCATACATGTGTTTCATCAGAGGGCGGAGGTGAGGGTGTGCCTTGACAATGGGAGGTGATTGCGAAGTGTAGATGAGAGTTGCTGCCAATTCGCCCGCATGGTTGACACGAAGCGCCGAGTCCAGGAATTGCTGCTGCTCTCTTGTGAGAGGTTTGCTTCTCTTTGCATATGAAGTATCTTTCTTTATAGCTTCCGGCGCGGCCTCTCCAGTGTTCGGGGCGAGATGCGACGTCCTGGAGCTGAAGGCATGTCTGGCTTGCAACTGGAATGCACGGGGCGATATCTTCGCCTTAGAAGCCGAAGGGAGCAGAGCTGATCGCACGCTTGAAGACATTTTGATGTACAGATTGAAGGAAAGACCAGTACCAGGCCAAATGAAATATAATAATACAAGACCGTTGCCGCAAAAGAAACCTGAAGTACGCTGAAGTCTGCACAGGCCGCAGTCAGTCTAGAAGTGAAGTCCGTCATAGATGGCTTCAGCCAATCGGGTGCAAGCCAGCCGGCCCGCGCCAGAACGTCCAATCGCGCTTTCACGTGCAACGCGCCAACAAGTCAAAGCCGCATCCGCTTGGCGTGTCCTCGCGAGACCTCTGGAAAGTCGTGAAGTGACGTTAAAGTCAAGTGAACGCTGCCCACTGTCGCATCTCAACATCTCACCATCCAACGGTAGTTTTCGCACCTTTCCTGCCGCGATCTTCTTAATTCCACCACGACTTTACGCAATTTGCTTTCCGACTGTCCCAGAACAAATCTATCGCCAACGAGACCCCAACGCAAACAAGGAGACTCCGCATTCAAGGACGTTCCACAAAAATAGCGCTCGACGATCCCATTCATATCTCAACTCCGCGATAGTGATCTTCACCGCCTTTGAGGATCGCATATCAACATGTCTGCCGACGAGCTTGATGCTGAGCTTCTGGCTTTGGCCGGTAGCGATAGTAGCGACGAGGAGGGCGAGGCCGACATTTCCGAGCAGATCAACGACCGGTCTCCAACACCAGAAGCATCAGCAAAGCAGAGCGTAGAAAAGAGCGTCGACAGCGGTCCGCGTAGGGGCGTAGCACAGAAAGTCAAGGCGAAACGCGGAACAAAGGCTCGCAGGCGCCAGGAGAGTGACGACGAGGATGCTGATGCGTAAGTCTTTCACTCCTGATATCTGATGGTGCCCAGAAGCGAGGCTCGCGCAGCGCAAGTCAAAATGGAAAGCGCGTTCAGCGCTTGCCTGCTTCTATCCACCTGCCTTTGTCCAGTTCTGCGCTCTGCCAAACACCAGCATCAGCACGCTCCCGCCAACAGCTCTAACATGCATCTCAGATCGCCAGAGTCGCCAGGCTCAGTAATCTCTCGCGACATGGCCCACTCAGACTCTGAGGCCGATGCGGAGGGCGAGCAGTCTGATTCAGAACCCGAGCTCTACCCAGTTGACGACCAGTTCATCTCCGTCTCCGACAAAGCTCACATTCTGAGTCTCCCAGAAATCGAACGCGAACAGATCCTCGCAGACCGCGCCGCCGAGAAGACTCGCAGGAATCAGGACTTGCAACTCAAGCGCGCCCTAGCTGCAACGCGCGAGAAGGCCAAGAGCCACAAGCGCAAAGCAGACAACGATCTTGATGACGGAAAGAGAAAGAGCAGCAAGGCGAAGACGGAGAAGAGGTCTGCGCTGGACGACTACAAGCGCGCGAGAGAGCAGCGGGAGGCTGGCAAGACTCGAGTCGATACTCGTCGCGATCGCAGGGACGATCGCTCGGACTCGTATGCCTCTGACCGTGATGCTGATGGCGAGAGCGACGTTGAATGGGCGGAGCCTTCTGATTTGCGTCGCGACGAACCACCGGCGGACATTCGCGATTTCAACCGCGCTCACGTGGGCAGGAGCAACTTTGCTAAAGTCTGCTTCTACCCTAACTTCGAGAACGCCGTCAAAGGCTGCTTTGCTCGCATCAGTATCGGGCCGGATAGGTCCACTGGGCAGAACGTGTACCGCATGGCGCAAATCACAGGTATGTGGCAACGGGTGTCGTTCATCAAAACATGCATGCTAACCGCTTCCACAGGCTTTACGGAAGGCAAGCCATACAAACTCACGTCAGCCAACGGTAGACAATTCACCACAGACCAGTACGCTGTTGTCGCGCACGGAAGTTCGGAGAGGCCCTGGCCGTTCCTTGCCTGCTCCGACAGCAAGTTCACAGACGCCGAATTTGATCGCTTCGTCTCCACGCTGGAGAAAGATCACATGCGCGCGCCATCTCGCAAGTTCATCAACGGCAAACTCGACGACATCCACGCCTTGCTCAATCACACCTGGACGGAAGCAGACATCCAGTCCAAGATCAGCAAGCAAAACGCCATGGAGAAGAAGTACGACCCAGCCAACGCGGTGAACCTGCAGCGCGAGAAGATCAATAAGCGCAGAGGTATCGCTCAGGAGAACGACGATGCAGAGGAAGTGGCCAAATGCGACGCGGAGCTGGCTGCGCTCGAGAACCAGCAAGTTAACGGCGGCGGTTTGAAGGCCCAGGCGCGAGAATCACCCATCAAGCCCAAGCAGAAGGAGAGAGAGCAGGAGCGCCTGGCGAAGCTTAACATCGAGACCCGCCGCACTAACGCAGAGGAAGTCCGCAAGGCTCTCGTTGAAGAGCGCAGGAAGATCCAGAAGGCGCGCGAGAAGGCCATCGCCGAGGCCAAGGCCAAGGCCGCTGAAGCTAAGCAGGCAGAGGAAGCAGCTACCAAGTCAGATCTGTTCGGTGACACTCCTGACGTGTCGAGACTGGGAACGCCTGCGAACGGCACGCCGAAGCCAAGCCGTACTGCTACGCCCGCGAACGGCGGCGTGGGCAAGAAGCCCGCTGGCCCTTTGGGCGCTGTCAGGGGCAGGTCGAAGATGGACGACGATGTCATTGGGAGCATGGATTTGGGCATCGACATCGAGATCTAAGCTTGAGGAAGCCTTCACAGGCGAAGTTGGCATAGGCGATAAGATTGCAGTGTTTGATGATGGACGTACGAAACTTAGCAAGCAGCGATCGAGCTGCTTGTATCTTGACAAGGCATTGGCATCTGCATTTTGGCTGTACTATTAGCCAGGTTTTTGGTCGAATGAGCATTGGAAGGCACCAATGCATTCCAATGCATACATTCTCGTCCCCCGTGACCAGGTCTTCTACACAGCCGCTCCCATGTCACACACCGCCGCTTGATACTGAAAACAGAAAAGAGGCCCACGAATTTGAGTGGCCTGAATGTGGAAGCACTCGCCACAACTTTGACAAGATTAGACATACACGTAATCATACACAACTTCTAAAACCTTCCTGTCTGTCTCCGCCGCTCATCTCGATAAGTCTCACCGCCGCCCGGCGTACTCATGCGCTTCAGCGGGCTCCCAGCGCGCCTAGCATCCTCGGTCCTCAAATGGCTTCCGCTAGTGGCCTTCCTGAGCGGGCTGTTCACGTTGCCGTAGACACCAAGATTCCCACTGTCACCGGTGCGCTCACGCGGCCGCTCGTGTCGCGGCTTGAGCGGCGACGAGTAATCCGAAGATGTCGTCGTGGCAGATTGCATAGCAGAAGAAGCCTGCGTATAGCTGCTGGTGTAGGTCTTGGGCGTGGCCAGAGCGGGCGTCGTGGCGCTGCGCGGCAGGAGGCCAGGGCCGGAGCTTGATTCGCGGCGCGGCTCGGGCTTCCTATGCGCGAGGTCGTCTGGATCGTACTGCGCGGCGTAGTTGGGATTAGGATTGGTTCGGAAGCCCCTGTTGACAATGGTAGTCGGCGTATAAAGGTCGACTTCGCGGGTTTTGGCGCCACGGGGCGACAGCGAGCTTTCGCGAGACTGTGTGCCGACGTCGCGGACGGGACGCGTGAGGAATGGGTGCACAAACTTGGTGTCGTACTCGTTCATGACTTCGCCGTGGATGAGGGCGGAGTCTTTGGCTTGCTGGGTGAAGGATGTTTTCATGAGGCCGAGCTGGAAGGAGAGGACGGTGCCGAAAAGCATGGCGAGCGCGACTGTGACGGACGGTCTAGGATCCAGCGGCGCCGTGGGAAGCAAGGCATAGTAAAGCAAAACATGACCTGGCGAGAACATGGTGAAGGTCGTCAAGTGGAACGGCTTCGGGTCCCAGACGGAAACCTCCCACACCTCCCTCTCTGGGTCTGGGTATGCTCGTGATGAAGCGGTTGCGGCGGAAATGGCACTCTTGACATATCCCAGGGGCGAAGAGGATGCAGGGGAGCTATCAACCCGTACGCGCTGTGCTGAGGGTGTGTTCGGGGGAAGATCGACGGGCTGTTCGAACAACCGATAGTGCCGTTTGCGAAAGAAAGCATAGAAGGCGTTGAGGAAGCAAAGCAGAGTCAAGGTGCGGACTAGGAACGTCGCCTATGTACTTACCGTCAGTCTGACAACCTGAAGAACATCTCCAATGATATACTCACAGTCCACGCGAACCATCCACTGCTCTTTTTGCCCTCTATTTCGCCGAAGACATCGTCGCTGCCTCTAGAGTCGCCAGGCTTGCTCGCGCCTCTAGTGATGATGAACAAGAAGTTCAAGGCTATTCCGATCGGTGTAGCCCAGTTATTCAACAGATCCTCATGTGCATCATCGTTCAGCTCTTCAGATATCCAAAGCAAGAAGTCCCACGGATCGAGATATACTTGGATGCGCTCCAAAAGCGGTCGGCGGCGCACGAGCGGCGGCATTCTTTCAGTGGTGACAGCAATGTCCCATCGCTGAAAAGAGTTGTGTCGCGAGTCTCACAACGCGGCGCAAAGGCAGGCGGCGCCGTGTTCACCGTGGTGTCGTCACTAGAGATTGTTGTTTACCACATGGCATAGCAACTTTCTACCGAGACCGAGGAATTGCCGAGCAAAGGATATCGATACATAAGTGTTCGGTAGGAGATTGAGGGTGAGGAGATTTCGGCATGGTATGACACCCATGATCTCGTGAGACGAGGCTTCATTCAACAGATCTCTAGGGGAACATACTTCAGCGCGAGATCGCAAAAGTATACCTAATGCTAGATACACGCATGCAACAGGGGAGGGAAGCTGGGGGGCTGACCGCCTCAGGCATTCCACCGCCGCATGAGGGTGAGGGTCTACGACAGCTTGCTTGTAATTCGGGGAGACAGTACGGTATAGCCTGCCTGGCGATCACTGTACCTTCCCTTGCCTTTTACACAATCCAACTTTCTTCAATCACACGCGCTTCTCTTGCGTGCTGACTTTTGCGGTCTCCGTTGCCTATTGTATCCACATAAGCCCTCTGCGTGCCCGCTCGGCGAGGGTCGTCCATCATGAGACTCGACGTCAAGGTAGGATCAACCTCTGGAAGACAGTCGTAAGGGTCGCCGCTAATACGATGCTTTCTTTACAGAGGCAACTCTTTGCCCGCAGCGAAAGGGTCAAGGGCATTGACTTCCACCCTACCGAACCATGGGTAAGCGACCACTCGCTCCAAACACCCAAGCGCATACTGACAACCCGCGAGATCCTCACCACTCTGTACAGCGGCCACGTCTACATCTGGTCTTACGAGACGCAGTCAATCATCAAGACCTTTGAGCTTACCGACGTCCCCGTACGAGCCGGCCGTTTTGTTGCGCGCAAGAACTGGATCGTCTGTGGTAGCGATGACTTTCAACTCAGAGTCTACAATTACAACACGAGCGAGAAGATCACATCATTCGAGGCGCATCCCGATTACATCCGCGCGATCGTGGTACACCCGAGCCAGCCCTTCGTTCTGACGGCCAGTGATGACATGACAATCAAGCTGTGGGATTGGGAGAGGGGTTGGAAGTGTGTGCAGGTCTTCGAGGGACACAGCCACTATGTCATGGGCCTTGCGATCAACCCGAAGGACACAAACACATTCGCCTCCGCATGTTTGGACAGGACGGTCAAGATCTGGAACCTGGGCTCAGGAACACCAAACTTTACCCTCGAGGCGCATGAGACCAAGGGTGTGAACTACGTGGACTACTACCCGCAATCGGACAAGCCGTACATTCTTACGACCTCGGACGACCGCACCGTCAAGATCTGGGATTACACAAATAAGTCGTTGATTGCGACGCTCGAGGGCCACACAAGCAATGTGTCCTTTGCCTGCTACCACCCTGAGCTGCCTGTGATTATTTCCGGTTCTGAGGACGGTACAATCAAGATCTGGCACGCGAACACCTACCGTCTCGAGCAGACTCTGAGCTATGGTCTGGAGCGCGCTTGGTGTGTTTCGTATCAGAGGGGCAGGCAGGGCATCGCAATGGGTTTCGACGACGGTGCGGTGGTCGTGAAGATGGGTCGCGAGGAGCCCGCTGTCAGCATGGACGGCTCAGGAAAGATTATCTGGGCACGACACTCCGAGATGCTCCAGACCGTGATTAAAGGCGGCGATAAGAGTCTGAAGGACGGCGAGGCGATCACACTCCCCTCCAAGGATATGGGATCGACCGAGCTTTACCCTCAAACCCTCCTCCACAGTCCCAATGGTCGCTTCGTCGCTGTGTGCGGCGATGGCGAGTACATCATCTACACTGCGCTTGCTCTTCGTAACCAGGCTTTCGGCGCCGCGCTCGACTTCGCCTGGGCATCGAAAGAGAACGACAAAGACTTTGCTATCAGGGAATCACAGTACAGCGTAAAGATCTTCAGAAACTTCAAACCCAAGGGCGGCGATGGCACCGTCAACATTGGCTTCACAGCCGAGGGTCTCTCGGGTGGAAACCTGCTTGGTGTGAAAGGTCAGGGCGGCATTGGGTTCTTCGACTGGGAGAGCGGTCAGCTTGTCCGTAGGATAGAGGTCGAGCCCAAGAGCGTGTTCTGGTCAGAGTCCGGCGAGCTAGTGTGTTTGGCGTGCGAGGACACATTCTACGTTCTGCGCTACTCGAGAGAGCAGTACGTGGCTGCCCTGCAGGCCGGCACTCTGGATGAGGACGGAGCTGAGGAGGCTTTCGAGGTGGTGTGCGAGATCAACGAGAGGTATGTTCATTCACACCTACGACAACATCAAGACTGCAATGCTAACAGCTCCCCAGCGTCCGAACAGGTCAGTGGGTCGGCGACTGCTTCGTCTACACCAACACCCCCAACCGCCTCAACTATCTCGTTGGCGACCAAGTCTACACCATCTCGCACTTCGACCAGCCCATGTACGTCCTTGGCTACCTGCCCCGAGACGGCCGTATCTACGTCTGCGACAAAGACGTTGCCGTCACCTCCTTCGCCCTCTCCCTCGGCGTCATCGAATATCAAACACTCGTCCTCCGCGGCGAGCTCGACACCGCCAACGAAATGCTCCCCGACATCCCCGAGGAGCAGAAGAACAAGATCGCCCGCTTCCTCGAAGGCCAAGGCTACAAAGAGCAGGCCCTCGAGATCGCCACCGACTCCGAGCACCGCTTCGACCTCGCTCTGGGCCTCGGCCAGCTGCAGACGGCGCTCCAGCTCGCCCGCGAAGCCGACGTCGAGCACAAGTGGAAGACGGTCGGCGACGCCGCGCTCTCCGCCTGGGACCTCGCGCTCGCGCAGGAGTGCTTCGCGCACGCCCGCGACCTCTCCTCGCTGCTGCTGCTGTACACCTCGTCGGCTGACGCCGCGGGCCTGCGCGACCTCGCCGCCAAGGCCAAGGCGGCGGGCCTGCACAACATCGCTTTCACGGCGCTGTGGGAGGTGCGCGACGTCGACGCGTGCATCGACCTGCTGCTCGAGACGCAGCGCACGGCGGAAGCGGTTCTGTTCGCGCAGACGTACAAGCCCTCGCGCTGTGGAGCCATTGCTGCGCAGTGGAAGAAGGAGCTCGAGTCCGCGGGTAAGGGCAAGGTCGCGCGCCTGCTTGGCGTGCCGGGCGAGGACGAGGAGATGTTCCCCGAGTGGGACGAGGCGCTGCGCATCGAGAAGGAGGGTCACCCTAACCTGATTGATGTCGAAGAGGATGAGGAGGCCGCCGAGGCTGAGGCTGAGGCTGAGGAGGAGGAGACTGCGGAGGAAGCTGCTCCCCCTGCGGCTGCTGCGGTTGAGAGCGAGGCGTAGGTCGAGACGGGGCATTTCATGAGATGAAAAGTAACGGCGCGCCGGCGTTTCTCGGCGCCTTTCTTCTGCTTGCGAATTGTGGACGTCGCACGCACGCGCCCGGGCTAGATGGAAGTCGGGATCGGATAGAGAGGCTGGTCTGCCTGCCTTACGTAGTGGGACTTGCGCGGGTCACGAGAACTTGTTTGCATGGCAATGAATGCGGCTTTTTTGCATTTTTGATACGGTTTTCTGCAACTGCGGAGTGCTTTTCCACCCTCGGAGCGTTTTGCCCATCGTTCCTCGGTGCAGCCCGAGTCGTCAGTCTGATTCTTTCAAGAAAGAAAGCTCACTTCTCGTTTTTTTCAATCTCTCGAGATCGGAGTCGGTACAGTGGAAATTCAAAAGAGCACTATCGCGTGCAATGAGGAATCGAAACACGCAGGGCTGACCAAAAACGTAAAGGAAAAAAAAGGAAAAAAGGACATCACAGGCGGCGGGGGGGCGGGGGGGGGGGGGGGGGGGGGGGGGGGGGGGGGGGGGGGGGGGGGGGGGGGGGG
>JAKLND010000286.1:0-11154 GCA_022813125.1 Septoriella neoarundinis
CCTACCTTTTCCCGTGACACCTGAACGGTTAGATAACCTTACTTTTCCCGTGACACCTGAACGGTTAGATAACCTTACTTTTCCCGTGACACCTGAACGGTTAGATAACCTTACCTTTCCCCGTAATGCCCGAACGGACAAACCTCTCACCTGTCTATCCCGAACTTCTACTATCCCTAACCCTGTCGCGTTCCTTCTCAAAGAACGACCTCGACTTCATTCTACTTGTGGATATACTGCAAAGTTCGACTCTTTTGAATGCCTACCATCACCACGCCCATTTGTAGAAATACATGAACATTCCGTTGAACTCGACTTCCTTCCTCCTGTGCTTCCGACCCATCTCTACCATGAAGCCGTCTTGTTTCGCCACTGCGTCCCTTTCTTCCCCCAGCCAATCTCGCGATCCAAATGCCATCAGCGCCGCTGCCCCCTCGCTCAACCATAGTCCGTATCGGCACTGCACCCCCTGCCGTTTCTTGAAGACCGTCCACCCGTAAGCGTTCGTCGATCTCGCCCACAGCTCGCAGACGGCCTGCGGCCGCCGGCAGTAGTCGCAGCCGGAAAACGACTGGAACTTGACGCTTTCGAGTCTCAGCAGAGTCTCCTCCATCGCCGCCTTGTCCGCAGAGTCCGATGCACACGCCTTCCAATGCGTGTGATCTTTGCTCGACCGCCCTCGAGCCTTGCAGATCACACACACATCTCGCCACCCATCCACTAGTCGCCTGATTTGCTCGACGTCCAGCAGCGGTCCGATCTCTCTTGCTTGTCGGCGTAGCGGCGGCGTCGCTGCCACCACCTCCTCTATCTCGTCGCGCGGGACGACCGTGCGGTTCGTTGTCTCTGCGCTCGTCGTCGTGATCATGATGTCTGCGGCTATTTCCCCCCCACGCCCTCCCACCCTGCCCTCTCCGTGTCCCGGCTGATCGATTTCGGCCTCTTCGTTCGACTCTCGCTGCTGTGCACAGTAGATCAAAAAGTCCGACATCACCACCATCGAGTTGCTCACCAGCTCTCCCCACAGTCTCAGCCGGTGAGTCTGTCCCAGCCAGAGCGCGTACTCGGTCCAGTCGCCTCTCTGCCCTTCGTAGCCGGCTTTGCGGATGATGTTGCGCCCCACGCCACACGCGAGCGCCAGTCGAGCGAGCGGGACGGCGACGTGCGGCCACTGACAGATGCCTCCCTCTTCGCCAGTGTTGCAAAAGCATTGACTGACCCCGCAGCGGTGACATGTGTGACCGGCGTTGAGATAGCGGATCGTTTCGCGGAAGCTGTCGCACGCCACCTCGCCGACGTCCAGCTGCCCTCCGTCGTCGACGGGCACCGCTTCTCGCCATCGACAACTCCGACCGTCGTGCTGCCAGTCCCTCTTCGGACCCCTTGCCCCGGCCACCCAGCACACCACACAGCCGCCCGAGATCTGATCGAGTGCGTCTGTCACGACGCCTCTCTCGCGGGCTGTACGGCTCTCGCTCCGCTGTCCGTCGGTTACACCGCTGCAACAACGGTCACACCTCGCCATCTCGCCCGCCTCGCAATCGACGGGCTCGCCACGGTCGAAGTGCTTCGCCAGAACGAGCCTGCGGCAAGCCGTCGTTGTCACGAACTCGGCCATCGCACGCTCGTCGTGGCTCGAGATCATGCGCCGCCGCTTGCGGGTCGCGTCTTCCCTTTCCTCCCACCCTCGCTCGAGAAGCACGAGTGAGTCGACCTGCTCTCCGCCTCGACCGGCGCGGCCGGACTCTTGCGAGAAGTCGATCAAGCCGTACGGCAAGCCCACGTGCACGACGAGCATCACCCCGGGATAGCTCACCCCGGTCCCCAGTGCCGTCGTCGCCACGATCATGCCGCCTTCGGTGAGCCATTTCTTCAACGCCTCCGGGTTGTTCGGGTTGCCTGCGTAGAAGAAGCCACAGTTGAGTTGCCCGGCGAGCTCCTCGCAGTCCGCCTTCGATCGGCAGTAAGCGACCATGCGTTCGCGGCGCTTGAGCTGAGCCGTCAAATTCTTGCACCGCCTGATCGCTTCCTCCATCAGCTTTCCGTCTGCGATCGAGTCGTTGACCGTGTACTTCGTCGTCTTCCGCGCCGTGCTCGCTCGGATCCACGACGTCGACACCGTCGAGCTCATCGTCGACTCCAAGTCGCTCTCCATGTACAGCGGCATCGTCGCCGTGAGCATGACGAGCGGCACCCCGATGCCTCGCAACTCGGACAGCTCGGCAACCTTCGGCCGCCAGCTGTGCGCTGTGACCGCGAGATGACACTCGTCGACGAAGATCTTGCGGAGCAAGCCCTTTGAACGCATCCTGCCGACGTAGTCGAAGAAGCTGCGGGACAAGCGATCGGCGCTGATGAACACGATCGTAGCCGGGTCCTCGACCCCGTAAGTCCACTCCAAGCAATCGATGCGCAGCGCTCGCGCGTTGCGGACGGTGTCGTCCATCAGCCTCCTGTACGGGATCACGACCACAATCACGCCCGGGTCGTCGAGACAAGCGGGCGCGGTGAAGAGCAGTGACTTGCCACCGCCCGTCGGCAGCACGACTACGAGCGTCGTGTCGACGTCGTCCATGATCCGATTCAGTGCCACTTCCTGCTCCACTGATCGATATGTCAGAGCGGCATTCTTCGCTTTGCCCAGTGCTTTTCTCACCGCCCGCGATCGTTCCTCTTCACTCGGTCGAGCGAACCTCGAGACTGCTGCCGGCGTGTGCGTCGGCGAGCGCGGAGACGGCGGTCCGTCTGCACGGTCGTTTCGGTCGGTGTTCCTTTGCAGCAGCGGCGATCCGCAGAAACTGTCGCTGCCCCAGCTCCTCGAAGTCGATGCTGTCGATGCCGTGCTCGGTGTCGCCGGGATCCGGGGGGTTTGGGGGGTCGCCGGAAGCAACGCTGCTGCGGGAAGAGAGCGCACCGATGTGATCGAACAATCGCTAGAGCTCGACATTCTCGCAAGCGATCTTCTCGTCGGTGTCCCACTGGCGTCTTCATTCGACCTCGACTTCGTCAGATCCGACAGCGACGTCCTCGATCGCTTCGCCGCCGGCCTTTGCTCTTCCCCAGCACTTGCCTGTCGGCTCTCCAGCCCCAAGAAACGGTGCCACGATTCGCTCAACGGCCTGAACGTCTGTATGTTCCTCTCGCTGAGATGTTTGACGATGTCGCTCGGCACGGCGTACCTGTTCACGCCAATGGCGGATCCTCGCCCGGCAGAAATCTCCAACGGATCATCGGACTCTACTTCGGGTTCGTCCACCTCTTCGTTCTCTGCTTGGTAGCCGCGTGCGAACTCCGCCCCGACGAAGCGCCTTCCCATGCCAACGGCGGCGTGGCGGTAGTCCATAGTGCCCAATGCCACCCCCAAGTCCTCCCCGGACCTCTGCTTCATCACTTTCGTCAGCTTTGTCGTGTCCCACGGTCCGTTCGCGTCAGCCCACAAGTATTCGCTTCGCCCGCAGCCGTGCCCGATCGCGACCGATAAGCGCTCCATGAGCGGCTGCACGTAAGTCAAGTAGACCGTCACCAGTTGCCCGACCCGCCACGGCATGAACCGGGGCACCGCTTTCGGCACGTCCCATTGCGACTGCGTTTTGTGATACCGGGTCACGCTCATCACCAGCCCGTCTAGCACGAAAATGTTGCGGTCTTGCGAGAAGCCGTTCTTGTAACGCAGCGACAGAATCTCCGGACCACGTGCCGGCTGGCCGCCGGTGACGTGCATGCAGAAAAGCAGCAACTCCCTGAACTTGTCGACCTCACGGAGATACTCCTTCACCCGGCGGGTGTGCCAAGAGCCATCTTCCTGTCTCATCTTGCTTCCTCTCCGCGACGCTAACATCCAATTGACGGTCTTGTCCTCCCAGCTCGACATGAGTCGATTCTGCCGGTTCGTGACGAAGTACGAACCGCGTTTCCGGAAGCTCATGTCGTCTTCCAGCGCGTTGATGTCCATCTCGAACCGGTTGGCGTCTTCCGTCCAGAGCAGTCGATTCCACAGAAGATTCTCGGCGTCCGCGATCGCTCTGTCGACCATGCTCCTGACCTTGTTCATGGCGATGCGCATGCCGTGCAGCTTCATCACCCTGTCCTCCCTCTCCCAGAAGATCGCGCCGGCGTTGCCGTGGTTCATCGCGAGATACTTTCCGTACGCCAGAAGACTGATCATCGTACTCATCACGCTCATCGATCCGTCGGTCAAGTACTGCCTGCGCTGCTCCAGAAAAGCCTCGTACTCGTCCGGGACCTGTGTCGCTCGACTGTCGGCGGGTAAGATTGTTTCCAACGCCAGCACGCGGAAACAGTAGACCAGACCGGCCACACGGTACGAGTATTCGTTGCCCGTCCGCAATCGATCGTTCTCCTCGTCGATCCCCAACACCGCCAGAAAGTGAACGGTCGGACAGTCGAACGGCTCGTGATAGACCTTGCTGAAGATGAACGTTTCGACGAACGCGAGCAGCGTCTTCAGCTGTGCTTCCTCCCCGTCCTCGCGCTCCATCGATCCGAGTACCGCCCTGCCCTTCTCCTTCTGCCCGTCTGTCCATTTGAACAGTCGTCGGGCGTCCGCCATCGCATCGGGCGGCACCCCGAACGAAACTCCAGACTGCGCTCCGGCCAGCCCTTCGACCAGCCCTTCCTCGGTCGTGTCCATCGCCTCCACGCCGACCCATTCGTCTTCCCCATCCAAGCCACTCGGCTGCAGACCATCGATGCTCTGCAACACGCGTAGCGAGTAACAAACCAGCCGTTTCACGTACGCGGCGTATCTCTCCTGGCTGTCTTTGTTCTGCAAACGAGCCATCGGTCGCGGGTCAGTCTCCGAAATCTTCACGCTCCTCAGCCACCGGCGGAGCTCCTGCGGCAGCGTCGATAGCCCTCCAACGCAGTTCTCGATGAGCGTCTCGACCAGATTGCCGATCCGCTTCAGATCGGGCTCGTCCTTCGACGGCAAGCGTGCCGCGTGCGCGAGATGTCGCTTGTTGCTGCCCTGCAAGTGTTCGATCCATCCCGTCTTCTTCCACCAGCCCGTCTGATCCGTCTCCGCGGGGGCGTCGACGACCTCCAGCTCTCGTCGGTACTGCTCGTCCATCGTGCGGAAGCCCTGGAGTATGGTCTGTCTGTCGGCCTGGGCCACCGTTGTCGTTTCTCCGTCCCTCCGTTCGTTTTCTTCGTCGTCCATGTCACCGCTGCCGGAGCTTTTGACGACGAACCATCGCGGGGAGTTCGATGTCGGACAGAACGACTGCACGGCCACCGAGCTCCAGTGCTCGCGGTCTCCAACTTCCGACTTCCATCCGTGTTCGTTGCAGTGTCGCGCCAACCTCTCCTTGCTGGTGCTTATGAAGTCACAAGCCTGACCGGCCCATCCGGAGCAGCGCAGAGCCAGCTTTGGGGCTTGCAAGCCATCGATCGGATCGATCGCGAACTCTGGCAGCGCCACGTCCTCGGGGTTGACGACATTGAGCTGGCCGAAACGCTCGATGATGGCATCGCGCACGTTCTTGGGGTATGCGTGCTGCTCGAGCAAGTGACGCTTCAGATTGCGCAACCCAAATCCATGCTCCTTGCATATGAGCATCTCGAAATCGGACAGATACTCGAAATGCCCGACTGCCTCTTCAATGGATCCTGCTGTGGCGGTTGACATTTCGAATGTATGATATGATGCTTGACTGGAAGCTTTGTTTCGCCGCTAGACACCGCATCCCATGAGTCTTCTTATACGCCAATTCAAAGACGCGCTTCATGTATGTCAATAAAAGCCTTTCGGGCGGCCGCGACGCGCTGGTCGTACCGTATGCCATTCGCATTGCGCGATATATCACGATCTGATCACGACGCTCCACGTCTTCCTCACCGCTCGATCGCGTTGTTCTGCCATTTTATGCTCATTGTTCGTGTCGATTGGCGCCCGACTCCTCGCGGCTGGCCGATGTAGCTTCCGTTATGCATCATCCGAAACATTTATGCGTTCGCCAAGCGTGTCTCACCGTAGTCTTGGCGCTGGCTTGCACCGCAGACCACGCCCATCCCGACCGCCGCAGATGCACGCTGCACGACGCGTCGTACACCGTATCCTACATAGAGCGCAATGCTCTCACTCCCATGCCCACCCGAGCCTTCTGTCGCAAACTTTCGTTCCTATCCCCTTCCGCCTGCACCTTTATTCCCTGTCCCGGGCATGGACCGGAACGTGGTTGAATACCAGCCACCCTCGGCGCAACAGAACCCATCTCAAGTCGCCAACGCATCGCAAACTGCTGCAAGCGATGTCCTCGCTCGTCTGCAATCTCTGCCGATCAGAGATGTCGAAGCAAACCTTTCCAAGCAATTCCGGAAGAGTGACCCGGACTGCTCGTTACTGTCGTATCTCCGTTCCCCGGGAGATGGCATCACACAAGCTCAAGCTGCCGCCCATGTCCTGGAAGAGCTCGCCGACGGGATCGAAGACGTTTCCACAATCACGTCGCTCGTGGTCCGTTACGTGCAAGCTCACCGCCTGTGGTCAGATCATCCCAACCCCGCCATCAACTCGCTCGAGACTCTCCTTGGCACGGTCGACGGCATCCAGTACATGCAAGCCGGCACTGTGATCGGGACGTCTTCCCAGCTGATGCGTGCCCGTGCCATTCGTCTGATCGAGAAGCATTGGGGCACTGACTGGTTTGACAAGATACCCACCGACATGAAAGACCCGAATTGGTCTACCGCGGCGGACTGCTCACATCAATTGCTCCGTCTTATCGCCGCGAGTGCCAAGCGGGGTATCGACCTTGCCATGGCTCGATCCGCTTGGGCGCAGTCGATACGTCAACGCAGATATGAGCGGGCGCGAAAAGAACTTCGGATGCGGTGCCCGCGTTCGCCCTTTATCATTACAGACGACGTCCGCTCGCTCAACCAGATCGACCAACCCCACCTGCAGGGGCGTCGCACTGGTGAGATCATCTACCCGGGCGAGCCTGCTGAAGATCAATTGAGAGTTGAGCTGGTGACGCCGGGGTCGAAGCGGAGCCCAACTGATGCACGAGATACCTCGACGTATGGGCCCGAACAATGCAAGAGACAAAAGCGGCGGCAGCATGACCCTCACCTTTCTGACTCCGCACGTGGGGTCGATGATCGTGACGGTGGTTGGCGAGTGTCGGACGACGGCAAGTGGAAACGCAGAAGAGACGGCAACCAGATCATACGTGTGCCGCTCACGGGCATCGACGGATCACAGTCGCAAACTGTACACTCCACGTCTGAGTCAAGAGATACCTCGCCGCGTGCGGCGGATGGCATTGTACCGAGCCGCTTCAGATCAACTGACCAAGCCATGTGTCACGGCCCAAGCATCGCCGCAAAACTGCATCGTTTCGTTGAAACATTGGGCGCGCGCACCGAAGATGGCTCTGCTGCTGCCAGATTGGCCAACAACTGCTGTATTCAATGCCGTGCAAAATTCGCAATGCTAGACGACATAATTGCGAATGCCACGCGGGTCGCTGGTGCGTTCGAAAACTTGACCGATCATCAGATCACTGATGCTGGTTCTGGGGAATCACAACATGCCGACTCAGTTCCACCCACACCTCGATTACCACGTACTTATCGCTGGTGGCTACCGATCGACGGCGAGTCTGACGAAGACTGATGCCGGGCGTACATAATCGGATCGATGGATAGATGCTTTCAGCCGTCGAATTACACCAGAGCGGGTCGCATCTGCGGCGTAGACAGACTTTTCGCGTTTTTCTGCTATACACTATACCTTACTGGGTGCTCATAATATCTATATAAACCTGTACCAAGTCTGGGACTTTGCCCGCTCTTGACGTGGTCACACAAGCACTTCGATGGGATACACGATGCCCGGTGCGAAACAAGAACTCCGGCGGACCTGGGCTTTCTCACAATCGGGATGGCAATCAGACGATACGTGTGCCGGTGGCAGACTCCTCCGATTTGTCCAACGCTCTTCGAGCCTGCGTCTTGCGGGACCGAGACGATTCGAAGCGGCGTCGCAACCCCTGACTGTGGAGTGTGTTGACTTGTTGACGATGTTCCGATTAACGTTACAGCGACGAATTCCAAGCCAACGCGCCCACGGAGACGCCCGCCCGTACCAGACCGCCGGGTCACGCTCACGGGGAACGGATGCGCGACGAAAAGAGTCGCGTTCCCCCTCCAATTCCACGTGACCGGGAAGTGTTGACCGACACAGACTACTCGAACTCAACGACCGTCTCGCTGCGGCGGCTGTGACTGTTCTGCTCGCAACCCTCGATCCCTTCTTTGTGCCCCGCCCCACCACAAGCTTGCTGGCCATCCCGTGCGCCGCCTTCCAAGCTGACCCTCGTCTTCTTCACCCTCTCCCGTTCAGCCTTTTGCCGCCCGTACAAGAGATCCTCCGCACCTCTCGCACGTCCGCTTCACCTTTCGCCTTCGCCCCGCACCAGACTCGCTGGTGATTGGGTTTCCGCTTCGCAAGCGCCATGCCGCTCCCTGTGACTGTCTGCAATCCTTGCGTCGCGCTGCAGACCTGATGACCCGAGCTGCAGCAGCCTGGTTTGCCTCCAATGCCATGCGTTTGTTTCTCAGACCGGGGCGGCACGCCCTTGATCTGTGGACTGCCTGGGTAGCGGCCGCAGTCCACGGGCTCGTTTGGCGGTTCGGCCTTCTGATTCGCGTTTTGTCTGGTACTTGTGCCTCTCGCCTGTATACTTGTCAGCCACCCACATCTCTGAAATCCCTTTTCTATTTCTCTACCAAGTCCATACACTCCCTGCCAGCGTCTGTGCCGCGTCCCCTGCCACTTGCGACCGAAACATTCAGTCTGCTCGAGCTGCAAGACTGCCCTGTCGCCTTCCGGACCGAGACGCCTTCACCCGACCGAAGCGGAGATCGCGAGTGAGAAGACGGTTGTGCTTGCAAGTACTCCCAGACATGGGCCTGTTGTGGAAGCGAAGACGGTGCCCTCGCCCTGCGGACGTCCAAATCCCTGATCTGTCATGCTTGCGAGCGCTGACGATCCCGCCCGTTCCGAGCTCGCCCGACAGATCCTCTTTCGCTCATACACGCGGTGCTTCAATAGCCAGCTCGCCGGCGACACTGCCGATGCCAGCGCATTCGGCGCCATCGACAGTGAGATACGACCCCACGATGCACGCGGGAGCAACTGCAAGCCCGGCCGGGACACCTTCACGCTGGCGTCTTCTTGGGCTGTTCTCAACTTTGGCATGCTCTTTCGCTGAATCATTGCGCCGCCGCCTCCTGCGTCTCCTGGGCTGTGCCTTTACCTTTGCCCCCGGCGAAGATTGTCGAAGCAAGAGCTGACGTCGTGATTGACTCGCCTCGCTGCCGCTTTGGCTCCCTCTCCAATCTGTTCATCCTGGTCAGCTCCACATGCCCACTGGCCGTTTCACGGGGGTGATTGGCTTGGGCTTGTCAGCCGGCCGATACCGCGGCAGCGGCTCCGGTCCCAAACGCGCCCACCTTTACCTCCTTAGCGCTGTCGAACTGCCGAGTGCCGGAACGTCACGCCCTGCGCGACGTGCCACACGCGCGTTATCGTTTGCGACCCCGGAATGCCCTTTCCGACATGGCGTTCGACCGGATGTATTAATCCAGACAAAACGAAACGGGGAGTCCCTACCGGACTATCGGCAGACGGCAAGAGCAGTATGTCGCTAATCTGCTATCGTGCCAGTAGATAACGTGGGGAATGTTTGTTGTGTTTTGCTGATTTCGAAACCTCGTTGGTAATGCAAGCAGTGGTGGCTAGTGAATTTCGAATATCAATCACTTGTTTGGTGACATCCTTATACATTCGTACATGTTGGGATGCAAGAGTCGCGGTGGAACCAGGAGTTTCTTAAAATATATCGATGCCTCTTCTTTAGTTGGCACGTTAAAGTGTTTCGGTCGAAATTGAATTCGTATCGTATGTACTTCATTATATAAGTTACTGCTTTCAAGCCTGCAAAGATCTTCTCTCTCATTCTTTCACAATGAACCAGTGGGGGCTGTTGGTAGATGCAGAAAATGACTGCACTTTGACCTTTTTATATTGTTTGTGTTTTTCAAGCCGTGGATCGTCTCCGTGCGCAAGCGCCCAATGCTTAGTCATGCGTGTGGTCGCTTTACTGATGAAGCCACATGCACCCCGTGAGCTGAGACACAAGTAAGCATCGACCGGTGGAGACAGACACGAGAACGGTGTCGTCCCCGTGATAGGCATGGTGACGAGATCTGGGTTCGCAGGCTCAACTCCATCGAACTTCTGCGCGGCTAGCCTCTTGGCCACCCTGGAACCCATGTGCGATTGCAGGTGTTTCTTTATATTGCGAATGGCGTGGCCGTGAAATTTACAGATCAACAGCTTGTATTCTGCCAAATACTCGAATTGATCGCTCAAGTCGTCGTTGCGCATATCTAGCCTCAGATTTGGTCTAGTATGGTTCAAGTGCGTAGAACTCGGCAGTCCCAGTTGTCGGACGACGTATTCTTGCCGATCTGCAGCTTTTGGTGCCCAGTCTTCCTCTCTCGTAACACTCGGGCCGAATTGCGGGCCTGTACTGCGATGACCTTTCCTCCGGGAGTGAGGAGGCGCTGTCGCAGGCAGAGGGATCCGGCCAGTCTCGTCATGGTCGTCGTCGTGATCGTCGTCGGATATCTCTATATAACTATGTCCTCCGTGTAAAACGACATCACTTTCTGGCTGAGCCCGTGACCCTGGTGCAGGAATCTGTCTCTGACTTACAGCAGCCTTGCGGGAGCTCGCCCCACGCCGTTGTGCTCCATGTCTTTCCGCGCGTGGAAGTGTTGACTGCGTCCCTGATCCGCTCTCATTTGGTTCTTTGTGCCGGAGCGGTCCCGCCACGATGCGTCCACGTGCGGTCGGTGTCGGGTTCATCTCGGTACCATCATTGTTATCGTCACAATCCAGGAAACCATGCCACTCGGTTGAGGCCCATCTATACACTCTCAAGAGAGCCGGCTGCAAGGAGTCCGGGTACGCAGCATCAACGCCGTAGCTCATGCCACGCTGCAGGGGGCGATGGCCGCTCTGCCAAGCGAACACGACTCCGATGGGACTTTTTTTCGACTTTGTCACAGACAGAGTCAATTTTTACATCATTTGAAAGCGCAAAGTGAGCTGATCAAGCG
>JAKLND010000287.1:0-11150 GCA_022813125.1 Septoriella neoarundinis
CTTCGATTTCGCCTTCCGCCTCGACTCCTTCCTCGACCGCGTGCGGCGCCGCCGGCTGCTGGTCTACGCGACGCTGGCGGACCGCACGCCGCTGCCGGCGTGGTTGCGGTTCGACGCGGGGCGGCTGGCGTTTGCGGGGGAGGCGCCCGCGGTGCCGCCCGGGGAGGGGGCTGGCGTGCAGGTTTGGAGGGTGTTGCTGATCGCGTCGGATGTGCCGGGTTTCGCGGGCGCGAGTGCGGAGTTTGAGATTAGGGTTGGGGAGGAGGGGAGGGTGCGGTTTGAGGCGGGGGAGAGGGTGGTGGGTTTCCAGAGGGGTGGGGAGGTGGTGGTTGGGGATTTGGGGGAGGGGTTGGTGAGGGATGGGGAGAGGGTGGGTTTGGGGGTTGTGAGGGGCGCGGAGGCGGAGGGGTTGCCTGGGTGGATGGAGTTTGATAAGGGGACTTTGGGGGTCAGGGGGAAGGCGCCGGAGGATGCGGGGGCGGTCAATGTTACGGTGAAGGTGAGCGTTAAGGGTGGTGATACGGCTACGGTGACTCTGCGGTTTGTGCCGGAGCCGAGAGAGAGTTCGTCTCTGTTTGCTGGCACGATTGGGACGCTGCAGGCTACGGGCGGCGAGCATTTCGAGTACACCATCCCGAGCTCTGTGGTTCCAGAGACAGACGCGACTCTGAGGCTTGTTCTGCCTACGGACGCCAAATGGTTGCAGTTCGACTCTGGCAAACGCGAGATGAAGGGTGACGTACCCTCGCAGACGTCTGTCATGATCACGGCCACTCTCAATGCCATGGCTTCTGATGTCCCGGAACTCGAAACGCAGATCTTCTCTATTAACGTCAAGGCGGTGGCGTCTCCAAGCGGTACTGCGAGCCAGTCCGGGACTTCTACCGCTACGCCGACGGAATCGTCGAATACAGTTGCAGCTATGATCGGTGCAGATGGAGATAATCACAACAGTCTTTCTGGCGGCGCTATCGCTGGACTGGTCATTGGAGCCGTCTTGGCCGCCGCCATTCTCTTCGCATTACTGTTCATCTGCTGCCGAAGAAGGCGACGGCCAGGTGACGGCTACGCACGGCAAATCAGTCCTTCCAAGAAAAAGATTTCACGACCGATTCCACCCATCCACGCCAACTCCATCGCGGTGACGACGGAACTGCACTCAGACGTGGAGAAGGCGCCTTCGGCCGACGGAGCACGATCAGAAAGCAGCGAGAGACCACCTCAGATCGATCTCAATTTGCCCTTACATTCTGCCAGAGGCTCGAAATGGACGCACCGCTTCTCGCGCAACAGCCTGGCTTCTTCGCTGGGCAACGGAGAGGATATGATCAGGGCCGATACGAATATCCCTGAGTGGGGCCAAGATTCTGCTGCGCTTCAGACGCCGCACGATAGCTTCTCCGTGCCGGCCCAGATGGCGAGGGTGTCGAGGCAGCTGTCGGATCTTTCGCCCAGTAAGCGAGCTTTGAGAAGGCTGCGAGCAAAGAGAGCAAAACGTCAGTCGGAGAATAGCGTGGGGCTCGGCATAGGCCTAGGAGACGCGGACCGGATGCCTGGCCGAGCGGACAGTCGTCAAAAGGCGAACAGTCTGGGATTAGAAGCCACTCTAGACAGAAGCAGCTGCGCTTCCATCACCACTAGAGGCACGAGCGTGCTCTCTGCACGACCTTCGGATTTTCCACGACCTCCAACTGGATCCTCTTTCGGAGGCTCAAGATCAATAATACCAAGTATTTCGACCACTGACCTCGAGAACAAACGAAAAAGCATTCGTCTCGTGGGCCGCAGCGACAGCATTAACGACGAGCGCCCGATGCAAGAAAAGCGTCAATCCTTCATTCACAAACGCGGAAGCGCAAACATCCTGGGCAGCCCTCTCTGGGGCGCATCCTTAGGCTATCGCGGTAGCTCAGCACCAGACGCCAGCACACGCCGCCGCAAACAACCCACCTACTCCGAGTCTTCTTCCCTCCAGCCAACCCGCTCCTCCACCCGCCTCAGCCAACGCCTCCGCGCCTCCCTCGTTCCAGGCTACCCACGCGTAGTCGACCCCATCACTCACTCCGAACCCCCCACCCACCACCCCGCCCTCGCCGAAGACCCCGACAACAGCTCCGAATACTACACCACCTCCGCCAGCTCCTCCACCCCCGACCTCACGGGCGCCGCCGACCGCCAGCTCGCGGACGAAATGGCCCTCCCGCGCCACCAGCGCTCCTGGGTCCTCCCCAACGAAGCCTCGCCGACGCCTCCCCCGCCCTCCATCCGCCACCCTTCCAGCGCCCAGCACACCAACGCAAGCTCTCCCACGACCTCCGTCCTGCACCGCGGCAAGCCCTTCCGCCCCAGCGCCTCGCGCTCCATCTCGCCGCTTGCGGCTCAGGCACTCGACAACTCGCTGTCTGCGTCCGCGCGCGCGGCGAAAAAGCGTGGGAGTAGGCTTTCGGAGCCGATGGCGCTTGCGAGTAAGGATAGTTTGAGTAAGGTCAAGGGAGGTGGGAAGGGGAAGGAGAGGCCGCGGCTGGTGCAGACTAGTAGTGGAAGGCCGGTGAGTGTGGAGGATGTGAAGAGGTTGAGCAGTTTTAGGGCTGAGAGGGTTATGGAGGAGGATGAGGGGAATGTGGTTGCTGGTGCGGATGGGGAGGGAGAGGAGGGGGAGAGGGAGAGGGTTGTTACTGGGGGGAGTGGAAAGGCGTTTATTTGAGGGGTGAGCTGAGGGTCTCGATGTGATGTGATCTCGATGAAAGATCCAGTGGACGTTTTCCAGGTTCAAGTAATGTGCTACGAGACGTTCAGATAGTTCCATGATATTGTAATGTACGACAGTCTATGCCATGGCTTATCAGTCACTGAGAAGCGAAAGGTGGTTATTTCGATGCCGGATACTGCAAAGACACCGCTGCTATGACTCGCGACTGTTTTGTGACTGACACAGGCCAAGCTGTGGCTTGTCTTGTTCAGCCCTTCGTGCATATACATTTCTATACCAAGGCGTCACAACCCCAACATCGCGCTGATAACGAATCGCTAAGCCGCTCCGATGACGGGCCTGGCGACACGCGAGCCTCGGCTTAAAAGCTAAACCGAACAACATTGGGACGGGAGCTTGCAGGGCTTTGCCACACGCCCACAGCGAAGCCGCGAAAAATTCTTGATAAACAAAGACAAACGCGCGCCCTACGCTTCTGCGTCAACGCCCCCATTCGCCGGCAACTTACCGCGCCTTGGCGGAAGTTTGCGGTAGGGCGGAATGTCTGCTAGAGCCACGCGAGTCGATGTGGATGGCATTGGGGTTGAGTCATTGGGGCATGGTAGGTGCCGGGTTTCCCGCCATTGCGATGCTATTTTATAGGCCATTGTCACTTCACTCCACCCTCTCTGTCCGTCTTCCGCTGTACCTGCTCTCACGTCTCATTTGCACACTGCGATTGGAAGGCTTGTTCCACAATCGATTGTCTGTACTGCCGTCTCTTTGATTGCTATCTGTTTGCTGCTAGGCGAGAGGATATATTTACTGGATCCAAGATAAATACCCCCTCACTCCGGATCCCTCACAATGGCTCCCTCCGCCATCACCCCCGAGTCTTCGGGCACCACCACTCCCACGACCGCCCAGGCCTCCACTCTCACCCAGGCCGGCATTAAGCACCACAATGGCGATGGAGACGCCCTGGCCCCTCTGGACGCCTCCAAGATGACCATCACCCTCAACACATCCCCCCGCGACGTCCCTCCCATGAACAGCCCTGAAGTCATGGCCCAAAAGACCTGCACCGACCACATGGTCACTGCCGCCTGGAACGAGACGACCGGCTGGGCCGCGCCCGAACTCAAGCCCTACGGCCCCTTCTCCATCATGCCCTCCGCCTCCGTCCTGCACTACGCCACCGAATGCTTCGAGGGCCTCAAGCTCTACCGCGGCCACGACGACCGCCTGCGCCTCTTCCGCGTCAACAAGAACTGCGAGCGCATGCGCCGCTCCTGCGCCCGCATCGCGCTCCCCGACTTCGACGCCAAGGAGCTCGAGAAGATGATCATCGCCCTCTGCGCCCGCGACGGCCCCAAGTGGCTGCCCTCCGACCGCAAGGGCTCCTTCCTGTACATCCGCCCGACCATGATCTCGACCGACCCGGCCCTCGGCGTCCAGCGGCCCAAGGAGGCCCTGCTGTACGTCATCATCGCCCTCTTCCCCGACATGAGCAAGTCGCTCGCCACGCCCACCGCACCGCCCGCTCTCGCCGGCGACGCCGCCCCCAAGAAGGCCACGACGGGCCTCAAGCTCCTCGCCTCCACCGAGGACACCATCCGCGCCTGGCCCGGCGGCTTCGGCTACGCCAAGCTCGGCGCGAACTACGGGCCCTCGCTCGTCGCGCAGGGCGAGGCGCGCGCGCGCGGCTTCGACCAGGTGCTGTGGCTGTTCGGGCAGGACGCGAGCGTCACGGAGGCCGGCGCGTCGAACTTCTTCGTCGTCTGGCGCAACAAGGAGACGGGCAAGACGGAGCTGGTGACGGCGCCGCTGCAGGAGCGCATTATCCTGGAGGGCGTGACGCGCGCGTCGATCCTGGAGCTGGCGCGCGAGCGTCTGGCGCCGGGCAAGGCGGCCGGCGCGCTGGAGGGCGTCGAGGTCGTGGAGCGCAAGTTCACGATGGCGGATGTGCTGGCTGCGCATGAGGAGGGCAGGTTGGTGGAGGCGTTTGCGGCGGGCACGGCGTTTTTCGTTGCGCCTGTGGGGTTGATCCACTACAAGGGGCAGGACGTTGAGATCCCGATGGGTGCCGAGGGTGAGAGTGGGGACTATGCGAAGGTGCTGAAGGGGTGGTTGGGCGGTATCATGTACGGCAAGGAGGCGCATGAGTGGGGCGTTGTTGTTGATGAGGTTAAGGCTTAGATGAAGTGATGACGGGTGCGGAGCTCCATCGATAGATACCATGTTTTTGCATAGCGACGAATTTGAATGTTTTATGGTTCCACTTGCATTGGTTGGTATCCTTCCTACTCACTTGTGGTCTGATGGTGCTTGGTGTTCAATTGTCCATCCGGACATTTACGCGACGCCTAGATTTAGGATCGTCGGGGTTAGTCCGTTGTCGAAGGAATCATTATTCGATCCTTCGATTTGAATGGCATCGTATTGGACGTGCGTAACCTACAATATCTGGCCGAGAAAATCCTACACGAAATCAAAGGTGTCCCCTGCCCCACCCAACATACTCCTAACCCTATCAGTACCAACAACACGCTCAGTCCTCATGCCATCCCATCTGCTAAACAGCGCCCTAGCCGTCGCCTCCTCAGGCACAACCTTTCCCTCACCTATCGCAGTTCCCAAGTAACCACCAACGATCTCGCGGTAAAATATCTCATTGTCAGGCAAGCCGTACAACACGACGCGCTTGACGCCCCTGATCTTCAAGCGGTAGAAGTGGTGCGCACGCTGCGTGTACAGCAGGAACGAGTGCCTACCGGACATGAAGTGCGAGCGCGCGCGGCGCTGCTCCGGCACCTCGGTGTAGTCGTGGATGGCGCCGAAGGAGATGTTGGCCGTGAGGTCGGAGGTGGCGAAGAAGTTGCGCACGCGCAGGAAGTCGAAGTACGACGGGATGAAGACAAGAATGCCCTGGGCGCCGTCGGCGGGCTTGGGCAGACGCATGAGGGCCGGCAGGACGGCGGTCGTGAAGTACTTGAAGCGCGCGTCCGGGTCGGCGGCGGGCGTGGGGGCGTTGCAGCGCGAGAAGGTCTGCTTCATGCCTAGGCCTGTGACGGAGGTGATGGCGCCGTCGTAGTGCGAGGTCAGCTTGACTTTGCCGGCGATGTTGACGAGGTCGCTGTTGAACACGCGGTTCATCTCGGGCGTCATGTAGCCTGAGAATATCATGGTCTGGCGGAAGTGCCTGGCGTTGCCGTCGAGGTACCAGCTACGAACACGGTTCACGTCGCAGCCGTGGAGGTCCTTGGGCTGAAGGTTGAGATGCTTAAACACCAGCTCGACGTTCTCCCAGTTTTGCATCTGCATCGCGTCGGCTTGGTCGACGATCACCATCTCGATAGAAGACAGGAAGTCATGATCTCTCTTTCGCCTATCTTCATGCTCGATGATGCGTCGCAGGCCAAGAGGGGATGCAAGGATAATATCGCTGGTGTAGAAGGCTGAGAAGAATTTGAGCGTTTTGCGTGTGAACTTCAGCGCTGTAAGGAAGTTGTTGTCGTTGTTTCCTGAGAAGAGCTCGCGGTAATCTTCAGGCATGGTATCTGTCTCATCTATAGCCTCGGTGAAAGAGTCTTTGAAACGCTGCTTGTTCTCTTGTTGGTCAGGAGCGAACAAATCCACGATGGCGTCGGCATACCGGGCGCACATTTGGCGCGTCTCTAGGAGAATCAGCACCTTTGGTCTTGTGAAACCCTGGTCGCGAAGTTCAAGCGCTTCACCATCTTCTGTGTGAGTGATGCGAGTAGTGTTCTTCAAAATCTTATCCCTTCCCTTCAAGACATGGTTCAGCGCGTGCATACACGCTAGGCTTCTCAAGCTTCCAGCATTCGACGGTGATCGGTTTGCCACAAGCACATCAGTGTAACTCAACATATATGGTGCGACCGTTCTCTGAATATCATCGAAGTCTCCAATCTGGCTCTTCGCTGTTTCCACGAGCTTCTGTTTGAGAGTGATGTCTGTTGTGCTAGTGATGTTTGATTTCCGAGTTGCGTTTTCGGGCGCCGATTTGGGAACCGTCACTGTGAAGCTGGCTTTCTGGTAGGCCTTCTGCTTTTCGATGCGCCATTCTCCGTTCAGAGTCTCTTTCAGACGTCTTGCAAGGTCGTTGTCGTCTGGGTTCGCAAAATGAACCTCGAAAGGATCCGCCGCGTCGTCCTCGTCGTCATTTTGAAGCGTTTCTGATGATCCATCTGCATCATCTTTGTCAAACTCTGCCTCATCCTCATCCTCCTCCTCATCATCATCCTCGACCTCCTCATCCACTTCCAATCCAGGCTCTGCATCTGATCCATCACTACTGCCTTCTATGTCCTGCGGAGCTTCTGCAGCAGTCTCCTTCACTTCAACCTTGCGTCTCTTCCTGGCTCTGCCTTCCTCATCCTCAGGTCGCTTCAGCGACGCCAAAAGCGCACCGTAAGCCCTGCCAACCGGCACAACTTCTTCCTCCTCTTCGCCTTCGCTAGAGTGATCACTCTCGTCGTCCGATTCCTCTTCCATGGGCGGCGCTTCATGATCGCTGTCGTCGGACTCGACTTCTTTCACTCTCTGGCTGTCAAACTTCCGGTAGTGTCCTCCTCTTGTCCTGATACCACTTCTTGCGTCCTTCCCGCCGCGGTCAGCTCCTCCGCCTCGGCCTCCTCGACCACCTCCTCTGCCTCCTCTGAATCCACCGCGAGGGCCGCCTCTGCTACCTCCGCCACCACCGCGTCCTCCTCTGCCTCTGAAAGGTGCCATTGTGCAATTTTGTTGAGTTGATCTCACGCCTTTCAGTCGCTACAAAAAGTTCATCAGACCCCGACTTTAGAACATTTAAGGTTATCTTATCGCGTGCTGCATCTCGCCACACCTTCCGCCGTCGCAAAGCGAGAGAAATTCAACTCCCAGCGCCCGCCAAGACGTTTGAGCGAGCGACAGACAACAGCCTTGCCCCTCGCCGCCGTCGATATATCGCCCGGAGCGCTCCGATACTGGACAGACGGTCATACGGACAACACCTCGCGAAGATGGGCTCCTCCTCTTACCTCCACCTGGCTCGGCCCTTGGCTCCGGCCCAGATCTCTGCTTCTACCTCCACCACTGCGCCCTGCTCAGTCACCATCCAGCCCCAGGCCCTTTTCAGCATTCTCGACCACGCTTCAAGGAGACCCGCGGACCAGGAGCGCGTGATTGGTACTCTTCTTGGTACCCGTTCGGAGGATGGAACTGAGGTTGAGATCAAGAACTGCTACGCGGTGCCCCACACCGAGACCGCGGAGCAGGTTGAGGTCGACATGGACTACCAGAAGAGCATGCTGCAGCTGCACGCGCGCGCCGCGCCCAAGGAGGTCCTTGTCGGCTGGTACGCCACCAGCGACGAGCTGAACACTTTCTCCGCCCTGATCCAGAACTTCTACTCGCAACAGGGCGAGGGCACCTGGCCCCACCCCGCCGTTCACCTTACCGTCTCGACTATTGCTGGCCAGGACATTGCTGCGAACACCTACATCAGCGCTCCCATCGGCGTGACTCCTGAGCGCGCTGCCGACAGCTGCCTGTTCATCCCTGTTCCGAACGAGATCAAGTACGGCGATGCTGAGAAGAGCGGTCTTGAGCTCATCGCTGGCGCGCGCGACCGCGAGGACCGTGGACAGATGCTGCAGACGGATATTGAGACCCTGGAGCGCTCCATCGAGCAGGTGCTTGAGATGTTGGAGCGTGTGTCCAACTACGTCTCCAACGTTCTGGACGAGGAGGCTGAGCCCTCATCTGCTCTTGGCCAGTTCCTCATGAACACTCTCGCTCTCGCACCCAAGGTCGAGCCCGAGCAGGTCGAGCGCGACTTCAACAACCACATCCAGGATGTCCTGCTCGTCTCATATCTCGCAAACACCATCAGGACACAGATCGACCTCTCGAACCGCCTTGCCACGGCGGCTCTTACCATGGGCGGCGAAGGCAAGGAGGGCGGCGAGCAGAAGGGCGGTGACAGGAAGAGAGAGCAGCGTTCAGGAGCTGGCCAGAGAGGTCAGCGGGCTGAGCAGTAAATTACGCGCCACGATAGCGTGAGGCAGCAGAGGCAAGGAGTCTGGTAATCCTTGCGGTGCTGTTCACGCGCACGAGATTCGGGAGTCACGTTCACGTTACGAACTTCCCGACCACAGTTTCTCATAAACTACAAGCTTTAGTGTTAGAATAAGGGGAACAAAAGCTAGCATTAGCGGGAGTACTGCGAATGGAAATGGCGCCCAGTAGGGGGTGCACGAATTATTTCAAAAGAAAAGTTAAAAAGGATCCTTTCTATTTTCCACTTCTCTCCGGGTATCGTGTTTGATGTGTGTATGCCGGAACGCCGTCGCTAATAAGTCAAATAATCCTCAATCGTGGCCTTCGCGCCATTCGCGCCAACGAATGGCATTCATCGTCATTACGCCTGGGTCAATCGCTCATTCAAGGCATGTTGTCTTCGAATGCAGAGCCTGGGCATCCAACTCTCACGCGGGCAAGCCGAGTCGTGGACAGCTGTAATGGCGGTGCCTCGCTCGCAACCTGTGCCACGACAATCCACACCACCTCTGCCTTCAACCAGACTTTCTCCTCTTCGCCTCCCTCCCCTCCCCATCCTCCACCTTCTTCTTCCTCCCCCGCTTCGTCTTCTTCGCGCCACCGGCCTCCGCTTCCTCGTCAAGCTGCCCCGCAGCCATCACCTTGATATCCTCATTCGTGTCGACCATCTTGCGATCCTCCTTTAGCTTCCGCTCCCTCCACAGCTGCTCCTGCACACGGCCGAGCAGCACCTCGTCACGTCGCAGCACGAACTTGAAGTCGTCGGCTTTGATCTTCTGGCGTCGCGAGTACGATGCGCTCAGCGCTGCGTAGTGGCAGGTTTCGATGATGAAGTCTGTCAGGATCTCGTCTAGGGTTGTGATCGTCGAGGGGAGAGGCGGTGGGTGGTCGCCGAAGGCTACGAGCAGGGAGCCGACTGGGATTTGAGTCAGACGGTTGTGTTTCCCGGGTGGAGGTCAGGTGGGAGTTGTTGGAAACTTACGATCGTCGGAGCTGAAGACTTGGCCTTTTTGGCGGACACGGGCGCGAGGTTCTGCCATGACGGTTGTGTATGACGGATTGCGAAGTTCGCAGTTGGAGAGATTGTTAGTGCGAAGCAGCAAACGGCGACTTTGATCTGGCTTGTGAAAGTGACGTTGGCGCGACACGAGACGCCGCGGCTGACCTTCCGCCCTCCCTGCAAGTCAACAACTTGCACTTCACATGCAATGTCAAGGCTACGATTTCCAGACCGAGAGCGTTTTGCAGACTAGACAATCAATTCGCAAGTTCGCTGACGCACGATAGCGTCCCAAACCCCAAGATGGTAGCATTCCCTCAAACCACCGCAAAACAAATCAAGAGGCTAAGTATCTTTCGCAGCTCGGCATCCTCAAGTTCCAGACCCTCCTGCTCGTCGTACTGCTCTTCATCTGCACATGCACATACCTTCACGGCGTCTTTCCGGCTTTCTTGGACAGGAATAAGCATGGGTGCGTACAATCGCGAGGGCGGTCAACCGCTCTGCGAAGACGAATCAAGCGTGGATATGATCTGACTCGGGATGTAGACCGCTTGGGACATTCTGGAGAGCTGCTCGTATTGGCGAGAGATTGAGCCCATACGTGAGCTTATGCTGTGTTGCTATGGCTGTGAGTACAAACGAGATGCCAGTGTAAGGGCGAGCGCTGACAAGAGACAGTTGAGCTTGTTGGTGGGCCAGTGATAGTGTGAAGCAATAAGGGGTTGCAGGAGCTTGTCACTTAGCGACGGAGTTATGGAGTTTCCAAGGAATATGGAAGGGTCAAAATGGGAAGGGTCGTTTAAAATTGCATTGAGTCACGTCTTTACGAGTCGAATGGACAATATCCAGGACATTTTAATGCCTTGTTAAAGTGGCCACTTGTTCAGCCTAGATGCTCATGTCTGGCTCCCCGGCATGATCTGATCGGTATCTTGACCCGTTCATAGTACAATTTCTTGTCAACTGCGACTTCGAGTCGTCCCATTACGTCTACTGCACTTCAATTAACTACTCCTCGCTCTCATCTCCTCATAACCTGCACACCCCCAAGAATAGCATCAACCGACTTCTCCGCCTCCACCTCCAACCTCCCCATGTCGACCATCCCCAACGCCTTCCTCTGCGCCCTCACCACCTCCGCCTCCTCCGCCACATCCCTCATAACCTCCCCATCCTTCGTCCAATACCCCTCCGCAACCGCCCTCATCCCCCTATCCCTCACAACCGCATTCCTCACCAGCCCCAACCCCTTCACCTTCCCCAACACCCCCTCCAGCACCCTCACCTGCTCCCCCACCCTCTCCCCCGCCTCCCTCCCCCTCCCAAACCCCCTCCCAGTCCCCGCCATCCAAACCCCCCACCCCAACACCGCATCGAACGCCGCAACCCCAACCC
>JAKLND010000288.1:0-10907 GCA_022813125.1 Septoriella neoarundinis
CACTTATTCGGCTTTCTTTGCTCTTCAAATTGATGCAAATGACGACCTTATCTGTGACAAAGTCGAAAAGAGTTTTTGCTGGAACGACTTCGTCTATGCTGGCATCCTCCGCATATTTTTTGTTCAGCAGGCCACCTTTTGCGTCAACTCCATTGCCCACTGGCTCGGTGACCAACCTTTCGATGACCGCAACAGTCCGCGCAACCACGTGGTCACTGCTCTTATCACTCTTGGCGAGGGGTACCACAATTTCCACCACGAGTTTCCCTCGGACTACCGCAATGCCATCGAGTGGCACCAGTACGACCCGACCAAATGGTCCATCTGGATCTGGAAGCAGCTTGGGCTTGCCTACGATCTGAAGCAGTTCCGCTCCAACGAGATCGAGAAGGGCCGCCTCCAGCAGCTGCAGAAGAAGCTAGATGGCAAGCGCTTGAAGATCGACTGGGGCATTCCCCTCGAACAGCTGCCGGTCATGGAATGGGATGACTACGTTAGCCAGGTGTCCAACGGTCGTTCCATCATCGTCGTCGCTGGCGTAGTCCACGACGTAACCGACTTTATCGATGACCACCCGGGCGGCAAAGCTATGATCAAATCTGGCCTTGGTAAGGATGCGACCGCAATGTTCAATGGCGGCGTCTATAACCATTCCAACGCTGCACACAATCTCCTCTCCACCATGCGTGTTGGCGTTATCCGCGGCGGAATGGAGGTCGAGATCTGGAAGCAAGTGAATGCCGCGAACAAGGATATCGTTGACAATTGAGGTCTCTGATTCGACAGCCAGTGCTGTCGCCGCACGGGCTTCTGACGGAGACTAACATCATACGAGAAGTAATCCCCGGATGATGCATATCCTCTTTGATGTGCTCCGAATGGTCACAGGTCCTTTACGTTCATTTTACATAGACCTTCCATCCCACCACCTGGCTGTTAGGGTATACTGCGTTCTCCGCGACGTAGCTGGCTAATCGATCGGGAAGAAACAACGTACATCTTACTGCCGTCTCTTCTTTAGGTGCACTACGCAATCCAAGTTATGGTGTTCGGGGCAAATGTTGTGGCTCCGATGTTATCACAGGAGTCGTAGAGGTACGCGTATTTGAGAGTTTTGCGACGAAAGACGCTGTCATGTCCAACCGAACTAGCCTTGTACACTTTTCTCTTGATGTCTGTCAACTACAGGCAATAGACAACCTACGCGTCAACCGAGCTCTAAAACCACGCCTTCAAGCCAGATTGGCCTGGCCAGATAAATATATTGAAGACTTTACGACATTTCTGGATATGATGTTACAGATTCTGCCTCGCGAACGTGCTTCTGCCGCTGAACTTCTTTGTCACCCTTGGTTGGACATCGAGCTTTAGCAGTCACTATAGCTTGCGACCGAGGGGGGGGCGTTGTTGGCGAGGTGGCGACTCTTGGAGGCTCCGGCGATGAATTCGACTACGCGTCCGACGACGACCGCCGCAAGCCTGGTTCAGATGACGAGGACTAGGACGAGCAGACCCCCCCACCCCCCAAATCTCCAATCCACCCTGCCCACGGTGGATTCACCATGCCTTAGCGGGGTGTGTCGCACACAAACGGCGGAAAGGAGCGAACGGAGCGAATGGGGCAAACGGAAAGAAAGTGGAAAGCGGCAAGCAGATTTAGCCGTGGCATGGTCATTGAAGCGGGGAGCTCTCAACTAACATAAAGGGCGAGCTCGCCGACGTCCTCTTTTCCATCGCCCCATCACATTATGTTGCGACACTGCCATTATATTTGACCGTAATGTCTGAAGTGCAACAGGCATGCAACATCGTGGTGGTTGGAACAGCCAAATCCTGAACAGGGCGCCCTTAATACCGAAATAAGATCTTTTCGTCCGCCCGAGTCGATGTCTCAAGTCACGACTCGAAACTTGCATCAATGTTGTATATGACTGATAATGACGGCTGTCCTCTGCCGCACTGGGTGTAGCGGTCTGTCTTCACATTGGCGCTTTAATTGTGATGCTTTCTGTCGCAGGTGCACCCCGCCGCCTGTGGAAAAGCGGCACGAGCGACACGCGTCCAAACTGCTGCCGACAGTGTAGTATGAAATCGCTGGCTGAGAAGGGGTTTCGGGAACGTGTTCGGCGCAATATTAGAAATTCTCAGGCCGGGCTGACGGCAACGAAGAAAGAGGGGTAGCTATCAACTCGCATCATCGGGCGAAACGGGAGACGTGTATGTGCAACGAAAGCAGCGAGTCTTTGATTGCAGAATTATCTATTTGCGTCGAACAAGAGCTGTAGGATTGCCCACTACGCCTCTTCAAGCCTCGATAGCACTAGACATCTTACCCACTCAAGACCTCCTCGACCGGCCGATACGGACTCGACGATCCTGCTGCTAGACAGCTGTAAAGAACGTCGGAAAACCGTCTCAATGTTCGCTTCCGCTTCGGTGGCTCGGTGGCTGAGTGGCTGAATGCTTGAATGGCTTTATGAGCCCGTTCTAAGCCGCCGAGCATATGCGAGCTGCAGTCGGTCAATATTTAGGCTGAAGTTGCGAAGTGGAGGGTCAGAGCGCAGTATCCTTTGACAAGACCTTCACAGGTCTTTAAGGGAGCATACGGCTGCCTGCGTCGCCAAAGACGAAGCCTCCTCAGCGTGCATTCTATCTGGACACAAATGCAATCAACTCACCTCTGCGTACAAATCATTGTAGTCTGCTCTGCATTCGATATTCTAAACTCAGGACATTGCAATTTTAAGCCCCAAATGTCTGCCAACTCGAAATCGAACAAATCTTACCTCAACTATAAATGCTTTCGCATCAGCGCGAACAACGATTACGACAATCGATGCAGCGCTCCGGCCCAACGCCGCAACGGATGCGACATACTCATCGAAGCCCAAGAAGCAGATGAGGTGGACGCTTTGACGAGTAAATTGCAGCAATCAGTAGCTGGTCGCACAAGAGAAAGACTCCTCCGCAGATTGATCCTCCTGCGATGTTGCGGCGAGTACCATCGACAGAAACTTGAAGCTGATCGGGTCAACCTGGAAGAGGTTGCTAGAGAATACGAGGATCTTCTCAAGTCGAACAAGTAATTTGTACCCGTACGATGCGATTCTATACCCGTGGAAAATGCACGTACTCCACAAGTCGACAGGTCCCGATATTGCCTTCGTCCACGTTATACGGACGACCGAGCTGAGGAGACGAATCTGGAGATAACGCCATCTCTCTTTGCGCTAATCGTTCAAAACCACGCGACAGTGTGAAAAGCTTCCTTGCTAGCGATTTCTCGACCGCAGACAAGCGTCCCGGATTTGTATATGCGCTTTCATGGACCGGGACTCCAGGGTACCTGAAACTCGACAAGAGTGTCTCTCTGTCAGACCGCTTAAGAGAATTGCGGAAATGTCACCCAGGCGCTGGGATGATCCATCTGATTAGGGTGACTTTTCCAAAGAAGGCGGAAAGGCTCATTTACTCGGAGATGAGCCGTGTCAGGTATCAGATAGTCTTGTACCAGGCTTGTGGTCGTACACATCTCGAATGGTTCAAGAAGAGCGTTTCTGACGTCAAGTCGGTCACGGATACTTGGAAGAAAGTGTTCGACAAAGACGTCGGATTATATGATAGGACCGGAAAGTTCTCTGGCGACTGGGAGGACAGCATCCGGAAAGCTTCGCACGACTTGACAGCAAAACGCCTTATTGATATTCTCGACAGTTCTCGGACAGACCCACACAGACATACATGGCCTGGAAGGGCACAATATCCCACAAATTGACCGATTCCCCGATGAGGTTGCAAATATGTGACGGATCCTTGGCTTTTGAGGACGAGTCGCAGGACGCGTGATGGCCGAGAAACAAGGCATAAGTGACGACAATGGGTCAGACGATGCAAACGTCGAAGAAGAGGAAGAAGCAGAAAACAACAGTGAGGAAGACGATGAGCATAAGGAGGTGCATGAGCTTGAGCGTGAGGAATTGGAGGAGGTTGAGGGTACGGAAAAGAAGAACGCCGCGAGCCACGCCATGCAGGCCTTGGACGAGGTATTCTGAAGAGGTATCCAGAAGATGGTTTTAACAAAAGGCACCATAAGCTGCCTTGCTCCTCGACCAGAGTACCATATATCCGCTCGCTCTATTTGGACCCAGCTTAGCAAGCTAGCTTCATCGCTGCAAAGGTTAACCTATCTTTGGCATTGTCCTGCGCGAACTCGGAGTAGATTTCCTGGCGGAGAGTTCTGCCATCCAAACTCCAGTACGGCCTTCTGAGCAACCACATCACACCTGACGGGGTACCATAGTCTCGCTCAGCGCTTTCGCATCAAGCATAGCAGTCGTGAGCCACCCAGTGTGGTTCCGAATGCGTTTAACATCCGCCTCAAAATCGAAGATATGCCAATCCTCTCCCCTTTCAATTGGCGAGGACGAGTTAGTTTCACATTTCCCAAAGCCCCGCTGCCATCGATTGCCTATTGGAGCCCGGATTTGGCCACTTCTCGCCTTTAGTCGTCGAGGTATTGACCATCATAGATCTCCGCCATATTCTCCCTCTCTTGAGCTCGTTTCCCTCTTGGTCGAGTAAATGGAGGACCAAGGTGTTGAGATCTTCGATCTGACCCTCCATGGAGCTTCCGTCGCTAGGCTTTGCTAAAAGATCCTCTGCCCTACGTCTGTTTCTTCGACACCCCGGCTTCCTGATTTGATTGGAAACCAGGCTGAAGCCTCATCATGGCAACTTTGGTTGCTTGCTTCGGCTTGCCCTTAGCCCTCGTCACTATCTGGTGTCCCTCTTCCGTCACCACCCCCTGTCTCGCCTCCGACCTTTGCGACCCCGCACCGGCGTCGGCGAGGTCGACAGCAACTTCCCCAGACTTCGCGCCCCAATTTCCTCCAACGCCCTGCAGACTTGGGAAATTACAGTTTCATCCACGCAACGGCGTATTCCAGCACATATAAACAAACAATGGCACTGATAAAATTTCAAACAAGTAACACAGAAGCGGCTCCAGGGCGCGCGCAATTCTATTCACTTGAGAAAAAAGACGAGTCGTTGTTTTGGCAACTCTTCATGGTCCGCGGAGATAGACACAATCATCATGGGCATCGTCACGTCAAGCAATCCACTTACGGCTTTGAGAAAGAGAGAGCTGCGCCTTCTGATGCTTGGACTAGACGGTGCTGGCAAGACTAGTGAGCTCAGTTAGACCCTTCAATGGTGAACCCGAGCTTACCATTGTTGATACCAGCAATCCTTCAACAAACGACAAGCCCTTTTGGTACCATCAGCTCAGCGGAAATCACGCCAACAGTTGGTTTCAACGAAGGGAGGATAATGCGAGGGAGGACACATTTCACCGTCTTGGACGTTGGCGGGCGAAACTTGATTAGGCCGCTGTGGAGACACTATTTATCAGGTGAGTACCTAAACTCCGTTCAGAAGTGATCATACCCGGACCGAGTATCTAAACCCCGAAGAAGAGGCGAATGTATGACTATGCGACCTCCTGGAGATTTAATAACGATCAACAGGAACCCATGCCTTGGTGTTTGTAGTCGATTGTTCTGACGAGAAGCGCATTACTGAAGCGAAGGTGGAGTTGCATCGCCTCATCCAACATCCATGTCTGCGCGATATCATGCTGCTGGTTCTTGCGAATAAGCAAGACATAAGAGGAGGTGAGAACGCGCCCTATCTACCTGACTGGCTCCGCCTCGAATACGCTGATAGATGTTTCCAGCAATGAATGTCAATGATGTTACGCTCGCTCTAGACCTCCACAGTGTCGCCAAGGATTATGCATGGAAAGTGTTGCCTAGCTGTGCGACGACCGGGAACGGTACGCATCTATCACTTCCAAACCTAAGTCGCCCGTGTGACTGATGCAATTAGGTCTCTCGGAAGGTCTCACTTGGCTTAGTCAAATCAAATATTGCGAAGGCGAGTGGGCGGCATTTGTAACGTCTGCCGACAATGACCTGGAAATTCGGCGATGCCATTGTTCGAGACAGCCTTTTCGGGTCATACAATAAACCTTGGACATCAGAGTTTCAGAAATGTGAAGCAGGTGGGATGTGGCGGACTACCCAAACATCGCGCTCTCATCTCCCAAGGCCCCTTTCTAGATTACATCGGCGACGAAGTGAGCCTACCCAACAAGTTTGCTTTGCTTTGATTTGATTTGATTTGATAGTCCTCAATCATATTTTCTGGCATATGCCCTAAGTTCCTCCACCAATTCGTGGCAACGATTAAGCTTCGGTAGCCAACGCCGTCAATCTCTGTACACCAAATGTCCCGGTTCATTGTGGAAAGTGTTACTCAGCTGACATGGCGCACAGTGCCACACCTGACAAGCGCAAATCTCTGGAGGAGCGCGAGGTGCACAGATTTTGTCGGCCAAGACTGTCCGCTAATGGGTTTAGTATCAAAGTAGCGGGCCATGTTGAAAGCCTTGCCCTGAATGACCTGCGTGGGCAAGGGCTACATCCTCAGAAGCCCGAGTAATAGAGCTCTCGCTGCCTTCGCCCAGCTCGTAGCCCTCCACCTCGACGAGGTTCAAGTTGTGGTTCGAAAGCTTGCTCAACGGTCCCGCATAGTGGAAGATACTAATGGCCGCTGCTGCTGGCATATATTGTGGCCGTGGCCACGTCCTGGATCGGCGGTATCATTTTGAGGCAGCGGTGCATCAATCCCATAGTTGGTACGCATTCGGCCTTCTGGTGCTCGTTGTCTTGCTTGACCTTCTCTTTCAAGCATGGCCAGCTCTTTCGCTTGCGTCAAAATCTCTTCTTTTTGTGCTTGCTCTGCCATCCCCCGAGCAACTTGCTCGTCCGCCCTAGCTCGTCGCACTTTCGCGAGTGAAATCTCTAACGCTTGAGTTCTGTCCCCCATCGTACAATTCGGTTCACAAGCCGCAGCAGTTGCGCCTCGAGCGCAGGTATGTTTAAGAAGCAGTAAGGTATGCAGGAAAAGAGTGAAGTAGCCAAGGGGAGTGAAGCGAAAGAATGTCCGTGATCTGAAACTTGGATACGTGTTGAGCCACAAAGCTTGGCATAGCGCACGTGGTTCCCCTTGCAAATCCGCGAAAGGCATCGCTTGAAGGTGCCAAATGATGGAAAGCAGTCGCGAGGGGTAAACTCTGTTGCTGTGAACCCTGATTCATTGCAGGCCCCAAATGCCCTAATGTTGAGAACTGGCGTTCAACCTTTTGTGGTAGGTGAACCATTTGCCCTATTCTTTCCTTCTACCTTGTTGCTGCTCTTATTCCTTGGCAGAGAAGCGCGGGGGGAGGCGCTCAACATGGACACGCGATAAGATGTGCATGAATCTGCGCAGGAAACGGCTCGGCGCTATCTGCGATAAACCCTCCAGGACGGCGCACTGCACTCAAGTCCCACGAATTTGCGAGAGCTGATTCGTCCCGAAGTGCCCCTCCCACCGGCCTCGTATCTATTGAGGATATCACCAGGTGACAATCTGCAGATGGCGCAGGTAGGGTCGCAAGGGAGGCACAAGAGAGGAATACACGAGAACTCTCATTCTTACTAAATCGAGACATCGCAAGTGCGAAAGTCGCGCGGGGAGTCATGCATATACTCAAGCTACCAGGAGGCAATCAGACCTTGGCTAGAACATTCCCCGGTCCAGAGACACCAGGGAGAACACTGGGCACTCTGGAGGACATTGACTAGTGTGCCAAGCACATGCGGAGCGCTTGAGGCGGAAGCCGCTTCCAACAAGGCGACGGAGATGATCACGGCAGTGACATCCGTTCTGAAAGACGCTCAACTGGGGATACGACTAGCAGAGGAAATTCGGAAGGCGAAGGGGGACGTGAGCAAGATGGGGTTATGCATCAAGGCCTCGTAAAAAAAATTCTGCTTGATGGGGGGGGGGGGTCCTTTGCACTAGAATATCTTTTGACATGCCCCCAATGCAACTCTTAGTATTTTGCACGAACGCTTAGCGTTTCAAGCATAATGCTGGAGTTTTTCAATTGTGGCACCTCGAATTGCGTTACTTGCAAACAACACTTTATTTAGCAAGCAGCGACATTTTTTTCAACTTTATCACAGACAGGGTCATTGTTTATATCATTCGAGAGCGCAGACGGAGCGGAGGAGTCGCACACCAAAGACATCTCCAACACCCTGCTGACGACAACCATCAAGCGTTGGCTGGACCAGGCCGGACAAAACACATCGTTTTCTTGGAAGCAGACTGGCCTAACAGGTGTCAAGACATCTAACATACGATACTGAACACGGGTTTGACCTGCTTGAGAAAGTGGATACACTAAGCAAGACCGTCGCAATCAATATTGGTGGACAGTCCCAAACACTATCAAAGGAGGATCGCTCCAACCCCAACAAGATCACCCTGGTCGTGTGTGTAGCTAAGGACACTAGCTTTGGAGCGGCTGTCGGTTCATAGGCAGGAACCAGAGAAAAGGTGAAGGCGGACTCGCTTAGCAAATACCTTACGATGCTTGACGCCGATCTATATGCGATCCGCATGGCTATTCATACATGCCGGTCTTCACTGTCAGAAACGACGATAAGATGCGCCGAGATACTGTCGGACTCACGCCAGGCCCTGTCTGCAATTGACAAAGCAGGCCACTGGACTACGCCATTGATCCGAGACATCAAGCACCAGATCAGACTCCTCCAAGAACGGGGCGACGAAGTGATATTGTCACAGCTGCGAACAGACGAGAGCGTAGAACAGATGGAATCCGTGAGGGCTGCGGCAAGTCATGCAGCGACACAGCAACCGAGGGCGATGCGGTCGGCATCGCTCTCATACGTGACGCAGTCGAACAAAGCGAGGTGGAAGCGTGAATCGAAGATCAGCAGAGTCATCAGCGATGGCAAAAAGTCAGTGACGGCAAGATACCTGCAGCTCAAATCGGGCCATGCCTTAACCGGTGAGTATCTGCTCAAGACCAAGCAGGCACAAGACGCACGTTGCTGGTGGTGCAACGGCAGCAGACAGACGGTTCTCCACCTACTGATGGAATGTCGGAAGTGGAGGAGAGAGCGTGATGTGATGCTGAGAGACATGCATCAAAAGAGGATCAGGATCTCAGCGCGGAGAGACACATCAGATCTTCAGCTACTGTTTGGTGAAAACGCAGCGGAAGCAGTGTTACGATTCCTCGAACACACTGCGGTTGGGAAGAGGAAGGAAGACAGAGAAGCAAAAGTCATCGACGAATGGGACTTGGACCGACTTGATGGGAGCGAGGGGACGATCGAAGAGACATTGGAGCGAGGCGGCGGATGAAGGTGCAACAAGTGAGGAGGCTAGGACAGTAGGAGGGCATCGAGCCCAAAAGCCGTGGCGGCTAGATGGAGTCGGGACGGCGAGCAGGAGCACAAGAGACAAGAAGAAGCAAGGGCACATTCGGGAACGAGAAGTCTTCTAGTAAATAGCTAGGGGTTGTCATAAGCTAAATAGCTTGCATACAAAATGATTCGAAAAAAAAAAAAAAAAGGTGCAAAGATGTGCTTGATCGGCAGGCCATTTATCTATGGTTTAGCACTAGGAGGTGAGAACGGCGTGGATCACGTTGTTAAGTCTTTACTGGGCGAGTTCCAGCTGACATTGCACCTGGCTGGTATTGCATCTTGTGCTAGTGAGCACTTGAATCGTGATCACCTCGTTCGAGAGCTTGATATATAAGCTGTTAGTAATTTTTATCTTCATTTTCATTTCAACTCCCATTCTAACCGCTGATACGCATAACCTAAGTGGAGCAATAAGTCATGGTACTAGGTGCTCACTGGCCACTCAGGCAGAGCTTTCCGAACACACCATAAGAGACAGAGTTCAACATCCTAGCGTTGATAAAATCCGTAAACGACTGCGACGCGGCTGACTCGGCCATCACGAAAACCACCTGTGCATCGTACGGCGGCGCTCGGCCATCGCTCCAAATCGCACACTGGATCCCATCCTCGCGGCATCGATCGGCCATGTCCTCTTGCAACATGATATTCGTCATGGAGACGATCGTGACTCCGTCTCGGGGCGCTGCTGCGGGCAATATGAACAACAAACTCTTGCCAACACCCGTCCGCATCACGACCAGGATCAGGGGCTGGCCACTGACGATGGAATCCAATGGCACTGTCATTGCTTTGACACGCGAGGAACGTCAAAATTGCTGTTATAAGAATCTCGGCATGCAGACAGCTGTGATAAAAGTTTGTGGTTCTTTGATATCAGTGAAGCCTTGATAGGCAGTTTGCTTTGAACGGATCCTGTAAAGAAATGAAAAGACTCAAGGTTTGACTATCTGACTTCTTCGCGCACTCGTTGCGCTGATAACTGAGTACTTAGCACGTGTGATTAGATGCCCTTGACACCAACCTATCACATATATATTACAATGCAGCTTGCGACTTGGGCAAGAGAGCCTTGACGAACTAAATTCACAACAACTCGATGGCTCTCGACCGCAATGCAACCTTCCTTTCTCGAATGATTCTGACCGATCCCGAATAATGGCTCTCTCGATCTACTCGCGTTGACAAACCGCTTGTTGCTTATGCGTGTTCATGGGTGCAAGCGTGGAATATTTCATTTGTTATAGTACGTGTAGATAGTGCATAGAATATATCCTGTCACTGCCTGTATGACCTATCTCGGGTGTCAAGCATCCTCATATATGCGGATAGCTCTTTCACGCCGTAAGCGGCACCAGAGAATTGTTTGTGCTGCATAACGTCGAATGTCTTCTTAACCGTCTGCTGGGATGGAACGAGAAGATTGTCGGTATCACCCAAAGCGCACGCAGAAGCATGTGACTGGATTGAGGTTGCTTTTAGGAGCTGATACATCAAGTACCAAGCCGCTCCAATCGACTCGGCAGCGGTGATCACGCCATGGTTTCGGAGAAA